>JAGDYQ010000031.1:7271215-7487627 GCA_021962125.1 Bulinus truncatus | reverse complement strand
TGCTATATATTGGTTCTTAGATAATATATGGAAATCGAAAAATTAATACTTAGCTGTAATTGTAAACAAAAAAATCTTTCTTGTTGGTAATTTGTGACATAAATTTTGTGTAAACATTACTTATTTGTACGTAAGTATTACAGGTTTATATCAATTCTTGAAATATAATTTCATAGCATCCATATTCATTCTTGTCAAATTAGTAGTTTTTTTAAAAGCAACATAATTATTAAGAAAACTTAAGTTTATTATAATTTAACTTTTTATATTTTTGAAATGTGCTAGACCTTAGCACTGGTACTACAATATTTTTATTCTCAATAATATGTTACTGAGAACCTATTTATAAAGACTTATTAGCTGCCAAATAAAACGTTGTTTAGAAGCTGAACAGATGTTATGACAGCATCTTATACTTATCTTTTTGGTTTAGAAAACTCAATCTATTAGAATTTTTTTTTTAATCAACATAATAATCTATATATATTAAACACAACTTCAAGACGCAGGACTATTTATAGATTGTGGAATTCCTAATACGTTAAAGATGACACCTTGCGTTGTTTCGCTCAAGTTAGGTCAAAGTTCAACTTTGCATTCCATGTATTTTCTCCAAGAGGCCAGCCTGTTATTTGGTTTTGATTGTTTATTTAAAAATAAAATTGAAGTGATTATATTGATCGATATGGCTTTTAATGCATTTTACTAGATGGATTTTTTGACTAGTATGTTATAAATCAAATTCTAAAGTACCAGAAGCCATATTTTTTCTCATACCAGTGATACGTGTTTATAAGATGCCAATTTTACTAAACCGTTTCAGAGAATACAAGGTTATAAAGAATAAATTCACATTAATGACACATATGTAAAGATAACAAACTATGTTTTTAGAATAAGGAAAATATTTTTTTTAAATATTTAGGCTCCATCTATTACAGTCAGATTATTAGCATATGACTAGTGAAAAACTATATGATGCACACACCCCCCAATCCCAATTTAAAACTGGATTATGAAAAGGAACATTTGGCCAGGTGTGGAACAAATCATTGAACAAAGTGTCTGGCTCACCCATGAAACAGTGTATCCATTGTTTCATATTTTCTGACCACTCCCCCAGGGTGTAATTATCTAGTGTGTTAGACAATGTCGTGTATAGTAACCTTCACACACACTCTCTATACCCTAGATACTAACAAGAAAAAAATTGGTTGACATACCTATAGTACAGACTTGGTCTCCTTGTATTATCCCTTTTCCATTCAAATTACAGTATATACATTTGGAGGTTGGGATTAAATAGAAAATTAACAACACGCTTTATCATAGACTAAAATGTTGGGCATTAGATTAATAAACCTTGTCCAATGTGGGTTTGTGTTTAGAGGGGCCTATAAACAGGCTAGTTTGAGGTGTGTGGCTCATTATGTTGATGAGCATACATTCCTGTAATAGATAGGAGGAACACAGACATACATGTATTGTTAATCTTTATATGTCATTGTGCAAGTTTAATCTTTGTAAAATGTCTTTTCTGTTCACATGCATGTATAAGCTATTTAAGCAATACTATTTATTGGATAAAAAGTGATGCTGACCCCCTCCAAGATATGGGGCCCCAAGACATTTTTCATGTTGCTACCTCCTCACGTCTGTCCTGATAACCTGCATGGTTTTATTTAAAATAATCTTAAAACTGTATCACTGGTACAGTACTGGTAAAAATTTGGCAATTTATATCTGTATTTCCAATATGTTTTTAGAAAAAATATAAACATTATAAGTATATTGGTGATAAAGTTTCTGCACTGACCTACTGAATAATCTTACGCCGATAACAATGCTTAAAAAGTTATAAACTTTACAGTTTTAAAAACTTTAATATCTTACCATAATGGAAGAAAAATAAAGCCAAAAAGTACAGATTACATAGTCATTGAAAGTGTAACATTATTTCATTGTTACCATTGGAGATAACACATTGTATGTTACAAAATTCTTTTATTTTTAACTTTAAAATAAACTAAGTCAAACAATCTATGGCTAAAATTTATGAGAAATGTTAAGAAACCAAAAAAAAAAATCTTTTATGGCCCAATATGATTTTAATTTTCTACATCATACTATTTCAAATGGTAACGTGTTAAAATATAATCTTAGCTGAATTGTAATTAAATTATGATGAATGACCAGTTTAATTTATCAATCAGCTGTTATATAAATATTATTTATTACAGTTCTTGAAATAAAGTATACTCCTGACCAATGTTATGTTCTTGAATTTGCTGCTCTTTAATTTCGTTGCTGTAGGTGATAGTGTAGCTGATGGTGTGTACATGTTTTTTTTATTGACATTATACCTTATCAGTGGACAGTGTCAATTAAATAATCTATAAATGTACACTAAAAAATGCTTTCATGTACATATTATCTAGACTGGCATACATAATGTAAAGTTGTTATAAGTTCTAGCTGTTTATGATTAAATCAATAAAAACTTATAGCTCAACTTGGTAAAAGTTTAAATTAAACCATTACTATCAAACTCCATGTGTAAGATAGAGATTTGAATCTCATTTGAACACATTACCTACAGCTTATTGATCGGCTGACAACAGGAAGATATGGCACACAACCAAAGCACCAATGAGTCAAAATTAACCAATGTCCTACAGGTTTATTTTTATGGGGGCAAACTGTACGTACAATACAGAGGAACTTCTCTGCGTCTGCAGATACACATGAATTCCTCCACTGTAATGAGCCTAAACACTGCGTGGGAAATAATCTTATTTAAAAAAAAAAAAATTACAATCTTATGATTAATTGATGGAGATTCTCAAAAGGGGTTTCATGATGTTTAAAACCTTGATATGATGTCAGAAAAAAAAAAAGCAGATTGTCTTGTACTGCTGACTTATTTTCTAATTAACAGTTTTTTTGTTTTAATAACCTCAGGTAAAATAGCAGCTTTTAATATTAACAGGCTGTATATATTCAACTAAAATAACATAATAAAATAGTTTATAGAACTAGAAGCTTGGACTGACCATACTTAATAATAATATTCTTATAAATCTATTGTCTAGTGTATAATATCTGTAAGTTCGTAAGAAGGTTTTTTTTTAAATTGATTTTTTCTTTAAAAAAAAAAAAGCCAAATAGTTTACACTTTGGCTACAAATTTGGGTCATTCTAAGATCATTGATAAGTATGGCAAAATTTTAGGAAGTTATGAATTTTTTAAACTTATCAGATTTTGGGCGCCAATTTACAACATTTTGGGAGGTGTAAAAATTCCAAAAAGGTTTTGCTCTCAGAAGCGGACCATATTTAGGAAAATCAGACACTAGTCCAGAAATTGGAAACCTGTATTTTTTATGGTAAAATTGGTCAACACAGCTTTTTGTAAAATTTTAAAATATTAAGTTATTAATGAAAGGTACTATAATTATTTCTTTGAGCATGTTGAAAAAGGAGATAACTGAGGTATGCACAAAATGACTGTTTAGCAGACTAAGACTGATGATTGTTATCGACATTGTCATTCACTGTCATTTCTGGGTAGTTTATATTACCCAGAAAATTTTTTGAAGCTTTAGTTTTTAAGTATCTGGTAGTAAACATGATCAGTATGGATTGTGTTAATTATTAACAGTTTGATTTACCAAATGAAGCACAGTTTAACTAGATAAAAAAACTAGATACTTAATGTAAAATAAACTAGAATTAGCTGGCTAGCTCAGAGCTGGGGTCATTATGATATTGCTGCACCAATTGTGAGCGAGGGATATGATCTTACAGTTTAGAAAAAGACAGCATAGTAGTAGAGGACCGATTTTAAGAGGAAACAGACTGTATGGCATGACTTATGATTATTGTGCAATTACTGCTTCACATCATGTATTCATCACAGTTGGTATGTCAAATATTTCCGCAAACTATCAACTTATTCAAGTTAACAAACCCAAATTATAAATAAACCTAATACATGTATGCCACACAAATCTTAAATAAGACAAAATGGTCAGCAGACTCAGAAATCCATACCAAAACATTATGCAGCAATGGGATAAAATGTCCCATAACATCTTCAAATTCACTGGACAATTCATAAAAAATCAAAGTTATAATTCTCATACTACAGAGAATAAATCTTGACAATCATTATGTTTAACTCATCGAGACAATACTTTAGATAGACATCATCTCATTCCATAGCAATTTTAGAGCTGAAATCACCTGATTAACTCAAAGGAATTTTGATATTTGAAAGTCACTTTAATTTTTAAATCCCTAAGTAATCTGAACTGTCACAGAACTACGGGAAGAGTTTGACTGAATTGTGTGACAGATGCCATAAATAAAGAAAAAAATTTATGGTCATAGCGAGATGCCATAAAGAAAGTAAAAGGATGGGCACAGAGAGATGCCCTAAGTGAAGAAACATTTTTTCTGGGACATAAAGGAAAATTAACGATGGAAGAAATGTGTTAAATATTAGTTTGACACTTTTAAACACTGGTAATACAAACTAATTAATTTATAATGAATAATGGTATCAGTCAGTCATACCAATTCAGAATTTAGCCATGGATTTATTTATTCTTAGTGGAAACAATGAAACCAAGAAGCATCTGAATAATAAAATAAATCATTTTATTTCTCTACTTCATTTATGTTTTGAACATTAATACAAAATCTCCCATGCACCATAAAAGTAAATTCTAAATGGCCGGAAGTTAAATGGACAACAATGTAATATAAATCTTTACTTACATATCAAGGGTCTATTTACATTATGGTCTGTATGCCTCTGTGTTTCTTTAATAATTAGTAAAATTCACTTTCATCTCTGGACTTTAGCTACAATTCAATGTAATTTATGCAGAAAAATTTGCATTTATTGCTGTGTAATTTGTCTAACATTACACATAAAGTATATCAATAGTACCAGTAGTCTACAAACACAAAAAGGTGCAACTAAATGAAAACTACAGAATGTGTTGAATTCTGCAGGGGAAAATCAAAACACTTTACTGCACTAAGCAAGTCTCAGCTTTCCATTCAAAACACAGCTTGGCATTATTTGTTTTTTTTTACATACAGCATGATTTTTGAACTACTCACATTAAGTTTAATTCAGACTTTATATATGTACAATGATCTGACCATACTATTGACAAAAGTACAACTCTGACTCCCATCTTTCCTCCCACATCAATATTTTTGCTTCACACAAGCAATTTATATATTTTTAAGTATTTTTATGTTTTTGGTATCACATAAATATTTTATCAAATGGAAATTCGTCACTGTATGCAATGTTTATAGATACAAAATGGTCCATGTAACAAAAACATATTACATCTAAACAACCTATACTACACACAACTTTTGATATCACTGAATACTAAAAAAAAATCTTTGACAGCGTTCTTTACACCATTTCATCCTCATCTGCTGGGAACTACTGACTTTGGTCCAGATGTTAAAAACGTTTGCAAAGTCACGTCAAGGTTATCTTATTCTGAAGTGTTCCATCTCATTGGTACAGTTCATATTGAGATGTGTTGGAGATCTTGTTGGACGGACCATTAGTCATGAACGTAGGTTGGCCACTAAAAGCGGGAGATGATGGGAACTGGTTTATTTGGCGTAGTGTCTGAATAACATGCAGACGGAAGTTGACTTAATTGGAAACTTTCTGGAGCTTCCAAGGCAGGTCCATTTCTCAGCCCACATATCACTGATACTAGAGGGAGATTTCCATTCTATTTCTTTTTTCATCTTGCTGTCTGATGCATGGCAGTGACTTTAATGCTTGTCTCCGTGGAAACTGGCTTTGGATAGACCAGAGTAAGAAAGCTGGAGATTGGAGCATGGTAGAAAGACTTGAGGATTTAGAACACAAAAGTTGGCCTTGGAAGAGCTATCTGTAGTTTGCTTTATGCCTGAGAGGCCACATTACTAGACACTGATCGTAGGTGGCTGGTGCTGAGGAAATGAAACCAAGGCCACATTACTAGACACTGACGTAGGTGGCAATGGGTGTTGAGGAAAATGGAAACCAAGGCCACATTACTAGACACTGACGAGGGTGGCTGGTGTTGAGGAAAATGAAACCAAGAGATTTAGATGACACATACAAATAGGGATCAACTATTTTAAGGCTTTATATTTTATCACCAGCTTCTGTTTTTTCTCTGGCCCACCTACACAAATGAGACACAGCTTTAGAAACTGGTTTTGATGGTGTCTGGCTTGGTCATGCTGATGGAAATGTCCAGATCTTGGTGAATGAATCGTTACCATGAGCTTCATTTACAGTTTCTCTGTCCGTTTTCTTTAACGTTTCACTGTAGTTGCTCTGTGATCCCACCAATAGAGAAATGGCTTCTTCATAGGTAGGAAGCATATCATTGGTTAGGTGCAAGGTGGTCATCATGACTGATGAGCCTGATTCTGGTTTACTGTCTGATTGGTTGGGCAAACCTGAAGCAACAAGTGTCATCTCATGACCTGCCCACCCATCCTTCATTCCTTTGCCAGAAACAGACCCTATCCCACCAGTCAGTGATAGGACTAGAGCTGGAGGTACAGGGCGTTCATTATTTGGTTGATCTTTCCTCTGGGTAGTGCTTGCATTCTGCTCAGCTTCCTGGCCAAGAAAGTTGCTCAACTCTAGCGGCTTGCTTTTAACTTAGCTTGGAAGTGAAGACTTGGGGTGTACATTTGCCACATTGGTGACAACAGGACGAATAGGCTGAATATAACCGACAGCTGAACTTCCAAGTATACCCGAGGTTTGACTGGTACAAATCTGTTAGGAGCAGCACTAGAGTCACTGATTGGGGTGGTGCAACCTGAAGTATGTGGACCTGGTGTGGGGCATCTGGGAGATGCCAGACACCGCTGGGAGCTGGGGGTGAACGGAGGAGATGGGTGAGGATTGTAAGGTAGTGTTCGGGAATGACCCTGTGGCACAGGAGACATAGCTGGAGCAACCTTAGGACTGGAAACTTTTGGGCTAGCCGTTGTTTTATACTGATGGCTGTCCACATAGGAGCTGTGGTAGTCTTTAGCTGCTGCACCGGTTTGACCATCCTGTCTATAACCAGCATAACTGTCTGGGTTCCAAACACTGTTTTTCACATCCTGATTCCCATGTGATGAGGAATGGTTAGAATCCGTGACATGAAAAGTGGAAGGACTGGAAGGTGGTGTTGGAATGCAGTGAAGCTGAGTAGATAGATCTTGGGATGAAGATGATGAATTTACACTTTTCCCAGTTTTGTTGGCACTGTTAGACAGAGAGACTAACTCAGTTTCCAACATTTTTTTGTTTGCACCACTATGAGAACTAAGTTTGCTTTGTTCATGAAGTTTTATAGGATCCAGGAAATGGACTAATTTGGTATTGATATTAGCCTCTGTATATATTCCAGTAGGATTACTAGTTCGAGTAGCCCTGGTGGCATGAACAGAGTCAATGGTGTTACCATTCCGGGAATGGTCACTTCTGAGTGGCATGAAAATCGTGGCAGGAGATACAATATCTCTTCGATTTGCATCCCCGTACAAATTAGCACTGCTAAAAATGGAAGGACTAGAACTGACAATCACACTATCTGAGGCAGGCGGCTGACAAACATCTGACAGAACAGCTTGAGTTATGGACCTGTCAGATATTCCGGCATCACCACTGTTATTAAATGTGAAGCCACGAAATGAATTCTGATCCAACATTTTATTTAAAGCTTTCTCTGGAAGTTTTACTCCCTCAGTTTCAGACATTTGCCCTTGCTGTACGTCCCTATTAAATTCTTCTTTGACAGAGCTTCTGGACCATACTGGCTGAGTAAATTTGTCTGTTAAAAGCTTCGAAATGAGTCTGTCAACAGGTGTCTTGCACTTTTCTACATTACCTTTTATCCTCGAAGGTGGGCGCTCACTGTTTGCTTTTGGCTCAGAAGTTTTTGTGATGTTTGGGTCATTGGAAGCAGACCGCTCCACTGACCATCTCCTGTTCATCTTAGCAGTTCCCACTGGACTTAAGAAAATTCCATTAGATTGAGACTGGACAAATGGGTCAGGATATTTTGACTGATATGCAACTGAGGTATCACAGTCCAGACTAAACGAAACATGGTCTTGATCAGTGAATGAAACTTTAATATCATTCAGTTTGGATGATTGGTTTTATGCTGATGTGTGCTGGAGGCCAATGCATTGGGTGCAGACAAACTACGCAACAGTGTGGAACTCTGCTCCAGTCTGTCTTGACTTAACATGTCAGAATACAAAGAGCTGGTGATACTATTGGAGATATCAGAACTTTGCCTTCTGTAGCACATAGATTCTGTAATGAAGTCTAGTATATCACCTGGAAGTTCTTGCTCCAGTGGTGATGAGTCTGTTTCTTTAGAGAGTATCTCACAGGTTAAAGATGTGCTTCTGACACAAGTTGGCACCTTATCTGATGCAGGCACGGACAAAAACTGAGCCAGAGTAGGGTGATTTGAGGCTTTTCCATTACTAGCTTCAAACTTGGGCTGTTGGACATCTGTTGGTTTGAATTCACTGCTAGTAAGTGAACTTTTTCTGTAGGACAGTTGTGAATTACTGTTTCTGTTAATAGCTGTAATGTCTACCTGTGAAACCTGTTTAGGCATCAAGTCTAAATGAACAGATGTCTTCTCCGGGGCAGGTCCTTTAAGTTTTGAAGAACTTAAACTGTAGTTTTCTGTTTTCAAGTTATCACTGATAGACAAAGCGATTCCAGGCTGTTTCTTGTCTGTCTGATTCATGGAGATCACATTAGGATAAGTGCTGATGGCTGGCTTTTTCAGCAACTCTTGAACGTGCTTGTGCAGATGCTGACTGGTAACTGACTTAGCAACCACACCCACTGACGTTTTTTGCTCCCGAACTTTACCTCCATCACCCACCAAGTTCAGATCCCATGCCTGGTCCAAGTCTAACAAAGCATCACTCTCTAAGCTTTCAACATTCAAACTAACATTTCTGCTTTCTCTGGCAGTAAGTCTGCTTGATTCAGACGTGACATTCACCTTGCTGGTGGTTAAGAATGAAGCATCTGACTGTAAAACACCAAGTTTGCCCATCAACATTTCTGAATTGCAGACTGGCATGCCCTCATCTAAATCAGCCTGTCCCTGTATTGGGCAGTTACTATTGCCAGTGCCCTGACTTGCAAAATTTATTTTTGCTCGCAGACTGCATGAGGGCCTTTACAGTTTCTTTGACAGTTAGATATTTAGTATTTGGAAGCATTTCTAACAGCCTATCAGTTTCTGTCAGTAGCTGGTTGGTGGCGCCTCCTTCTGTAGATATATCAACAGACTTATCATAGCCTCCAATTGGCTTACCATTTGGGGAGTTAACTTTCATGCCTGGAATGTTGATGCTGTCCTCTATGTTGATAATAAAAACATCATCTTCTAAGTCTTTTTCCATGGTATGTTAATCTTTTTACTGTTTCCATGTTCATCAGTTCCTACATCACTTTTCTTTCCTAACTGAATTTTCAAATGAGATTTGTGGGGGAAAAAGGGGATGAGCCGCTATAACACTGTCTGCCTGCATGTCTTCTGGACATTTCTTCTTAAGGGAATTCACTGATTGCTGGCTAGGCATTTATAAAATGCAGATGACGAGTTCTGTTGAATGGGCATTTATGGCGGCTGCCCAGAGCTGACCAACTGGCTAAGTTCTGACAAAAGTGCAGAGGAAAGTGACATGGTCTTCTGGTTTGGCAGATTCTTATCAAGATTATCAGTGTCTACTGAAGGTTGTGGTTTGTTATCTTTGTGACCCTTCAACTCTGCCGGGCTAGAGTTTACCTTAGAGTGCAAATTTTCCTTTGCTTTTACACCACTGGAATCTGGAGACAAGTAGAAAGCTTTGACTGGTGACCTCTAGTTTCACGGGTGGCTTTGATTCATTAATTTTATCCAAACCAAGCAAAACTTTTAGGTCAATATTCTGATCATTGTGCTGATCAAAATCACCAGCATGTTGACCATAGCCTGTAGTTTTAGTCTTCACTTGTTTAAGTTCAGTATGTTTGAAAGATTTCGTTGGAGATAAAATAATGAGTGACTTATTCACAGATGAATTGATCGATGCTGCTTCATGCTTGTTTACTAAAATATTCGAGAGCACAAAGTCAGTGACATGCCTGGTGCACCTGACTTATTATCAGTCTTTATCTGAAGATTAGAAGTTTCATTTAACTGACTGCTGCCTGCAAGGGCAAATGAGGTCCCAGACTGGAGTGTAAACACTGGACTAGAGAGTGTCTCACTACTATTTAATCTGCTGAATTGGACTAGACAGGGGCCATAAAAGTGGACTGGAATTAGGCTGATGCAAGGTAACCTTTAGTAGTTGGAATACTATTTGAAGGACTGAAAGTAACAAGCAGGTCACTAGTCTTGGATTTTACCAGGTGCCAAGCAAAGCAACTCAGCTGGCATTTGAAACTTGACTTCCCCTTGATAGTTATTGCCAAGATTAACTAGTAAGCCTTTAGCAAGATTGATGCTTCTTTGCTCTTTCAGAATAGCACTGACTGGCCATGAGTCTTTCTTGGGAGGGGAAGGAGTTTGGTCGTGAATTGAGGTGATCGGGATCCCCGAGCGCTTAGGGCCGGATAGGAGTAAATCTGTTTTTACAGGCCCGCCTAGGTGGAGTAATTGTTGAACCATTGGATGTGTTGACTGGTGTAGTGGGTACAGAGTTAGGGGTAGTGCTGACGATTGATGAAGTGAAACTGGGGATGTTGACACTGATTGTTGATGATGGTGTGGTGGATGAGCTCATGGCACTGATGAAAGTAGGCGTAGAAGCACTCACATTCCTGGGCGGTGGAGTAATAACAAAGGCTGTACTTGTGCTGCTGACAGGGGAACTGGTGCTTATCACATGAGATGCAACAGTGGATGCATTGACACGCGTGATTGGTGACGATCTGAGCGGTGGGGTGGATGCTGCCTGATATTTTTGTACTAAAGACTGAGAGGAAGATTGAGGCGTCAAAAAAACAGAATTTGAGATTTGCTGTGTCTCAAGACCACAGCTGCCAAGTGCTTTTGATTCTTTAGTTAGCACATCAATACTATCAGTTAAGTTCTTGCTGAATATGACAGATGGAGTTGGTGCTAAACATGAAAAAGACTGTGAAGATGTTTGCGGAATGAAACTAGAACATGTGTAAGAAGGTATCTCCGAATCAGATTTACAGTTCAGATCAGCAGAAAGAGATGCATATTGTAAAACTTCAGGAGCCTTGCATACAGTGACAGGTGGCAGTTGTGGAGTCAACTTTGCCTCTAGCAGAATACTGTTACTTAACTGTTTATGACTTGTTACTGGGACAAAAGCACTCCGACTTGACTGGTTTGACAGTTTGACAGTGCTCTCTGGGCTAGTGCTCAGATCAGCAATCATCCTCAGCTGGGGGCCTGTGAGGCTACTTAAATCTGAGGTCGATGATGTCACACTTTGAGGTGTGCTAATCATTGATTTAGCTTCAGGCTTTAGTGCATCAGATTTTCTCCAGGACAGATCAAAGTCTGAAGACAAGAGAGAGTTGAGAATGTTGCTGCTTGGTCTGCTGGATTTGACATCCTGTACTGAAACACTGTCAATGTTTTTTGTGAGCTGCTGAAAGTCTGGACAAGACACAACATTGTGCAGGTTGTTGATCCTGCCATTGATCACAGTTGGCTTTTGCACAAAATGAACTTTATTGTCCTGTGTTTCACTTTTATCCCTCTTGTTTTCCTTATCACACTTGAGTTTCACTGGCCATGTCTCAGACTTACTGCTCTGGTTGGACCGACTGGAACTGGTCAATCCAACAAGGTCAACGGGTTGGACTTGTGCCTGCTCGCTACAAATGACCGGGCATGAATAAGGTCTCAATCTGGTGAACTCGCTGGCTTCGCTCTGGTGGACTGGGTTAAAACTTTCCTGCTCCCTGACACCCAAGGAGGTCATACACCTTCTCTTACTATCCCCATCTGGACTGATGTTATCACCATTACGCTTGTAGTGCTGGAAAAGCAAAGATTCAAGCCTAGTGCTGCCCAGATAACTACTGCCTCTGGTATTGACCGGGGATGACATGATTGTATCAGTGCTGTCAGACGTTGTGCTCGGGGATGAAATGGCTGGAGTCGACAGTAGTCTGGTGTTGTTGATTGAATCTCGCCTCTCCTGAAACAGGGTCCAAAACATTGCTGGATAAAGAGTCTCAACATTTCTCCACTACACTGGCACTCTGACACCTCTTTCATTGGAGTCAATGCAATCTTTGTTGTTTGAAACTAATAAACCCATCAGTCTGCTACTGCTCTGTGCTGCATTACTCTGAACTTCATTTAGTGATACCTGCCCTGAGGTAAGCAATCCATTACTGTACGTTGTCTGACTGGAACTCCACGAAGGTATGTAGGACTGAACAGAGGAAGGTCGCTGCTGAACTCTTCGAGTCCTTCTCCCGTCAGCGCTAGGATGTGTTGAGATGAGAGGAGAAGATTTAGCCAGCTCCCTCTGAAATCTCTGCTGTTCCTGAAGTTTCTTCTTGTGCTGGCGTATAATTTCTTTCTGCAGAAGTTTACGTTGCAGTAACACCTGTCCATCTTGAAAACGTGGTGATTTTCTATCTTTCTCCAACTGTTTATGATGACCTGTAAAAAGAAATTCACAAAAAAAATTTAATAATTGAAATTAATTTTTTTAAAATATCTACTGTTAGCTTCAATTGCAATAAATTAAACATATAAATTTATCCATGGAAGAATAATTTATGAATTAATAATTGTTTGTCAAGAATGATTTTCCTTTAACAGACAGCCGGAAGTTTTTTTTTATACAGCCAACCTAACCATACAAGTTTATTCAGTAGTGTTTTATCAAATATCATACAAGAAGTATGCACAAATCTTTGGCACAGGATTGGAACTGAATAAGGTTTTTTTTTAAAAAAAAAAAAAAAGTACACCACCAAATTTTTAAAACACTTTCTCTTTATAAAATACAGTGAAGCTAAGGTCAAAGATAAACAAATATAAATCCCAAATGATGTATCAGTCAGAAGACAAAACTACAGATCATTGAAAATTTAAAATATAATCATTTACAAAAAGCAACAAATCCGTATAAACTTTAGTGGACTTAATAATCAAACCAAAAAAAAAAAAAAGTTAACTACATGTACTACCCATCAGAGAAGCAACAGAAAACACTAACAAAAACTTACCAGTGCTTCCAGATAACAAACTAAATTTGGCAGCAGCCTTCCCGTAAGAAAATCCTTTGGAAACCAAATACTCTGATAAGGACTTTATGTCTGTAAGTTGACGCTCCAACAACTGTGAGGCCCACTCGCAAACTATTTGACACGACAGAGCATATAGGTTGACATCTGGACTGGGTTTCTGGAGGAAAATAATAAGAATAATTATCAAGATACAACTTTTTTTTTTACATTAAAAAAAATATTGAAGTCTGCAAATATAATGCTTTTTAACACCTACACTACCAGCCACAGATGATTTTTAAAGTGAAATGACCCCTTGTTTTGTTATTTTTTCTCTTTACCTCAGTAAGATCTCTGTTACAAGCATTGCATGTTGATGATGTGTTGCCACTTTTCTGCTTTAGACCTTCATAACAATATGTAAAACAGAGTTAAGGATGGAAAAACCCAAACAGTTGACAGATCTAAAAGCTGCAATAAAATTACGTTAAATAAAGTTGAGCATTGTGTTGAGATTTATTTTATTTCCTCATCTCATTCACAATGAACTCCAATAATAAATAACATGTTCTACCAAGAAGTTTTTTTTAAAGCACAGCTAGAAGGAGTACCGGCACATATATATAGATATAAAAAATAATTTTGTCATTCTAATAATTTAAACCAAAGGATATCTAGATTTGCCTCTTTGACCAAGACGCCTATGTGCAATCTTAGGGAACACAAGTTTCATAACCTTGCCAAAGTCTGCCGAGTTGAGTAGCTTGTTTTCTTCCAGCTCACATTGCTCTCTAATGATTAGTAACACAACCAATTATTATTTCATTTTAAGACATATATTAGTGATAATGTGTTACAAAACAATCCAAACTAGATGAATGAAATAATATAAAGTGCATGTTCTACTAAAGCTACCTGTAATGCTCATAAACCTCTTCCTTTGGTAAAAACACAGACTGGTCATGGGTGTCTGTGTAATTTTGTCTGATCCACTTGATGGCTGCATCTGTTCTCTTGGCCATTAATGTCACATGGCTGAAAACAGTTTTTAAAATGATACATATAAATACACACACAATTTCCTTTTTTTTTTTGGAAAAAAAAAAAGTATTAAGACATGGAAAGTAATGGTCAAATCCAAGGCTGTGCAACATATGGCAGACTGACACATTATTTTCTGTAGCCTGCGGAAGTATTTGGTAAGAATGTTTCAGCAAAAAAATATTGAATTGAATTTTGTTTGTTGCATTTTAAGGTATTTAAACATATTAATGATCAAAATCTTAAAGCAAATATAAACTAAAAACCAAGAAGTTAAGTGAATGTAGGGGCACATGTGAATTGAGGGAAAAGGTGGAGGGATAATACCAGATAACCAGAGCAGTTTCAAATAAACTGACTTTCAATACTGGGCTAGAGGTGCCTCAGACATGCCATAGAGATAGCAACAGGTGAATCTGGTCAATTTTTATTAAAACACCTGTAAAGTCCTATTAACTGTGGAGTTGAGGAGGGAGGTGGAAAAATGTCTTGTATTACCATTGGGTGATACCTGATACACAAATACGTGCATCATTAGTCAATGGAACTTATCTGGTAGGAAACATATAGTAGTTCATGTCATTGAAGTACATTGGATCTCACATAAAAAATTATATGTACTAAGATGAAGATATGATTGATGACTAGTTTTAATCCTACAATAGTTAGTGTGTAAACTGTGGGTGGCTATGACAACTTAAATGCAGGAGAAAATGACCCACTAAAAATTGAAGGGAGATAAAAGGATGGTTAGAGATTTCACTGGTGTCTGCTCTCCCATACATTTCCAAAGGTGTATTTATTAATTGAGAAAGTTGCTTTACTGGGTTTTTTTTTAGACTGAACAGTGATAGAGGAAAAGACTTTATATATATAATAGAATAGTTTTATTGAGAAGACAGAAGAACAACAAAAATACAATCATTTGTATATGATGCAGCCCTCTGCTCACCACAGCCATCTCAATGTACCCCCCTTCCCCAAACTCGTTGCCATCCCCATGATCTAATCTAAAAAATTATGAATCTAATAGCAAAGAAGAGGGACTGAAGGAAATAGGCTATATTTTTGAATATCAAACACCAATGTCCAAGAATAGAAACTGGAAATAAAGCATGGTGCATCAACATGGATCATAGTAATTTTTGAGACAGTGTGCGGCAAATTACAGTTTCCAATTTATGTTTTAAAATTTTTAAAACGGTTTAAACCGATAACATAACGTATAGTTTCTTAATGTTTTTCTCAATAAATAATACAGTAAAGTTTATAAAAAAAACAGCTTACACTTTGCTGCTATCTTCTGTACCATCTTCTGTGGTTTCTTCGGTTGGCAACTGTAAATAGAGCATATACTTATCCAGCTCTGATAACTGAGAAACTTGATTCTGAAATAATGCATAAAAGTACATTAGCTGTACTATTTTGCTGTTTAATTGCATAAATCTGAAATGGTTATCATAAGTGTATTAAAAAGATATTTTATTTCATATGAAATTATACTTCAATGATTTTCTATGCATAAACAAGCTAAATAAATACCAAAATATGAGCCACGTTGTCATTCTCTTCACTGAAATATTTAGAAAAAAAAAATATATTAGTTTGTAATGAGAGTTTAAGTAAAGGTCAGTTTAAATAAACAGCTTTATGAGAAAAAAAAAGTTGAACATAAAACAACACAGAATTAAACCTTTTGAAGGTTTCATCTGGTTCAGCTGATGAGTCAATATTCTGATCAAAGGGTTTATCTATTATCTTCAAGGGCAGCATGTCTTCCATTGTAACATATCCAGTTTTATAGCTTTTACCTAAAAGGATTTAAAAAGTCAGTCATTACAAAGTGAATTATATAAATAAATGATACACAAGTAATTCTATATTGCTGTGTAACAAAATGTACCTAATAGATAAATATTAATATTTACTAAATTAATCTCAATAAAATAACAAGAATAGTCGTAAATCCAAATCAGAATGGTTTAAACCTCAAAACAACTTTAAATCTCAATTATTATTTTTTTCAAATTTTGCATAGAAATTGCTTTGAAAATCTTAGTCAACAACACAATGCTTTTATAAAAGTAAATTTTTTTTTATTGTCAAGGAAAGACATAAATACTATATTTGTGACAGTTGCATTTCTGCTAAAACAGAAGCAATCTAAGTTGTTATACCACTTAATCAATATATGAGTTAAACATTAAAAAACAATTTTTAAGTACAAGCACTTTGGGCACAGTCTGAATAACAATGATGGTGGATTTGAACAGACTTTGATTTAACTTGAATTACTTTAAGAAATCATAATTTTGATGTAAAACCATTTGATTAGGTCCTATTTTCTGTTGGATCCACAAAATGTGCCAAATTTGAGCTTATCACTAAACGAGAACAGGTCCATAAATAAGTTACAACACTTTCAGACACACTAAAAAATTAATGAAAAATTTTTTTTTTTTTCAAATAACATAAAACATGTAACTTTACACACACACACAGTATGTAAAGCCGTTCTTCTTCACCTAGGTAAAATCGTTAGGGATGTGACGAAGTTCAAATTTGAATCCGACGACATTCGAACTTCGACGGTTTTTGAGAAATTCGAACCCGACGGATTTAAAAAAAAAAAATCCATCGGATTCGAATTTGAAAAATTATCATTTTCAGATCAAACACGGCCTAGATATCGTAACTAAAATTAAAAAACCCTTTCGAAAACCCGAAATAAAGAAAACAGATAAAACTTAACTCCTGGACCCTTACCCAGCTGTCCATAGATAAGACGTCATATTTTGTCATGAACGTATTTTAGATACACCCCTCTCGCCGAATCCGCACCCGATGGATTTATATTTGCCAAATCCGAATCAGACAGATGCGGATTTTC
This sequence comes from Bulinus truncatus, assembly GCA_021962125.1. Classification (NCBI taxonomy): domain Eukaryota; kingdom Metazoa; phylum Mollusca; class Gastropoda; family Planorbidae; genus Bulinus; species Bulinus truncatus. The sequence goes on along the minus strand of JAGDYQ010000031.1, from coordinate 7,470,402 downwards.
ATCAGCTCCGTCACATCCCTAAAAATCGTTACTCTTTTTTTCATACATATTCCGTACATGACTTAATTTGTGGAAAACCAAAGTAATTCAACAATCATTACAAGTCAAGAGAACTTTAATTAAATAAAATTATGCAAGGAATTTTTACAAACTGAAATCTTTAATTCATGCATTTTCTAATACAAAGAACTGTTTGATAGTGTTAGGGTGACAATGTTAATTATAAAAAAATCAATTGAAGGCTAACATTGTGTGCAACATATATGATGTTGAATTTGATAACTTTTAACATTTCACAAAAAGAAAAACTTCAAGCTTTTTGTATATTTATATTTTTTTACTTTATTCAGCATAAACATAATTACTGTCAGTTTTCAAATGGATAAGTGAAACTACAAATGCACATTTTGCTTCATTAAATATATAATCATGAATTTTTGCTGGACTTCAATAAAAATTAATTTCATTTTTTACTGTATGTATATAGGATTCTATGCCTGTGATGAAATGTGTAATGCTTAGGCATACTAATTTCTGTCCTCAACGCTATTATAAGACATTATATTTTTACAACATAAAAAAACAACTAATTGTATAAAAATAATCTTGTTAATTCCTCTTGATAAATGAGTAAAATTAAATGTAAATACAAAACAAGGTTAATGGTAGATTGGCATTAGTACAATTAGTATTTTGCGCCCAAAATTTTATTATTGGTCTCTTGACCAGACATGGATAAACTAATTACTAACTAAGGCCTTCCAGCCAAATAGTGCTGTTTGATAACATTGAATCAATGATTGATTCAGCCTGCCCTCTACACCTTACACTAATGTTGTCAAAACTTAGGTTAATTTTTATTCACACTTCATTCATCTGTCCTTCAGTCAAAATGAAGAAAATATGGCCTGCAGTGCCCACCCCTTGTCTAGACGAACTAATTAATTAATTAGACTTATTAAAATAAAATAATGTCAAATAACATGAGATGAACAATTAATACAAAGTAAAACTAAAATATTTTTGTTATCAGGTAATAAAAAAAACCAAAACAAATGGATTGTGTATTGTATAAACAACTGATATAAAAATAACATTAGCAGTTTATCATTCCAACGGTTAACTCTTTATTTAATGAAAATAGAAAACATTCAAACATGAATCACAAAACATTTTCGCACTGGCTCCTCGACCGTCCGGACGGTCGATGTATTCTAGGACGGTCGATGTACTCTTATGATTTGAAGTACAGAATGAATGAGAACTCTTATTTACTGCAGACGTTGATGACGTCATTTACTGTTAAAAATCGGAGATATTTTTTTTTTCGGGGACCATAAATAGATATTGCTCCACACCCTAACCCTATCCCTAACCCTAACCCTATCCCTAACCCTAATCCTATCCCTAACCCTAATCCTATCCCTAACCCTATCCCTAACCCTAATCCTATCCCTAACCCTATCCCTAACCCTATCCCTAATCCTAACCCTAATCCTATCCCTAACCCTATCCCTAACCCTAATCCTATCCCTAACCCTAATCCTATCCCTAACCCTATCCCTATCCCTAACCCTATCCCTATCCCTAACCCTATCCCTATCCCTAATCCTGAAAAAAAAATCTGGAAAAAAAAATGTATGATTTATTAAAAAATGATCATCAATAGATATTGCTCCACACCCTAACCCCCTATCCCTAACCCTGAAAAATAAAATCTGAACAAAAAAATGTAAGTCTCTATCAGGAATCGAACCCGCACATAGCTAGCCAAACAGGGTCTCAGCCAAGCGAACAACCGACATCACTAGCGCGCCACACAAACTAACCTCTTATTTTAATGTATAATTGCTCGGCTATGCAATTGTTGACGGTCGAGGTAAAAAAAAAATACATCGACCGTCCGGACGGTCGAGGAGCCAGTGCGAAACATTTTTACTTTTAAGAAGGGTTCAAAGTAAAATAAATCTATAAAATAGAATTTGAATAGAAATCGAAAATGTTGCATATAATTTTACTGTCTGACAGAAGTAGGTATATTTACAAAAGAAGTTGTACTTAAAAAGTTCTGTTAAAATGAGAATTACACTTACACAATTGAAAAATAAATCCTCAAAGGCGACAAAGGTCCACTGAAGAAGAAATGTGATGTAATCATTGCTCCATATTTAAATTCAACAAACTGGAAAAGAATGACACTAATTATCACTGAATACCTTGATGTGTATATAAATACATGCTCAGTGTTGATTAGAATTTAAACAATGCCTGAAAATTTAAGATTGACAGCATTTCCTTGTAAAAGAGGCGACATTTTATAAACAATGGTTCAAAGCGCATGCGCTGAATGCAAACTTCCGTTGAAATAAATTAAAATAAAATTCAAAATTCTGTTGATGTAGAACAATACTTTTAGTTAACTACACTTTTTACTATACAAATTTCCTTAAAAACGTACATTTTTACATTGATTTCAATGATGAACAATAATTATGTAATATGTTTATACATTATCCAATAACACGTAAAATAATTTAAAAAACACTATTTTTTCGTAGATTCGCTTTGATTTTTTTTCCTTTAAAAAATGAAATGTACGGCTCAAATTTTTCACAAGAAATGGGGGAATTCATCTCTATACTTATAAGAGGCATTTGCTGTATGACTGTCTGTCTGTCTGCCTGTCTATTCCCTTATAACTCAAGATCCAGACAATCAAATAACGTGAAATTTGTTACACATACACATGATTACATGGGGAAGGTTATAGGACAGGTTTCGTTTCATCTGGATGGGTAGTTTAATTATAATTAATTTTTTTTTTATTTTAGTATTTTACTATATTAAAGTAATCTCGACGGCGCCATAAATAAAATTCCTCTGTGACGTCATTTCCCGATGATTGAATAGAACTTGCGCGCTGGCCCTGCGAAGAATTGTTGTTGTTTTTTCATGCTCCCTGATATGTACAGTTTGAGGAAGGTAAAGAAAGGAATGAAGAAGGATTTTAGAAGAAGTGAAGCAGTAATAATAAGTATATATATATATATATATATATATATATATATATATATAGAGAGAGAGAGAGAGAGAGGGGGAGGGAGAGAGAGATAAAGAGAGAGAGGTGGGCAGGGGGAGATAGAGGAAAGGAGGGTAGGAGGGAGGGAGGGAAGAGAGGGGGAGGGAGGGGGTGGACAGGGGGGGGAGAGAAGAAGGGGGAGAGAGGGAGATGGGAGAGGGAGCAGGGGAGAGGGAGAGAAGGGGTGGGAGGAGATAGAGGGGTTGGAGGGAAAGAGAGGGGTGGGAAAGAGGGAGAGAGAGAGAGAAAGAGTGAGGGGGCAGGGAGGGAGAGAGAGGGAAGGAGGGAGGGATGAATGGGGAGAGAGATGGGAGAGAGGGAGGGAGAAAGGGAGAGAGGGGAGGGAGAGAGAGGGACACGGGAGAGAGAGAGGGGAAAGGAGGGAGGGAGAGAGGGGGTAGGGAGGGAGACAGGATGGGAGAAATGGGAGGGAGTGAGAGATAAAGAGAGAGAGAGGGGGCAGGGAGGGAGAGGGGGAGGAGGAAGGTGGAGAGAGGGGGGACGGGGGTGAGAAAAGAAGGGAGGGAGATAGGGCGAGAGAGGGAGATGGGAGAGTTAGAGAGGGAAGGAGAGGGAGGGAGAAAGGGAGAGAGGGGTTGGGAGGGAGAGAGGGGGTGGGAGGGAGATAGAGGGGAGGGAGGGAAAGAGAGGGTGGGAAAGAGGGAGAGAGAGAGAGAGAAAGAGTGAGGGGGGCAGTGAGGGAGAGAGAGGGAAGGAGGGAGGGATGAATGCGGAGAGAGAGATGGGAGAGAGGGAGGGAGAAAGGGAGAGAGGGGAGGGAGAGAGAGGGAGACGGGAGAGGGAGGGAGAAAGGCCCCTTTGATCCCGGGCCTCTCTAATTAAAAAAAAGTAATTGAAAAACATATTATTTCATTACTAGGGAGCGACCGATATGCCTTTTTACCGATAGTCCGATACCGATTTTTTCCCCCAGCATTTTTACCGATACCGATACCGATATTATCTTTTTAGGGGCTGCCCATTATTTATGTCAACAAATTTTTAGCGATTTTTACCCCCCCCCCCATCCCCCTTGTCAAACTTCCAGAGACCCCCCTATAAAATTACGTCAACATTTGATTACCCCCCCCCCCTAAAAAAGGTGGCTTCCAAAATGTTTATGTGGCAAAATTAGTAGGAATATAGTTAGTTTAATTAAAATACTGAATGTTAAGCGAGTGTGTAACACAGAACTACAAACGCTGCTTAATTTTCCTATTTATTAAGTAATTATATTAAATTTAAAAAAGTAACATTGTTGACGTCAACTTTTCTTGACCTTCCCCCTCCCCCTTGTCAACAATTGTCGAAAATTTTCTGACCCCCCTCCCCCCTATTTTGTTGACGTAATTAATGGACAGCCCCTTAAGCAACAACAATGCCAAACACGTGTTATTCTCGTGTTGTATGACGTATTTTGTAACACTTCGCCCACGCCTGTCTTGTTCACCCCCCCCCCAGATACCGATATTTTTTTTAATCAACAACAATGCCAAACACGTGTTTTCCTCGTGCTACAGCTAATGACGTATGTCAACCCATGCTTACCCCTTCCCTGTCATATTTCGTGACACTTCGCCCACACGTAAGTCTTGTCCCCCCCCCCATCCCCAACTTCCCATCCCAAAAAAATACACATAGATGTTCACTAATTGTATCATTCAAGGTCATACATTAGAATTAAGAAATGCCAATCCTATTGTTTCAAGGTCATATCTCTGATGTAGTCGTGACAATTTCTGTGTACGGATTTTTTTTTCCTTTTTTTTTAAATCTTGTCTGATCTGGTTATACAATTGGGTTATTTACTGATTTTTTTTTCTGCAACTCTGTTGTGAAAAAAAAAAACAATGTATCGGCAGCCAAAAAACGGCCGGTCCGACAGTTAACCCATAGTGCCAATATCGGTTCGACTATCGGTCGCTCCCTACAACAATCGGCCGATCCGATATTGACCGATAGTGCCAATATCGGTCCGATACCGATCCGATTATCGGTCGCTCCCTATTCATTACCGTCTACCTCTTTTGGGCAATTGAATCATTACTTACATTACAGACTTGCAGAATTACTTAATTATATTACTACAATAAAATCCACTTATTTAAGAGATATGCCTATACAAGATTATTTCAAATGAAATATAATCTGTCTTTGCTTAAATTCGTTTAATGTCGTAGGTAGGCCTACATGTTACATAGCCTGAGAAGCGCCGTAGGCGAAATCAAAGAAATACCAGTCATTTACCAAAAGTAGTGAAGTGATGAAAATGCCAACCCTGTGTCTAGTAATAATCTATCTATCTATCTATCTAACTATCTATCTATCTATCTATCTATCTATCTATCTATCTATCTATCTATCTATCTATCTATCTATCTATCTATCTATCTATCTATCTATCTATCTATCTATCTATCTATCTATCTATCTATCTATCTATCTATCTATCTATCTATCTATCTATCTATCTATCTATCTATCTATATATCTATCTATCTATCTATCTATCTATCTATCTATCTATCTATCTATCTATCTATCTATCTATCTATCTATCTGTCTGTCTATCTGTCTGTCTGTCTGTCTGTCTGTCTATCAGTCCGTTTTCCCTGCCCCGCTCGTCTCTTCAGCCACAGGCCCACGTAGGTGGGGCAGGGGGCCGGGCACCCGCAGCCTTTATCCTGGCCCCTGCTTATTTGTTCTACTTTTAGTAAAATGTATTACCGCCCCCCCCTGGCTGCCTGGCCCCCTGCTGTAGAATGCCTGGCCCCTGCTGTAGAATGCCTGGCCCCTGCTGTAGAATGCCTGGCCCCTGACTGTAGAATTTTCACGCTACGGGCTGTCTGACAGTCTATCTTTCTATAACTGAATGCAATAAAACAAAGTTATGGAATGACTCATGGAGTAACATTAGGGAAACATAACCTAAGTCATTCACACATTTACTATTCACTACATTTATCTATATCAATGATTATCATAGTTTTTTTCGTCTGTCGCCCCCCCCACCCTCAAGCCGAACTTTTAAGTTGTACACTAACCTCAACGCAACTTACGCTCAATTACGTATGGCTGTGTATTCACTTCAAATGTGATTAAGTCTATGATTTGACGCAATAGCATTCACTATGATTCAGTTACAAATATTTTTTTTTTAAAGAATATTTCTTTTCTGTGAAAACCTCTCTGAACACCTGTAACATTGAATATCAATGGCTTAACAATTAGCCAAGTGCAGCTCTTGATTTTTTTTCCTTCTTTTATAAATCTGATAAACGCCAAAAAGGTAAAGCTTTTTTTTTCCTGGAAAAGTTGACTCGTGAAGATTGTAAAGAGAATTCACATTTCTTTAAATAATGACGCTCAATGTTTTGAGCCATTTCACCAAATATACAGCGTACCGTACTTGGCACAGAGGAATACAATGTACCGTACTAGGCACAGAGGAATACAAGAATACAGTGTACCGTACTTGGCACAGAGGAATACAATGTACCGTACTAGGCACAGAGGAATACAATGTACCGTACTAGGCACACAGGAATACCATGTACCGTACTTGGCACAGAGCAATACAAGAATACAATGTACCGTACTAGGCACAGAGGAATACACTGTACCGTACTAGGCACAGAGGAATACAATGTACCGTACTAGGCACAGAGGAATACACGAATACACTGTACCGTACTAGTTACAGAGGAATACGCGAATACACTGTACATAAAAAACTCTTATATTTTGGCCCTGAGAGATCAAATCGCAAAATGGACTTTTGATGTACACTTGGCAGGCCAAGACCTACACAATGATATATACATCATGGGTCTAGGACTTATGGTTGCTTAGATATAGGGCGCTCCATTGTTAATATAGCTTATATAGTAAAAAACGGTACTTTATAAGCCCCCTTTTACGGCCCTCAGAAATCAGATCGCGAAATGGACTTTTGATGTACACTTGGCAGGCCAAGACATACACAATGATATATACATCATGGGTCTAGGACTTATGGTTGCTGAGATATAGGGCGGTCCATTATTAATATAGCTTATATAGTAAAAAACGGTACTTTATAAGGCCCCTTTTACGGCCCTGAGAGGTCAGATCGCAAAATGGAAACAAGTCATTTCTTGGCAGGCCAAGACCTACAAAATGATATATACATCATGGGTCTAGGACTTATGGTTGTTGAGATCTAGGGTGATGACGGACAGACGGACAGACGGACAGACAGACAGACAAAACGGGGACAGTAAAGTATTTTTTTTCGAAAATGCTCTAAAAATATAAAAACCTGTATATAAGGGGGTGGGGGGGGGAGGGGAGAACAGTTAATAGAGTCACAGAGCAATATCTCACAAAGCAATAACATATTTTGAACATTACGAATATTCATTTGTTTTTTGAGATAAAAATAAATTAAAATTTGGAATTTAAAAAATAAAATGAAAAAAGAAAAAGAAAATAATAACAATAACACACTTTCCAGATATAAAAAAGTGCCACATTTTTCAGCCAGGGGATAGATGTAAAAAAAAAATGATTGTAAATTATATGTCATTTGCTGTAAGCACAAAGATAATTTATTCATATAAATCACCATGTATCGAGAGTGCGCACTGTAAGCCAGTTAACTAGTTATATATACTTTTTAATAGAATTCAGAATTTACAGACTTACTTCCCATATTGCAGGAACAATCAGCCCCTTGCAGTGGTCAAACCAGTACACACATTAAAAACAACTAATAAAACCATAACAATTATTAATGTCACGACCAACTAAACATTGAGGTAGGTGTGACTGTGGAGGGTAAAGTTCACAAGAAAATGAACATAAATTGTAGTAATTAAGACCAGGTAGATGCTCTACTGCTTTAAACTGCCCCTTGGCAGCTCAATGTACTCAATGTTTCAAACACTATCGACAATAGTGTTTCAGGCTTCAAAAGGCTCATCGCTTTGATGTGACATCAGTAAATGGCAACTTGGGCAACTGATCAAAGCCTCACGCCTAAGAGTGGGTGGGGTCGCACGCTTGGAATTTTTTTTTTCCTGTTAACTTTCCAGATGATGCCCCAGAGGCGTAATTAGAGTGTGGGGGGGGAGTGGGGTTCGAATTCATTCGAAAGTCTCACCGGGTCCCAGCTTGAGGGGGGGGTCCCCATATTTTTTACATTAAATATTAAGTACATTATCTCATGTCATGATGTCGAATATCAGTAAACTGCAGAGCCCCTCTTAAAGAGAGCAGAATCCTCGAGCCCCCAAAATCCCACACGGTTCGGCACTGCAATCCTCTTTGCAGGTGTCACAACGCCAAGTATTGTGAAAAATATGTTTCTGCAGCGTTGTTGATAATTTTAATGTTTCTACGACGTGAATATAAAACATAACGCATAGAGTGTAAAAAATGGAAGTACATTTCGACTATTTTCCAACAACTATTTGGGTAGGTATTAGCAGTGGATGCTTTTAATGATATTGTGGTGTTTTATTTTAGCACCGGACTATATATGGAGCCCTACCACCTCAAATGACACTACTGGCTTACTTTTTTTTTTGGCGCAGTACTTTCACCATTAATTTGTGTGTGAGTACATGTGTAATGATAAAGATTCAGTGATGTGTGTGAGTACATGTGTAATGACAATGTTGCAGTGATGTGTGTGAGTACATGTGTAATGATAAAGATTCAGTGATGTGTGTGAGTACATGTGTAATGACAATGTTGCAGTGATGTGTGTGAGTACATGTGTAATGACGATGTTGCAGTGATGTGTGTGAGTACATGTGTAATGATAAAGATTCAGTGATGTGTGTGAGTACATGTGTAATGACAATGTTGCAGTGATGTGTGTGAGTACATGTGCAATGATAAAGATTCAGTGATGTGTGTGAGTACATGTGTAATGACAATGTTGCAGTGATGTGTGTGAGTACATGTGTAATGACACAGTTGCAGTGATGTGTGTGAGTACATGTGTAATGACAAAGATGCAACGATGTGTGTGAGTACATGTGTAATGATAAAGATGCAGTGATGTGTGTGAGTACATGTGCAATGACACTGTTGCAGTGATGTGTGTGAGTACATGTGTAATGACAAAGATGCAATGATGTGAGTACATGTTTAATGATAAAGATGCAGTGATGTGTGTGAGTACATGTGTAATGACACTGTTGCAGTGATGTGTGTAAGTACATGTGTAATGACACTGTTGCAGTGATGTGTGTGAGTACATGTGTAATGACACTGTTGCAGTGATGTGTGTGAGTACATGTGTAATGACACTGTTGCAGTGATGTGTGTGAGTACATGTGTAATGACACTGTTGCAGTGATGTGTGTGAATACATGTGTAATGACACTGTTGCAGTGATGTGTGTGAGTACGTGTGTAATGACAAAGATGCAGTGATGTGAGTACATGTGTAATGGGAAAGATGCAGTGATGTGTGTGAGTACATGTGTAATGGGTTAGAAGTCAAACATGTGTCCTTCACTATCTAAGTGTCTCCCTTCGCAGTAGGGACCTTCTATCAGATCATGTTGTTATATAGTGCAACCGATAATTACTTTTAGATAAAGGTTCTCAAACCAGTGGCGTAACTAGTAACGCCCGGGGCAGACTCAACAACCGCCCTAATCCGGTGTCAAAAAATAATAAGGCTGTGAATACGACACTCATGGATGGTGGATTTGTAAGCACCGCATGGGGTTTACCGTACTGCCCCTCTCCACAGTACCACCAAAATGCTGACGAAGAGATTTACACTTTTATGCTAAGGACCCTAGAAATAAAAAGAGGCAATTATGAACATACGTCGTTTTAGTGATGTCCAGTCTACGATCGAATAAGAGGTATTCGTTGTACGTGAAAGTATCCTGACATCATATTTGCAAAGACTTTTTGTGGGGCCTTGGCATAGGTACATTTGAGGGTGGGGGCTAGGTAAAGGTACATTAGAGGGTGGGGGCTAAGTAAAGGTACATTAGAGGGTGGGGGCTAGGTAAAGGTACTTTTGAGGGGGGGGCTAGGTAAAGGTACATTAGAGGGTGGGGGCTACGTAAAGGTACATTAGAGGGTGGATTTGAGGGTGGGGGCTAGGTAAAGGTACATTAGAGGGTGGGGGCTAGTAAAGGTACATTTGAGGGTGGGGGCTAGGTAAAGGTACATTTGAGGACCGCAGGCTAATGAAATATGGCAACTTACATTAGCAATCTAAAGATAAATGTCAATTAATGTCCCCCCACCCACCCTCAGTCAACCCCTCTATACAAATTTTGCCAGGGACGCCCATCGCACTGAAAGCCTCACGCAGACACTTGTAGTTTGCCTAACCACAAGAACGCCTCTTGTGGACATACAACAGCAAATAGTTCCTAAGCATATATTTGTTTTCGAAATACATGTAGAATAACCATTAACAATTACACATATACTTAGTTTTACAATCAATTAAATTTAATATCGCGTGTGTAGATGAAACATGAAACAAAGTCTCAGTGTCCATAGACTACTCGTTGTTATCAAGTTTGTATCTAGTGACTAGCGTCTTTTGATTTCATCACACCTTAAAATTCAATAGATATTATGTGGATAGAACAGTAGTTAAAATTAGTTCATGTCAAATGGCGTAACTCGGCGGGGTGGAGGGACGGTTTGCCCCTCCCCCACCAGAAATTACCTAGCCAACAATAAGGGTGGGCATTTAATCAGTTAAGTAATTCTATAGACGGGAATGGGGGGAGTGATTTCTGAGTCCGCCCTCGGCCCCCACTAACGCAAGTCACTTCACTGTTCATGGCTACTTGTATCTCGAGGCCTCCACTGTGACCTGGTCATGGTTTTTGAACTACCGTGATTATAATAGCTCCTCTTATCCCCCCCCCCCCAACCAACCAACCAACCAACCATTGTTAAGTTATTTATAGCAAATTACTGTACCCGACCGGAGCACCCGATGACATGGGCACACGACATGTGTTCGGTAGGCACCACCATTGTGGTAGGAGTGATGTATTGGAAACTGATCTATAATGTTTTTCCTCATTAGTACACCCCACCCTCCATTTCATTCTGTGTCATTTTCCCTAACTACATTTGACACAATCGCAACGTAAAAGCCACAGATTGCGGATTTAACAAAACATGTTATTAGCTTGTTTCACATTTACATCGTGTTTAGATAGGAGTGTTGCATGTTATATGTTGACATAGAGAGAAGTGTTGCATGTTGTATATTGACACAAAGAGACACGTGTAAACATTGTATGATCTGAAGGACATTAAAAATGTTTATTATCATTTCTAAATAGTTTTACTTTGATTTAAGACAGATTTATCAATCATTTATATATATTTTTTTCCTTTCTGACATATATGTACAATTTAAGTTCATGTATTTAGATGACTTAAAATAAAAATGAATTTTTAACACAAATGAAAGCACAATTTAAACAGGTGACAAAATATATTACAAAGACATAATTATTTGTGATAAAAAATATTAAATTTAACTAAATACATGTAGTATGATTAAGATCACATATGATTACACTGTAACAGAGGATATGAAAAAAATGATAAAAAAAAACAAATGTCTTAGAGGCTATGGAAAAAGTCATGAAAAAGAAACAAATGTCTTAGAGGCTATGGAAAAAGTCATGAAAAAAACAAATCTGTTAGAGGCTATGAAAAAAAGAAAAGATTGTGTTAAATGCCATGGGATTAGAATTTATAAAAGACCGCCATTAATTTGTGAAAGCAGGTTTATAAAAATTGAGCAGTGTTTGAGATCTATTTCATAAACGTAACTGCTTTGAAGAAGAAAAAAAAAACAAGCACTGCGTATAATAGGTCCACATCAAGGAAGATGCAGTTGGAACGTTTGAATTAATGTTGACACGTATGAATATTCATACAGATCATAGTCGTTGTGAGTCCAGGGTTCAACATCAAGAGCGAGAATGTCGTAACAGTAAAGCCGAGGAATCATTTGAAGCAGGGCCACAACAAGGTTGGGTGCAACACCAGGGCCCACTAATCCTAGGTGCATTATAGGATAATCATCTATAAATTGACGCCCCAATATCTTGCGGCAGTTTGTGATCTGGGGGGTAGATGGCGGCTGCCCTGTATGACAGAAAGGTCACTGATAATGTTGACCTTTATAGTCATGACCGACCGTCCGGTGAAAAATGTTATTTTTATCAATAAAAAAATAAAGCAAAGTAAATTGAAACAAAAAAATATATATCTGTTTAGATAAAGACATTACAAATCGAATCACATGCAATTCACTTGTTTAGATTGGCAGAGAATCATCCATAGTTGTTCAATGAAACTAAATGTCGATAAACAAGCGAACAAAAAATATTAATTACAAAAATTCGGAATAAATTAACTAAAAAGTGAAGTAAATATCTATGAACATATGAACTTTTCAGTGAATGGGATTTCTTGATTGAGACCTATGTGAGATCTATAATGTATGAGTTAACAAACTATAGTCAATGCCAAGGAAACAAAACGCAACGTTATAAGTGAAAAGAGGAGACGGGTTGTCGTGCGGTGTATTGCGCTAGACTCACGACCGAAGGGGTTCAGGGTTTAAACCTCTGTGGGAACCTTGGAATGTTGTCAGATCCTGGTGAAAGTCCCCAAGTCCACCCAGCATTAAATTGGTACCTGACTTAAGTTGGGAAGTAAAGGCGGGTAGGCGTCGTGCTAACCACATAATCCCTTTAAATGCCGAGGTTACGGAAACAGATGAGCTCTACATTTCATCTGCCCCGATGGCCCGTTAGAGTTAAGGGAACTTTTAATAAGTGAAAGGCCTCGCAGAAGTGATAACATTGAGCAAAATTAAAATATATGTAATATATATATTACAATCGTATGACAATTATCAAAAGTAAATTGACTGCATTATTCTGGATACAGTTTCAACATGCTCCATGAAAAAAAAAATGTGGAGTACAGAATCTTAAGGAAATAGTGTGAAGGGCAAATACAAATATGGGGAGGTCAAAGGTGAGCATACCGACGCAGTTTTTTTTCCACAGATGAGATTATCATTGTCAGTCCTGCGCATGCGTTGATTGATATCATTCATATTTAGATCGATGTTATGATTCTCAAAGCCCCTACCCCCCAAAAAAACTCCCCCTCTATCTGTAGTATTTGCTTGTATTGTGTGTCTCTACCGTATACTGATCATATGCACATTTCTGTATTTTTGCTTGGACCGAATTTGTACGTAGCTATGAAGTCATCTTGTGATTTTACAAAACAATGTTACTTATTGGCACGATATAACATTATGTAAAAATATAGATAGTGACAACAGTATTAATTTTATTTTAGGGAGCCTATGCAGTAACTTAATGTCTCTCTCTCTCTCTCCCACCCCCCCCCCTCACCAATCGTCTTAATTTTTTTTTTTGGCTGCTTAGGACTATTAAAGTTGACCTATTTCAACAGAGCAACTGTCGGTTGTGCTGTAAATGCAATTCACCATATTGTACTTACATATTCAAATAATCGATTGCGAGAGCTATATTTTAGTCCTCAGAGCAAGTATTTTGTAATCTTAAGTGTAAATATTTTGAACAATCGTAGAATATAAAAACCTTTGTCATACTAAACAATGTCGCTCATAACGGCAACTTATGGCACACAGTTTCAAACAGAAATCCAAATATAAAGTAAGTTAACGTGCAAAATACAACGCACTACAGCTTGCCAAATAATAACAACATAACTTGTACATAATGAAAAATATTTGATGGCAGTTGGTGCATAGATTCCTCCACAGAATGTGTTTATGTTAAATTAAATGATTTAAAAAATAGTTCACATATTGTCATGATCGTTACAAGAAGACTGATTGGTTCGTCCCGCCCGACCTGGCGGCCACAGTCGCCTGTATCAGGTTGGAGGGGGACGGGGCGAACATCATCATGGGGGTCAAGGCGGGGGCCAGCGCTACCACGCCCCTTTTGAACCATTTCCAGGAGGAGTGAAGTGCATGGCCGACTCTTTTCTTCATCTGTGAATGGAGGAAATTAAAAAAAGGAAAGAAAAACGTCGTGAGTAAATATACTGAATGTAATTAAACAGAGCTCAATGTCTGACTAGCTCAATGTCTGTCTAGCTCAATGTCTGGCTAGCTCAATGTCTGACTATTGTTATTGATGGGCAGGAAGAAAACAATACACCTTTCTCACATGTATTCATGCGCGTCAGCTGTCTTTGTGAAAGGATCATAATGGGCTTCCGGTCGCTTTGTTTACACTTGATTAATACTTAGCTCGATTATTTTTCCTACATTTTTTGTCTAATATATGATAAAATGACTTTAAATTTATTACCGAAATTTAATTTTTGTGATGGTGACAAGTTTTTAAAGTCAGAAAATGTCCCGATATCAGAGAGAGAAGTTACGAAGGGTTACAAATACTTCTCTGAGAAGTATGTCCATGACATGAGAAGTTACATTTTACACTAAAATTGTTATTTAAAGTTTTTATAATTGACGATTAGGGTTACCAGCAGGCCCGTAGCGTGCGGGGGGACCAGGGGGGCCGGGCCCCCCTGCTTATTTGCTCTACTTAGTAAAATGTATTACTTGCCCCCCCTGCTATTGTTGGCCCCCTGCTGTAAAATGCCTGGCCCCTGCTGTAGAATTTTCACGCTACGGGGCTGGTTACCTGTTTAGGGATAGATAGGGTGAGTTAACGTTAGGTTTATTTAATTTTAAAAGGTAAAAAGCTCAGTCCTCAGCAAACGTTGAGAATTAGACCTATCTTAAACCACATAAGTCATAATTTTCTAGCTGGACATATTCCTAACCTTGGCACTTATTAACAGTAACACCAACATTAACTTTACTTAATTTTACATTACCATAATCTTAACCGAAACCCTAGTACAAACACTCATTGTATTATTTAACCATGATTGTTAAAACAGTATATTTTTGGTTAGCATATATTGTGCGATAGATAGTAATTAAAAATCAGTAGTAAAAGGTTTGAAACTACTACCTCATATTCAGTGGCGCAACCAGCAAAAAGTGCTGGGGGGGGGGGGGCTCACATATAGAAAAAAGACAGTTTGACAGTCTTTTTAGTAACTTTATATAGTAAAATATGTATTGATGATTTGGTTTGGGGGAGGGCCTGAAGCCCCCCCTCCGCCTGGCTGCGCCACTGCTCATTATGCTGAGGTGATGTTATTTTTCTTAAATAAACAATATACAGTTACAGACCTTAGCTCTACACTAGGAAATGTAGTCAAACTATCAGCTAGATGCTATAGAAGCTAGAGAAAAAATCACGAATCTCATAATTTACAGGTAAATGGAAAAATATATGATATTATTATAAAATATGTTACTTATTTAATATTTTTTAAAATGAAAATATCTGGTGATTTTGTGGTGCGAGAAGGGAATTTATATCTGTACAGCCAGATACAAATGTTTGAAAAATGACAAATTAACAAAAAACATAGCCTTTTGGTTGAAGGAAGTCGGACTACAATGAGTCATATTCAAAATGTCAACTTTATACATTGGTATACAATTGTACTTTTTTACTGAGTTGAAGTTATTTGCATTAAACACAGGTTTAACTGTTTACAGACAGCCCATTAAAATATTAAGATTAAAATGTCGAGAGCATACACTAGTGTTAGCAGTGGTCTTTAATTATAAAAATTATATCGTATAGTATTAAAAATCAGAAAAACATTGTTATAGTTTTGACTTTTAAGATAATAATAAATAATCACACTGAAAAATATATTAAATTTTGATTATTTGATTTTCATGATTAAAATTAAAAGAATAGCGGCAACAGAAATTTATTATTCGCAAATTCAAGTACATTAATTGGTACCGGAAGTGTAACTTGTCCATCTAAACAAACAATTCAGTAAGGGGACTACTTTTTGAGAAAGGTCTATAGGCGTACACCATATTATGGTTGATGAATTTGTGTAGCATTCTACTAAACACAGACTTCTGATTTTCTCGAAAAGAATGGCGTCGTGACCTCTATGACAGTCGTGACCTCTATGACAGTCGTTGGATAGTTGTCAATACTTCCCTATCCCCTTAAATATCATGCAAAGTTGTGACCTATTACAAGGCGGTGACGTATAAAAACAATTAACATTTCGGGAACTGATCGACTTTGTTTTGTTCATTAATATAATGTGAAGTTTAAAAAAAAGGAAAATAAATAAAATGTTCAATACGAATCATTTCACGGCAGTAGAATTTTGGTGCCGGAAGTGATGTCTTAGTATGTAAGTTGATTACAGAGGAGTAAACAGGAGGGATAGGGTGCGCTCAGGGCAGAAGTTTATATCCTGCCTCAGGGATGCGGAATTTCGGCTGTTCAATGCCTTGATACCTCGGAATATTTCATTAGTATGAAAAAGTTTGATTTCCAAATATTTCATGTTTCCAATAATTTTTTTAACACGATTTAATTTTTTTTACCGCTGCCTAAGGAGAGCTCTGTGAGTTCTTTAAGAAATCCGAATATCATATCTAAAAAAAAAATAGTTTGAATTCTAAATCGTTCAAGCTCTTGAACCAGCTATTTCAGACATGGTGAAATTGGGATCCGCGGGCCAAGTGCGATTATCTAAACCGGTCCTCGCTTAATTTTAAGTACATTTCAATAATATCAGTTAATCAGTTCGTACATACGCCACCCGTTAGTACTAGATCTGGTCAGAATGTCTGTCACATGTATGAACCCATTGTGGCCCCGACTCAAAATGTTAGCTGATCCCACTATTACATGATATACGCATTATTTAAACTTTGTTCAGCAAAAGTCTTAATTAAATATACTCGACATATCTAAATTATAGTCTTAAGAAAAAAGTCTGATATACGTAAAGAATTAGTTATAGACTGAACAGTCAAATAATAAAAAACAACAATATAGACTGAACAGTCTAATAAAACAAAAAAAAAAAAACATACGTCATTGATCAATTCAATATAGTCACAATGTGACTTATATCCAATGTGTTTAGCCTATTTGGGTTTAAATGTAGTAATACAATTTTGATCCGATCATTTTATGTTACATATCTATGACTGACCTATATTTTCTACATAAGACTTGAATTTACATTAAGCGCACGAGAAGGTATACACATCAACGTATTTTGACAGTTTTAATATTCCATGTTTATAGTATACTGTTAATAATTGCCCTTAAAATAAACTCACCTCTTTTCTGGCAATTTTCCTCTTCTCCTTCCGCTTCTTTTTCTTCCCCGTTAAATCCGTGCGCTCATTGACTGCTCCAGGGCCGGCTGCTCTGCGACTGAAAGTCTTAAAACAACTGCTCACACCTTCCTGCTCGTCCATGCTCACCAGGTTGGCCTCGTCATCCCTGGGGCCCAGAGCATAGACGCCCTGGTCATCGGTGTCCGAGTCCTGCCGCTCCCCGTAGCTAGACAGGCAACCAGACTGTAGTGTCGGCATCTCGCGACGATGTTTGCGAGCAACTGGTCTGTCCCTGTGCTGCTCACATGACATAGCTGTCCTGGCCAATTACACTTTCTCTTTAGCTGTGGTGTTACCTGCAACCCACCTGGTGATGAAAGGGTTAAAGTAAGATAATGTGAATAACACAAAAAAAAAACTGTGGTAATGGTAACAGCTGGTGGTTACAGTGTGACAGGTAGTCAAGTGACTGTCTAGCTAAGTGAATCATATCATTACTGAAACATAAATAGCTCTATTTCAAGGGTTGACAAGCTTATGGCCCGCGGGCCACAGGTGGCACATAATTTATTATATCGTAGTTTTCGGACCATCAGAAGCACTTCCGCCCCCAACAACAAAAGTGACGTGGAAAATGAAAGTGGGTCTTAAAGGTCGATATTTCTTGTATTCCTGGCTCTAAACACTGATTGCGTCTCATTGTATTCCTGGCTCTAAACACTGATTGTGTCTCATTGTATTCCTGGCTCTAAACACTGATTGTGTCTCATTGTATTCCTGGCTCTAAACATTGATTGTGTTTCATTGTATTCCTGGATCTAAACACTGATTGTGTCTCATTGTATTCCTGGCTCTAAACATTGATTGTGTCTCATTGTATTCCTGGCTCTAAACACTGATTGTGTCTCATTGTATTCCTGGCTCTAAACACTGATTGTGTCTCATTGTATTCCTGGCTCTAAACACTGATTGTGTCTCATTGTATTCCTGGCTCTAAACACTGATTGTGTCTCATTGTATTCCTGGCTCTAAACACTGATTGTGTCTCATTGTATTCCTGGCTCTAAACACTGATTGCGTCTCACTGTATTCCTGGCTCTAAACATTGATTGTGTCTCATTGTATTCCTGGCTCTAAACACTGATTGTGTCTCATTGTATTCCTGGCTCTAAACACTGATTGTGTCTCGTTGTCATGGGGGGATGGGGGTGTAACAATCTAGAGACAATACACACAGACAATGGGTTATACATACAGACAATAGGTTATACACACAGACAATAGGTTATACACACAGACAATGGGTTCTATAAACAGACAATGGGTTATACAAACAGACAATAGGTTATACACACAGACAATAGGTTATACACACAGACAATGGGTTATACATACAGACAATGGGTTCTATAAACAGACAATAGGTTATACACACAGACAATGGGTTATACACACAGACAATAGGTTATACACACAGACAATAGGTTATACACACAGACAATGGGTTATACACACAGACAATAGGTTATACACACAGACAATGGGTTATACACACAGACAATGGGTTCTATAAACAGACAATGGGTTATACACACAGACAATAGGTTATACACACAGACAATAGGTTATACACACAGACAATGGGTTATACATACAGACAATAGGTTCTATACACAGACAATAGGTTCTACACATAGAAAAAAGGTTCTACACACAGTCAATGGGTTCAATAAACAGACAATAGGTTCTAAACACAGACAAAATGCTCAATATACAGACAAAAGGTTCTATATACAGACAAAGGGTTCTATATACAGACAATAGTTTATACACACAGACAATGGGTTATACACACAGACAATGGGTTATACATACAGACAATGGGTTCTATACACAGACAATAGGTTATACACACAGACAATGGGTTATACATACAGACAATGGGTTCTATACACAGACAATAGGTTATACACACAGACAATAGGTTATACATACAGACAATATGTTCTATACACTGACAATGGGTTCTACACATAGACAATAGGTTCTATACAAAGACAATGGGCTCTAAACACAGACAATAGGTTCTATACACAGACAATAGGTTCTACACATAGAAAAAAGGTTCTACACACAGTCAATGGGTTCAATAAACAGACAATAGGTTCTAAACACAGACAAAATGCTCAATATACAGACAAAAGGTTCTATATACAGACAAAGGGTTCTATATACAGACAAAAGGTTCTATAAACAGACAATGGGCTCAAATACAGCTAAGTCAGGGCAGCAGCAGGAAAATCTGGGAGCCCAGACAAACTCTGACTCAGCTTCATTCTTCGTTGCGACTAAATAAATAAATACAAATATAATTTAAAGCGACGGGAGCCTTAGGGCCTCTGACCAGTGCTGCACACCCCCCACCACCCACCCACTTTGCGGCGCCCCCTGGCTAGGTCACAGATCGGTGATATTATTTCATTTTTAATGGAAGTAATGAAAGTGGTGGATGTACATACAAATGTCGAACTGAAACTCCCCAAGGGACTAAAGTTATGTCTCTGCCTAATACTATGTCACCTACTTAACGTCGGGCTATTTAAATGGACTTTACTTTTTGTTTTGTATTTACCGTCTAAACACTTTGAAATGTTTTTTTTTTTTAAACTGTAGTAATTAAATGTTGTTTACAATCCAAACAAATCGTCTCATGCATGTTATTGACATCGTAACCATCTGTTACACAGAGTAAAGACAACAAATAAACATTGCAAAGTGGATTATTCATGATAAATTATTTATGTCTTTTTATTGATCGTTTTAGTCTATCTTATATTAATGTGTCATCCATACAGAGTGTCAGTGCTTTTTTTGTAAAAAAAAAAAAAAAATAGGTGCCGGTACTCACTGATGGAATGTCTAACTTTTAACTACCAGTTCGCAGTTTCGCATTTTATATTTTAATTCTTATTGCGCGCAATCATAAAATGATTCCATTTTAACAAATTAATAATATAATAAATTAATAATAAACGTTGAAATACAAGAAAAGTCATATTTTTTCTCCACATTGAAAAAGGTGCCGGTACGGCGTACCGGTGCGTACCGGCACAAAAAATGCACTGCAGTGCAGAGTGTATACAACATTAACTGAGAGAGATTTGCTTACAGGTCCCAACAGTAACTCAGAAAAATGTCTACCACTGCAGTAGGGTTAATGAATGCAAGTTTTTAATTTTTGGAAATTCTTTAATGAATTCTTAATTGATTATGTCATAGACAGGTTGTGTGACAAATGACTTCTAAACTATTATTGAGTATCCTAGTTACTATTCTGTGAGATGTATCGGTTTGTACCAGTCGACCAATCAGAGCCCGATCAATGACTGACAACTAATTAATATAGACATGTTCCATTGTAGAGCAGTGCATCAAATAAATAATTACAAGGACAGACTGCTCAAACACATGAGAGGCACACGAGCAGAGACGACCTAAAGGTCGGTTTATGGGGGGTGGGTGGGGGCGGCATTGGTTTAGCCGCGGGTGCAGATGACTAAAATGGGCCCTCACAAATAGACAGACATCGGTAGCGGTATTTGTGGCCTCACACCTAAGGGATAAAGTCAACACAACCTTTCCCAGTAATACAGGTCAGCTGAGAGGTTGGTTATAAACTGTAACGTCCTAAATACAACTGATTTCTCGGGGGAGTGAGGGGAGCCAGAAATGACCTTTAGGAGCTTTCCTTTTTTATAGATTGGAAATATAGCAACTAATAAAGTAGAGAGTAAATGTTCCCTTCGCCCTAACGGTCTAAGTTTCTATAATCTCGGCATATGAAGGGATTGTGTGGTTAGCATAACGCCCAGCCGCCTTTACTTCCCCAACTTAAGTCATTTATCCATTTAAAGCTGTGTGGACTTATGGGACGATTTTGCACCAAATTTCATCTGGAAAAAAAAATCACCGAGGATCGAACCCAGGACTATCAGCTCGACAGTCGAGTATCTACACCACTCTCTTCTACTGACATCACTAGGGTAATAAATGGAGGTTCTCTGAGGCTCTTCACAAGTAGGCGATCTCCCGGTGCAATATTGCAGTTAATCCGCCTCTACACATGAGGACTTTAATTATAGCAGCTACGGCAAACCACGGGGGCTGAGTAGCTAGCTCAATAACTAGCCCCTTTACTCCCATTAATTAATGTCAGGTTAGCCACGAAACACTTTCCGGCGAGACCTAGAAGATGATACCACACAGATGGGACACACCCGGAACCAAGTGGAGAGGATGTTAAAGGACGGAGGACTCTGGAGATCGGCTGTTGGTGACCCCAAACTCTGCCAAGGGTGACGGGCAATGATGATGATGAATCAGGTGGCCTGTCCATTTAATTTTAACATTAGTGGACTTGGTCAGTACCAGAGGAAGTTTTAAACATCTACACACCACGGTGAGTGGACGGAGGGCGTTAGATTGAACAGACACATGGAATAACGTAAATTTAAAAAAAAAAAATCCCTTTTTCGATAGTCATTTAACGAATGATGGTAAATTTAACTAAAGATGGTAAATTTAACGCATGATGGTAAATATAACTAAAGATGGTACATTTAACGAATGATGGTAAATTTAAATAAAGATGGTGCATTTAACGAATGATGGTACATTTAACTAATAATGGTACATTTCAACGCTTTACAGAATTTGAGACGTATTACAAATAAATTTTTAATATATTTGGTAAGGTTGGCACACAATTCTATACCACCACTGCCCCCCCCCCCCCCCCGGCCATAGCCTACTCCTGCTTCACTACTTCACTTTGAAAAAAGGTAAGCTCCCATTGGTCATTTTGCCCCCCCCCCCCTCACACCCCCAAGAAAATCAGTTATACTTAGGACGTTACAGTTTATAACCTCTCAGCTGACCTATATTACTGGGAAAGGTTGTGTTGACTTTATTGTTTCACAATACACTATATAATACGCAATACATTATGTAATACACAATACACTATGTAATACACAATACACTATGTAATACACAATACATTATGTAATACACAATACACTATGTAATACATAATACACATGGAATACACAATACACTATGTAATACACAATACACTATGTTAAACACAATACACAATTTAATACACAATACATTATAATCATTACACTAACATGGTAGTAATGTAATTAAACGAACCTCGTGATATCGCATCTTTTACACATTAAATTTCCTAACCTGTTTTTTTTTAATTTGTATTCAAACCGACTGAACCTTGCATTATTTAGACATCATTACTATTGCAATTAATATAGTCACATTAAGGAAAACTCATTTACAATACAAGGAATTTTTTTTTTACCGTAGCTACTCAAATAAACCAATGCCAGTTTATAGACATATAATATCAAATAACAAACAATAAACCCGATACCATAAGAGATGTCATATCACTTATTATAACAATGGTTTTAGCAGTAGTTCAATGTTTAGTAAATGTTTACGTATTTGAAAATCTACCGGTCAGCTCAGGGTTTACGTCACTTTACGTACAAGCTACACAAGCTGTAGCATAGGACCCCCCACTTTCTTGAGGACCCCAGAAAAGTTGTCCGAGTGAGCAATCATCATATATATATATACTTATGTGTTTGACGCTGACATATAATATTTGGACTTGTATGAGCCCCATTTATCAAATAGCTTAGGGCCTTATCAGGGGACAGGTGGTCGTGCGGCGTAGAGCGCTCGACTGTCGACCGTAGAGTCCTGGGCTCGAACCTCAGGATTTTTTCAGGTCCTGGTGTAAGTCCCCAAGTTCACCCAGCTTTAAATGGGTACCTTACTTTAAGTAGAGGGAGTAAAGGCGGCTGGGTGTTGTGCTAACCACACAATCCCTTTATATGCCAAAGTTACTGAAACATAATTCTACACTTCATCTGCCCCAATGAGCCCTTAAGGGCTTAAGGGAACTTTACTAGGGCCTTACCAAGTCTAAATCCGGCCCTGCTATCGGTGTTCTATTTTGAGTTATAAGGCGGGTAAGCATAAGCAAATTTTTTTTACACTTTTGAGTTTAGCCATACCGTCACATAGGGAGCTTTGTTTACCTGATGATTTCATTAAAAAAAACACGATCTGAAATAAAGTTGTTGACAATGTTTCCAAATAATGAACACAACACACAGCACAAAACGAAAGTACGAACTGTCGAACGTGTTGTTGAAGTTTATTATTTCATACCGTTCCAAGTGTTGGCACACCACTTAATAAGATCTGAAACACTGTCACAAATCGTCTAAATGACACCCGAACATTAAATTATCCAAGTGACACAGTTTAAAAACACTGCGATAATTTTATTTTTATGTTCATCACGAACCTTTTTGTTTTTTAAACTAAGCGATACCAAAAAGAAATAATATTACCAAAAAAAAAAACAAAACGAACAATTGCGTTTCTGGTGGTGTATACCCTTACTGCGTACCCGTGTACCTAGCGTGTTGTGGTGTTTTCGTTCCACAACTAGGTCACAACACCTTGACTGAATGTGTGTCACTGTGTACACGGCACCACTGTATCGGTGTGTAGTGCAATGGAGAGATGTTTTTTTTTTAAATTAAAAATAGGTCACATATTCGGACGAATGTACAAAACAAGAACATAAACAACACAACGGTAAACTGATACACAACACACACAGACTTGTTTCAGGAGGTTCTCAATTTGTAATGGACTGACAACAAATTACACAGCCCAACAAAAAAAAATTTTTTGCGAGTTGCTAAGAATATTTGAATGAATTTATAGCAATTCATGAGTGCTGATTTCAAAACTGCCATTGCTTTTGCTGAATTGGCTCTAGTTTCTGAGAATTTGGACACCCTTAAAAATATGATTGTACCTATTGTGTAAAACAAATGCAATAAGTTTGGTGTCTGTTGTTTAATTTAAATATACCAAGTTATAACTTGGTTTATTTTTTTTTTTTTCTTTTATTGCTGCTTTCTAAAGACATCACGAGTTCATCACGAAGATGCTGCAAAAATAATCCGAATGAATTCTGTTACATCTGTGGAGAATACTTGATTGAAAAGTAAATAAGAAATATAACCGACGTTGTGCAGCAGGCATATTTGGCTTATTTCGGTGTGAAGCTGGGAAACCAAGACAAGTCTTGGGCTCGCCATAAGGTCTGAAAAAACTGTGGAGAGCCTACAGCAGTGGACAAATGGTGAGAAGAAAAGTCTAAGTTTGGGTGTACCAATGGTATGGCGAGAGCCGAAAGACCATTTTGGTGATTTTTATTTTTGTATTGTGAATGTTAAAGGCTTCAATCGCCACAAGAAATCTAAGTGGGATTATCCTGATCTTGAATCTGCAAGGAGACCAATTCCACATAGCAGTGAAGTTCCTATACCAGTGTTTACTGGATTATTAGAGCTTTTACCATCAGACTCCGACGAAGGGCAAGATCTGGAGTTTTAGGCAGGTGAAAACAGTGGAAGCGATTATGAAGGAAGTTCTTCAACACCTCAACCATTCAGCCAAGAAGAACCCAATGACCTAATACGAGACCTAAATCTGTCCAAGCAAGCATCTGAGTTTTTAGCGTCCAGGCTCAATGAAAGAAATTTTCTCAAACCAGAAGTTAAAATAACATTTTATCGGAATAGAGAAGAGTTTCTTCTTCCATATTTCAGCCAAGAGGAAGATCTTGTTAACTATAATGACATCCCTGGACTTCTACTCCAAATGGGACAGTTCCATCAGAAGCTTGAAATGTGTTCTGTTACACAATGGTAACCGTTATGCATCTCTTCCCATTGCTCACTCAACAACACTTAAAGAAGAGTATGAGAATATCAAAACAGTATTGCAGAAAGTCCGTTATTATGAGCATCAGTGGTCAATTTTTGTTGATCTAAAAATAGTAAACTTCTTGCTTGGACAGCAGTCAGGATACACAAAATACCCATGCTTCATGTGCCTTTGGGATAGCAGGGCAAGGCAAGATCTTTGGACAAGAGTGACATGGCCTGCAAGGGAAACCATGAATGTAGGTAAAGAAAATAAGATCATTCTCCCACCGCTTCATATCAAATGAATTTTAATGAAACAATTTGTTAAGGTTTTGGACAAATCTGGCAATTGCTTCAGGTATATTTGCAGATCATTCACCGGACTGAGCATGGAGAAGCTGAAACCTGGGATTTTTGACGGTCCTTAGATTCGAAAACTCATCAATGATCAAAATTTTACTAATTTCATGGATCACATTGACGCTTCTTCATGGAACAATTTTGTTTCAGTTGTCAGGAACTTCTTAGGTAATAACAGAACAGAGAATTACGAAGAACTGGTGCAAGATATGCTCGCTAACTTCAGAAACATTGGAACAAATATGAGCATCAAGGTACATTACCTGCACAGTCATTTAGACAAATTTCCAGGTAACCTTGGGGACTTCAGTGAGGAACAAGGCGAGAGGTTCCATCAGGATATGAGGGTGATGGAGGAGAGATATCAAGGAAGATGGGACATACATATGATGGCTGACTACTGTTGGAGCCTCCAACGCAATTGCACCAACGACACATACAAAAGGAAGTCGAGCAAACAGCGATTTGCTAATGCATTACCATAGACAATTAACAAATTAATTAATTAGACATAATTAGTTTTTCAAATGAAAATGTTTTCTTCTATAACATTATTACACATATTTTTGAACAAATTTCTGAGTAACTATTAACATTTTCACTACTATTTGTTAGTATACTATTATACTTCATGCAATTCTTGACGAATTCCAAATACGGTGCATACATTTTTTAATTAATTTTAATTATCTCGTAAAATAGAGCCAATCTAGCAAAAGCACTTACATATTCTAAATCAGCATCGTTGACTTTGTATAAAATGATTCAAATATCACTGGCAACGAATTCACTGTTTACCAGTGTTATCAATAACCATAATAGGGTCAAGATTTAAGGAAAATGTTTAAATGTAAAATGCAGGATCTGTTGTGATCACTTTGAGATATATATTTACGTTGTCAACGCTGAAGTTTTAGAAGGCTGGTTCTAATAAAAAAGAAAACATTTATGACCTCTTGGACTCTCCCCCATCCCCCTTCAAAGTTTCAATTCCACGCCTCCCTTCAGAGGCGTAGCGAGGGGGGCAAGGCGACTTGCGCCCGGGGCATTTTACCTTTTTAATGCCTTTTTAGCGCCCCCCATTCGAAAACCATAAAATATTATATGTAAAATATACCATTTGGCGCCCCTGAACCTCGGCGCCCGGGGACATATTACCCCGCCCCTCTCGCTACGCCACTGCCTCCCTTCTCTTTCTATGTACCTTTTCTGCTTCAAACTAAAACATTTGAAAAATCGATTAACTCAAATGTTAGGCTTACATTGTTTGCACACATTGTGCGTGGTAATTTGTCTTATTGAAATTTATTTGTAATGATTTGTAAAATTACACATAACTTAATTTAATTTCTGTCAAAATTCGAAATAAAATGTTATGTAGCCAAACAAACAAATGTCATATTTTACAGAAAAATATGAAAAAAAAATATTTGTAAGGATTTGTTTTACTGTTATATCCACTAATTGTTGACTGCAAGTTACAAGATATATGTATGTCAAACATGTTGAGACATTCACAATAACACTGCGCAATTGTTTGGTACAGTTGTTGCCATAAACACTGGCGTATTACATGGTCCAAGAAACTGTTGTTAAGTCAGATGACATGTAAATAAACCACTCGTCTAGACTAAAGTATTGCTTTTCAAAACTATTTTCCCGAGAGTTTATGGACAAAAGTGATGGGCTGGAGAGGGCGTAGGGGGGGGGTATATAGTTCATAAATAAAAAATACTTAAGTCGAACCGTAAATATAATGACACGTTGGCCAAAGCAAAAAAAGTAATAAGGAAAGCATAGTGTTAAATTAAAAAAAATAAATAATAATGCAATATTCGAATAACATGCAAAACAACAAAACCGAAACACCTAAGGGCTCATCCATAATAAATTACGTCCACAAATTCTAGCAACTTTTAGACCCTCCCCCCTCCCTTGTCAACAACTAAACTTTCGGTTACTCCCCTAGTAAAATTACATATATTTCTTAACATCATCCCTCATAAATATACAAACTTAAACACACAAAAAGTATGAAAACCCTCCCCTCACCCCACTCCATTTCAAATTTAAAGTTAAATAACAAACTTCAAACTCAGCCCGCTAATTGTAATAATTGAAATCTAATTTGACTTGTATATATATATAACGAGTTTTTTTTTTTACAAAAAACTACAACACATCTCCAGCCCTGAAATATTTTATAACAATATGTGAATCTTCTATAAATTTTGTTTGACAATCTGATTCCAATTTATATCCGCCGAGCCGCAGCTAGCAATTGTTGTGCCCTGTGCCAGTATTTTTTTTATCTCCCCTCTCTTACCCACAGTTCTGAAAAAGTAAAACTCTTAACCACGTAAACCATCTTTGAGCTACATATTTCATGTTTATTTAGTGTGTAACATCACTTCCTTCGTATTGTCTGTTCTGTATGTTGTGTTCTCAAACTTCTTTCTCTCTTCTAAGAAAAGTTCTGGAACATCCATCTTGTGTCATTGTCTGTAGTCATAATTTCATTCCATAATTTTGCACACTCTGAATGGCTACTTATAAACTTCAAAAGCATTATAGCTGTATTGTTTTTCGACATGTCCTTACTTTGGAGTAACTTGTTCACTTAGTCAATCATTGAAACCAATCTTGACCGACATCCCAGCATACACATACATGAGAAATTAATTAAATGTACTAAATTGGCTAACTCCGCCAAGGACGGTCCCAAGCCCGGCTGAAAAAGGAGGATGGTTGGGCGTGGGGCTAGCAACCCCACCCTGTTAAAAAACCCTTTGCTACAGAAACACGAACTAAAGAAAAAACATAAATTTCAGTCCTGGGAGAAGAAGGTTCTTCATCACGAAGACTCATGAAGCTTAGTTGTGGTGAAAGCAGAAAGGAAGCCACAAAGCCGACTACCCTTCTGACAACCAGGAAACCATTATCGACACATGGAACAACATCACTAGGCAAGCATTGAGTTGGAATCCTCAAGGAAAAAGAAAGAGAGATCAGCCTAGAAACACCTGGAGGCGAGAATTTGAAGCGGACATCACCAGGATGGGGTTCAGCTGGAAGCAGCTGGAGAGAATGGCTCAGGATAGAAGTCGCTGGAGATCTTTAGTTGGTGGCCCATACGCCGATAAGAGTGACAGCAATGATGATAATGATGACTAAATTGGCTGCTCCAGATTAATTATAAAGTTACGACCTGCTTACTCTGAAATAGCTTGAAGTAGACTTCATTTACTTCAAGATGTACTGTGCACTCACTGCTGTTGCTCATGATGTCCACCTCTAGTATATGTATGGCCTTTAATGTTACATGTATAAATAATAATACTTTTTTTTATCATAATGGTAATGCAACAAATTGGTTAACACTCGACCGAACAATCCATTCTTTCTTCCATTTTACAGAATTATTCTAGTACAAATCCAAAGAAATTCAATAGGATCGGCTCCAATTTTTTTTTAATTCGTTATTTTATGAATACATGAAAGTGGCTAGCCACTAAACCAATTGTCTGCGCACATAAATGTTCAAAAATACTTTTTTTTTATACTTTTTACAAAGTAACTACAATTAGTTTTCGTGTAAATCCGGCATTACAACACATCACAATGCGGCCTTCAATTTTTTGTTCTGTGCATAAAACTCTCAAAATATAAAAAAAAAAAACAAGTTGTTATTAGGCTGCAATAAAAATTACACAAAATATTTCATTAAATCTCAATTCTCCGAGGATAGTTCCTGCGTGTGTGACAGTCGCAATAGAATTAGAACATCAATGGCTGCCATGACCAGATTCGATAGGATCTTGGAAACATGTTAAAGGGCAAAGGATGATGAATATATATACATGTATATATATATATATATATATTGTCATTGTTAGTTTTAGTGTGTTAGTAGATCAGTCGTATGTATATTATATTTCTAAGGAACTTGTATAAAAAGTAGTATGGTCTCTTCGGAGTTATTCTTGTTGACTGACTTGGGTGTATATAAAATTATTATGTATCCACATGTATGAGACGAATCACAGTTATAAAGCACGGGTAGACTTGGTTGTATTAATATATATATGTTTATTTATTAATTCTTATTCACGAAAATACATACATGGTATAAAATGATGTGAGATGAGGAATCAAGTCCGTCTGCTTGTCTCTACCAAATCTATCGTCTAATGATTATCGTCTGTTGATTCCCACTTCCGCTAAACTAAGTGGCCAGATAATTAAAACCATCTCTGTGCCAACTGTAAATTCTCTAGCCTAATCTGATTATTATATATATATATATATATATATATATATATCAGGGTTGTTAGTATCGAAGTATCGGTATCGGCCAATACAGTATCGGCGATACTTTTTCAGTATTGGTTGCTGTATTGCCGATCCTTTTTGTATCAAGTATTGATTTGTGTATCGCCGATACATTTTAAACGAAAAATTTTCGATACTCGATACCAATACTTTTCTGTTGCCACTATTAGCTAATTGCAGAATAACAATATCGATTTTAAAAGTAATCTTCATAAATTCAATCACTGCTTGTAATGATAACCATCAACCCTACCACTATTAATACCACCCACCTCCCCAACAAAAAAACTTAGATCACAAGGCTGAAGTTGAACAAACCTTATTGCGTGCCTGCAGTGCACTGAGTGCAGTTCCAACTCAACTTACTTTGCAGGGTGTTGCAGCTTCTATACAGTCAGCAGTACAGTTTTACTGCACGCGGCAGAACCGGCTTAATAGTAACAGTTCTGCTGAAGTAGACAGATATCTTGAAGATAACTCATCAGAAATGCTGTCATTAGCACCCTACCCAAGCATTAAGAAACTTTATTGCTGAGTTGATCGGCTAGTGAAGGGATTGTGTGGTTAGCATAACGCCCAGCCGCCTTTACTTCCCCAGCTTAAAGTCGGGTACTATTTAAAACTGGGTGAACTTGTGGGAAAATTCCCATTGTTATCACCGAGGATCGAACCCATGACTCTGAAGTCGACAGTCGAGTATCTACACCACTTGGCCATCCGTCAAGTACTAAAGTGTTTAGCTTTAAATTTGTGCTTTGACATTGTATTTTATTGTTTTCACTTTTTTTTTTTACAGATGACACATGTACATTACAGATGACACACGTACATTACTTGAAAAACTTGCACTCATTATATTTTAAATAAAAATAGTTTGCTGTTCTCAAAAGTATCGGTATTGTATCGGTATCGATTTTGGCAATACATTTTTACTTAAGTATTTGTAATGGTATTGGCGATACTATTTTCATGAAGTATTGGTATCGGTATTGACGATACAATTTAAGAGTATTATTAACAACCCTGATATATATATATATATATATTAGGGATGTGTTGGAGCTGATGAAAATCCGCATCTGTCGGATTCGGATTTGGCAAATATAAATCCGTCGGATTCGAAGGCAGATTCGGATTTTGCTAGAGGGGTGTATCTAAAATACGTTCATGACCAAATACGACGTCTAATCTATGGACAGCTGAGTAAGGGTCCAGGAGTTTTGTTTTATCTGTTATCTTTATTTCGGATTTTCGAAAGTCTCTAGGTTTTTATTACAACGTTTTTCTTAACTTCACTTCTTGTCTGTTCGATTGTTTGATTGATTGTTTGTTTGTATGTCCGCGGGATTTTGCAATCCAATTTTAGACCACTTTCCGATAAGCTATAATACTGATACTTTCAATATAACTCAGAACCCGATGACAATGCAATATTCTTACTATTTCATTATGATTTGATGAGTTTCTTAATACATAAAATTAAATATGTATGGCGAATAGGTCACAATCTTGTCTAAATCAAGGGAAATTACTGGTGCTAAATATAGTACACAGTAACGGAATTCGGCACCAAATTTAGACCACTCTCCGAAGAGATAAAGCTCTGATACTTTCAATATAGCTCAGAACCCGATGACAATGCAATATTCTTACTATTTCATTATGATTTGATGAGTTTCTTAAGTATTTATCGAAAATAAAATTATTGTGGCTGAAGAAAGAATGCTCTACTGCTCCTGAATACGTGTATGTTCTAGCAGACTTACATATAGTTGGGTCCGTCTCACACCAAAATTTTTTAACTCTTCGTATTAATTGAAAAAAATAAATAAATTATAAAACAATATTTTAACAAAAAAGTAAAAAATAAAAATTACATTATAAAAAATATTTTATAAAAAACAACGTTTTATTTGCGTACTAAAAAGCAGAAAATAATTTCTGAATAAATTGGTCACATTTATATAAATGAAAACCTGTTTAGCAAGAAAAACGTTGTTTTTTATATAATATATTTTTTTAATGTAATTTTTATTTTAATTTTAGTTAAAATACTTTTTTATAATTATTTTTTTCAATTAATACGAAGAGTTATATATATATATATATATATATATATATATATATATATATATATATATATATATATATATATATATGCAAAAAAGGTTTAATGTTGGACATAAATCTGGCGGAAAACAACATCAATCAAACAACATTCTTTCATTGTCAGCTCACATTTTTACTGGAAGATTGTTCGAATTTAGAACATTTTATAAGTATTGTTATAAATATTGTTATAAAAGACTCATGCATTCTTTTCAATGGACATTTTTGTGGAAGGAGTTAACCAAAGGGAGATAAAGTTGGGATTTTAGCCATGACCTGAAAAATCCATTTATCCTCACAGGAATTCGAACCAGGGACCCTCAGGTCGACAGTCGAGCGCTTTACCGCACGACTATCCGTCCCCTATGACCACGACCTTAGAAGCTTTAGTTTCTGCATTTATGCTGACGTCTTCTATTATTTTGTATAATACTTCAACTTACAAATTTGTACACATCTTCTCTGCCTGACCACAATGTGGTGAATTATCCGTTATAAACATTTCCCAAATCTTTGTTAATTTATTGGAAAATAAAAAGAAGGTTTAAAGAATAGCAAACTTACAGCACATAAAACTCCATAAGATTTTTTTCAATATTTTATTTCGTACTCCCCTTCTTAGTTGTATTACATTAGCTCTATTGTCATAGCCTTATCCTTTAAGCCACTTTAGTTCAAACCTAATTTTCCATAATGTGTGAAAATAAGTTCTGTGGACCCTCTCCACGAAAATAACTAAAACATTCAAAAATAAAATTAAAAATCTATCAATTTAAATTCATTTTAATTAGCGTTAAAAGTGACAACCTAATTGTTAATGAGAGCTGTTCAATATAAATTAAGTCAGCAACAGAAAATTACACAAAATAAATATTTAACCATTTTGGCTATTTGGAGAATGTCGATATTATTGTTTAGATACTTTAGTTTAGTACCGGGCCCCTCCCGCCCTACACCCCCAGCGGGCTACGGTAAAATTATCACAAGTTGAACGGTCCGCGGAGAAAAAAAAAGGTTGGGGACCACTGCGTTAGTTCATTTAGCTGACGTGCTTTAACTCTTCTTGTCTATACTTACATAACTGGATTAAACTCAGCGAGCTCTTCTAATCTGTAGCGCAATAAGGAGGCGGTCCGCCCCAAACAGGGACAACAATTAATTACTTTTTGTCACTAGATTGAGGCGGCATCTTAGAAGTCCGCCAGGGGCGTCATGAACGCCAGATAGGCAACTGGCTCTATCGTCATTAGGAAATTTCTGTTATTAGACTGGAAGAAATGTTCATTTGTTTCCCGAAAAACTAAAAATTGTAATGCCAATTGACACATTATTGACAATATTATTTTTAGAGCTTCTTTCCAATCCTTATTTTCCATATATATAATGTATATATATATATATATATATATATATATATATATATATATATATATATTATGACTAATATATTGTTCAGGTACTATAAAAGAAATTAACTTAAATAAACCTTTTGAAATAAAAAATGACGAATGATTTTTAATTTTTTTGAATTATGACTCAAACTATTCCACTGGGTGCTTTGAATTACCAATCTTTCAGTGGAAATTTCCGTTTTTCATTGGGAATTTCAGTATTTCATTTGGGAATTTTCGTATTGAAATGGATTCTTTGTCTAAAGCGAAATAGTTCAGTAATAAGAACTATTCTGAAATATAAGCCATTTCAATTATGGATTTTTTACCAGTAAGTTTCTAAATACATTTACTAATACCCTTTTATTGTTATGTAGGTCAGTGTTTGCCGCATGGAAAAAAAAGATATGTAACAGTAAATTAGTAAAATGATTAAAAAATATTGATTTACAGTTCCATTTGTCACAACTGACAGAAGAAAATCTTTTTGAGTAGTTACATAAAATTAGAATAATACATTCAGTTTACATTTCTCTTCATCTTATTTTACTTAAATTAATACATATGAAGTTATTAAAAATTAACACATATAAATGTGCTATTGAAAGAATTCTTTGTATTACTTAATTGGCCGTGATACTCATTTGTTTTCTAGGAATCTAGTTTCATTTTCATTTTTAAGTTTTTTTTTATTATTTCACGCAACATTAAAATTCACCTTTCGTGCATGAGATAATATCGTTTTTATGCTTTGATAACGAATGATTTTAATAGATCGCTACAAAAGTTACATCAATGGGAGAATCGGCTTTGCATGCTTTTTTAAAGTTTGATTAATTAAATCTGGCTCATAACTTGTTATTTTCAGTTTCAAGTACGTCTCTATATTTTTATTTGTTAGTTGGCTTTTTACTTGACGTTGTATTATATTCATGCTACAGAAAGATTGCTTGCACGAATATGTTAACCCAAAGAACTTCAGCACTCCAAATGCCTTCTTCTAAAGTTTAATCAAAATCATTCACTATAGCTTCCAGCTGTTTCTAAACGTCTCGAAAATAACAACGTTTGCTGAATCATATATTATAATAAAAGACCTAAAATATAACCCAAAGCTGCTGAACCACGACCTTCAAATTTCTGTTAAAGGCATTTATGTCAAATTAATTTACTTGGGAGTATTGTTACAAATTTTA
Organism: Bulinus truncatus; assembly: GCA_021962125.1. Classification (NCBI taxonomy): domain Eukaryota; kingdom Metazoa; phylum Mollusca; class Gastropoda; family Planorbidae; genus Bulinus; species Bulinus truncatus. The sequence goes on along the minus strand of JAGDYQ010000031.1, from coordinate 7,435,847 downwards.
ATTCCATATTTTTAAAGCGTTAATCACTCGTTAATGACGAATTATCAACAGCCCTAATATATGTATATTTATATATTTGCACATATATAAATAACGAGTGTCGTTAATTATTTCATCTTTCACTTTTTTAACAAGAAGTGACAATCTAAGTCTTTAATATGCTAGTGATCTCTTGTTCAAAAAACATATTTTTTAAGACTGTGTAAATAATTAATAATTTGTGTATAAAATATAACAAATAAATATGTCTACAAGTAGTCATGTGATTACATTTAGGATGTAATTTCGATACATTTATTGAATACATTTCTTGTTCGTAACGCTAAAAAATTTAAACACTTTTTTTTCTTATCCACCATTTAGTTTCTGACACCTGAAGGCTTAACAATGAACCAGGCAAAAGAAAGAATAAACTTTTCCATTCCATCTTTTTTAACGGTCCAGGATGTGAATAGAATGCAGCCAGCACCACTCATGGAGACTCTTGAAGTAAGAGTAACAAATTACTGTGAACTGAAAAACAATAATGAGTGGGCTGCCCATAAGAAAAATTTGGAGGAAATAATGCAAAAAAGTGATTTGGAACAGGTAGCAGTTTGTCTAGGTGAACTGGACTCACGTTTTGGTCAAATGACCCTCATGATGTGTGTGATATCCGGTTTTCATGATTTAGGGAAGCTGCTCATTGCCAACGGAGCAGACGTTGACAAACAAAATCATGATGGTGTGACTGCTCTGATGTACGCCAGTATGTATGGCGAAGAACTCTTTGTCGAGGACCTGCTTAACTGCAAGGCCAATGTTAACTTGAAAGACGTTAAACACATGACTGCTCTGATGTGGGCAGTCTACAATAACAATGAGAATGTGGTCAAAATGCTGTTAGACAATAATGCTGATGCCAATAACAAAACTCCAAGTGGGTTGACAGCTCTGCACATTGCTGTGGAGAAAGGCTTCACGGATATTGTCGAACTCCTCCTCGACAAAAATGTTTCTGTTTCATTAAAATCAATAGATGGCTGGACGCCTCTCATGAAAAGCGTTCGACTCAACAATTTTGCGATTAGTGAGCTACTGATAAATAATAAAGCTGATATTCATGAGAGAAACAATGAAGACAATACTGCACTTCACATCAGTTGTTATTATCATAGTGGAGATTGTTTGGATCTACTTTTGGAACATGGTGCTGATGTAAATAGTACAAACTGTTTACATATGACGCCGCTTATGTATGCAGCATTTAATGATAATGTTTCCATTATAAAAAAACTGATAAAGAAAGGGGCATCGGTACATCATAGATGTAACTTTAAACGTACTGCAATATTTTATGCTGCTTTTAGGAATAGTCTGAATGTACTTAATTATTTGATTTCCAATAAAGCAGAGTCCAATATATTGGATATCGCTGAATGCTCACCTCTTGTCTATGCTTGTCAAAGAAGATTTGAAGAAGTAGCTGTTAAACTGTTAAAATATAAAAAAGATGTTTGGTATAAAGAAAATGAATATCCAGTGTGCCTGCATTTTGCCGTCACAGCAAACAGTGAGCTGATAACGTCACGTTTGCTAAGATATCTAAAAGACAAAAACGCCTTTCCCGTCATCTGTAGTCCAGTTAAAACTCAAAGAGTTCCATTACTTTACAGTGCAGCCTTGACGGGTAATACAAAACTGATGGAACTACTGCTTGAAGCTGGTGCAGAGGTAAATTATGGGCATTACTTCTGTAAATCTGCCTTGCATTTTTGCGCATTGCAAGGAAATATCCCTGGGGCTAAACTGCTCGTTGAAAAATATGGAGCTGATGTAAATATACGGGATGAATTTGGAAACACGCCACTCATGGCAGCTTCATTATTGAGAAAAAAAGAAATGGTTGATTTTCTCATTGTGAACAATGCATCAAGATATGCTACTAACTCTTTGGGACATTTTGCAATGTTTTTAGCGACTTCTTTCGGTTTTCTAGATATTGTTGAATCTCTTTATGACAAGGAATTCGATTTGGAATTTTCAGACACCAGTGGATGGACACCACTAATGTTTGCAATTCAAAATGGTGATGTTCAAGTAGTTCAATTTCTTTTATCTAAAGGTGCTCAAATAAATGCAACTTCTACAGTATGTGCAACACCTTTAATGATAGCGTCAGGCAATGGTAAAACGGAAAGTACATCCATATTAATTAATAATAAAGCAGACCTGAGTGCCGTCGATGTGAATGGCCAAACACCACTTATACACGCTGCAATGAATGGGCACAGACCAATTATAGAAATACTTTTATCGAGCGGGGCAGATGTACATAAGGAAGACATCTTTAAAAGAACGCCATTGATGTATGTGGCTCAAAAAGGAGACTTAGATAGTGTAAAGCTGTTCATCTTACATAAAGCGGATTGTTCTCATTTTGACATATGTAAAGTGACACCCCTGATGATTTGTGCTGAACACGGTTTTGTTGAATGTGTGAAAACTTTTCTAGAGATGAAAGTTAACGTTGATGATGTCGATGTAGGTGGAAACACTGCACTGCACTTTAGTTCTGTTCGAGGACACGCTGAGGTTGTAACTATCTTGTTACAGCATGGAGCACAACAAAATAAACTCAATGTAAAGTCTGGCGTCACCCCATTAATGTTAGCATCAGCTATGGGTCATTTAGCTGTTGTACAGCGGTTAATAAACTGCCCAGGAGTGGATGTAAACCTGTGCGATAAAACTGAATCAAAATCTGCTCTGATCTTTGCGGTACAGTCCAATAGACTATCGGTGGTAAAAGTTTTGGTTGAGGCTGGAGCAGATGTCAATATTGCACCGAAATCAGGGCTAACTGCACTGCACCTGGGTGTTATAATGGGATTTAAAGACATAGTGGACTACCTGTTATCATGTCCTAAAATAAACGTGAATACAGAGCTAAGTGATGGCAACTCACCTTTACTATCCAGTGTCTTGCATAGCAATCATGCGATGATCAAACAATTGATAAATGCTGGCTCAGATGTAAAGAAAAAAAACAAACTTGGTGAAGACGCATTAACTATCGGCTTAAATAATAAATGTTTAATGTCTATCAAGATTATTTTAGAAAATTGTCAAATTTCAAAAAAAAGAAAAAATGATTTGATTCAGAGAGCCAGACACACGGGACAGACTGAAATGGCAAACTTTATTGAAAATATCAAGATACCAACCGCAGAAAAAGGTAAGCGTAAAACTATTTCGAATCCGACTCTCGTCAATATGCACGATTACGATTCGTGACTTCTTAGAGCCACAAGTGATCTATTGACGAGTTTAGTATAGGTTTTAATTATTATTTCGTTACAAATTCTTGTTTTATTGACCATGGTGTGGCACTTTTGTGTAATTTTTCTACTATATTTATAAAACGGAACGCAGCTGTTATGTGGCAAACCCTACTTTATAGATACGTTGGCCAAAAGCCATGTCTTTTATGTGTATTATAAGCCTGCACAATTTATCTTCATCTGTAAATGTTTATGTAAACTGGCCACAACTAAATGTTGAGTCACTGACAAAGCTTTTGGCAAGCTCTAAAAGACTTAATGTGTGAGTTTTTAAATTGTTGTTATGCAATTTTTATTCAAGTACTAGCTGTACAAAGTCACGCGTTGCCCTATATAATGTAATGGTAAGTATTGAGAAAGCCCTTGTTTCTAATTCTGTTAATTAAAAAAAAAACAGACAAATTTTAGAAAAATAATATTATCATTAATCTAAAACTATGAACAAAGGAAAATTTGTTCTTCCAACTACACACACGTCTCTAAATTTGTTAAGTTTCTTAATGCAGTGCTTTTGGATCTACATTCGGAGTTATAATTAATAGCGTGAATCCTGTTTATATGTTAGATAAAAAAATTCTGACTAGATAATAATTTGCAAACTAAAGTAAAAAGAAATATTTTACGATACTGTTTGTTACTGTGTGCAAAATAATAATTCGTAAATATTTTGTTCTAAATGAATACAAACAATATATATGTTAGCTCTCTGTGCAGGCCCGTAGCCAGGTCAAAGTAAGCAGGGGGGCACCAATACTCAGCAAGGGGGTACCTTCTCATTTTAGCTACTTTTTCTTCATTTTTCCTCTTTTTCTTCTTTTTTAAGCGGGGGGGGATGGCACTCCAAACCTAGCGGGGGGGGGGGGCACGGCCCCCAGTGCCCCTCCCCCTTGGCTACGGGGCTGACTCTGTGACTTTTGAATAGCCTCCCGTGGAAAAAAAAATTAAGATATCAATACACATTCTTTCCAAAATATGAGCATTAAGTTAAATTCTAATCCTCTTCTTCAAGACTTTATCTTCTTGCCAACTATAAGAAAATTAAAAAAAAATATTTTGAGAGGAAATGTTTCATCTATCTCAGCTATTGCTCCACCGTGCTCGCCTCGGCTTGTAATATAAACATCTCTGCGTCGTGCTGAGACATCCATGGAACCTAAAACGCATGAACTTATTTCAGACAAGAAGTAGCAAATGATACACTCAAATGTATAATACTTTTTTTTATTGTGTGAAAACTAAAATAATCATACCCATAGCCGATGCGATAGTAAGGGGAACGGATTGATACAGCAACATATTTCTAGTTCTACATAGTTGGCTCTCCCGCGAGGCTGTCTTTAATTCATTCATCTGTCCACTCTTTTATATTTTCAAATCCATTTTTACGCTGGCGGCCTATGAGACTGCCTCCTTCTATAGTTCCCTGAAGAATGTTTTTTTTTTAGGTTGGCTAAAATACTTTTCTATTAAAATGATTACATTGTTAAATGGAAACAAGCTTAGTTGTGTTTAAATATCCATAACAACACCCGCATGTTAATATATTCAACACATTAATGTGTAAGTAAAATAAATATGTTTTGTGATAAAAATATTACGAAAATGTTATGGGGAGAGATCCGTGAATTTCAATTTTTTTTTAATTTAAAGGGGCCCCAGAGGGTCAAAAAGGTTGCCGACCTCTGTTTAAATTTTTTCTTTTCTTGCTTCATTACGGAATACGGTGGTACCCCGCTGAACGAACGAAGTTCCAACAGCAAATTTATTATCTATGTCGGATTTCAGAGGAAAATTGAAATTTAGAAAAAAAAAAATTAAAATAAGCGACATCACTGTATATGAGATGCTAGTAAAAAACAACAAACCAGGGAACAGTTTTAAGTTTGATGGACATGTAATAAATTACCACAATGAAATAAAACAACACATTGTACACTCCCACATTAAAATCACATGTCGTTTTCCAAGTCTTCAGTTTAAATTGTACCTATCAACATTGACATTTACAAATGTACTACTAGACACAGACTGGCTAGAACAGAAGTTCAGCTAACTCGTTTTATAAGGACTCATTGTTCTCAAGGTTCACACTCCACAGAAACAGTAGGCTAATTCTCATTTTTACTCACCATTAAATTGTTCAGAAACGAGATGACCTTTTACCTTAAGTAGAGACAGTGACGCCGAAAACACTTTTAAACTCGGACAAGATATCAAAAATAAGGCTGGAAATAACACAAGATGATCATTGACCTTCGCCTGATTGGGTCCCACTCTTGGAGATTCGTTTTTAGGCATCGCATATGATATTCGCCTTCAATCCCAGTAATGGCACACGCTCTCGGACCAGCGTACTGTGCGGGCGCTTCTGTTTCGGAATTTTAGAGGTTATATTCTGAGACTAACTGTACCGTGCAGAACCTTTGCATAGAGTTATATTCCCTTAGGTTTGATCAATAGACGATGTTAGTTTTGGTTATGGACATATCTGATTTTTTAAAATGATTTTATTACAATTTAAAGATGCAATATGTTGTAGAAATACAAAACAACAAACAAATATTTAAATGCAATTATTTCACATTTTGGCCATTGGGTATGAAGTTTGAAAACCGCATAAACTATTCCAAACTGTACACTTAAAAAAAAATATTATCGAATCGAGACGCCGGCAAGACGCCATTTTGAATTTTTGATTGCACTTTCGATATAACGCAGACACGTAACCCTGCAAAACATTTGCATAGAGTTATATCCCCTTAGGCTTGATCGGTAGGCTAGGTTATTTTTGGTTTCGGGCAGATCAGATTTTTTTTCATGATTTATTTTAAACTGGAATACTTTTCAATTTCGATTAAACGCAGAACCCAGTCGCTAATATTATATTAGATGTTTTAAATACAAGAGATACAAGCTGGAGCCCATTTATATACCTAACAATTTCCCAATTCTAGCAATGCATGCTAAACAAACACACAGTCACTTTGTGACATCTTTAAAGTTAATTGGTAAAACTTATAGGTTTAACATAAAATGTAGAGTTTATAATACAAAGAAATGTGTCCACTGTCCACGTTTCAGATGTTCATGAAGAAAAGGCCGATATTTGTCAAACAGTCAATGTTTCATCTGCCAGTTCACAGCAAATTCAAGACCTAATTTCCCAGATCAGTTCCAATTCATCTGTTACTTGTGAATCATCCAATCAAACTTTACCGTCGGATGTCACGAAGTATTTACAACTTGATACCTTGACAACGGATAACACTTTCAGGTAAGTTTAAGCTTACATCGTCATGGGAAATAAAATTACATTTCAAAGTTTTCTTTGGAGTTTTTAGAGAACTTGTTTTGTAAAGGAGAAATTTATTTTTAAAAATATGCACATTTACATAAGAAAAGAAAAATAATGTCCAGGTATCTGTCAGGTTAAAGTTATTGGAATGCTATATATAACTATTTTATCGCTATGATTATTCCTATGTTTTACCAAGAATATACTACAACTATACAAAAGTTTAATTATCATTAAAAAATATTTTAATTTTATTAACATCATAGTAAATCACACTGTTGTTGAAAAAAAGAATCACTTGCGAAATGTTTTTTGTGTTTAGTTTTTATGCGTAAATAATGCTTTAAAATGTATGTTCACGATTGTTTCAGGAATAAGACAGGCTGCGGTGATGTTAGCTCATCTGGCAAGATTAAATATGTGTAAGTAATATTTAATTTTCTACTAAGTTGTTAGTTATAGCACTTTGGATTATTTGATAATTCCCTAGAGGCTTAGACCGAAATATGACTGCGTGGAGAGATATGCAGAGCGTACAGGCGCTTAAGGTCTGAACACAGAAGGCACGTCTAACAGCTGTCGGTTTCTATGAATATATATATCTATATATCTATATCCGGCGATTTACCACTGTTCAGGGCATCAATGGCTTTACTGAGTTCATCAATGGTAGGTTCAGCATCCAGCTCCTTCAGGACGGTCAAGTCTTCTATATCGTCCAATGCACTCTGTGTGACAGAGTTTTCACTGGAGTACAACTCTAGATAGTGTTCCACCCATCTGCCCATTTGCTTGCTTTTGTCAGTGATGATATCCCCTGATTTGGACTTCAAGGGTGCAGTCTTCTTTGATGATTTGCCAGTTGCTTGCTTGATGCCTTCATACATCCTCCTTATGTTGCCAGTCTCCGACGCTTGCTGGATGCTATAAGCCAGTTGAAGCCAGTAGTCATTTGCGCAGCTACGGGCAGTCTGCTGGGCCTTTCTCCGAGCAGCCTTCAGCTCCAGAAGATTGTGCTGACTTGGGTCGCGTTTGTAGCTTATCAGTGCCAAGGCGTTTGACTTAGTAAGCAGAAGCGGCCTCTTCCTGCTACTGAAGAAGATCGGATGTCCACCTCAGTTACTCAACATCATAACCTCCTTTCACGATAATATGCAGGGAGTAGTCAGCTACGACGGGGACACCTCAGAACCCTTTACAATCAAAAGCGGAGTAAAACAAGGCTGTGTTCTAGCGCCTACACTATTCGGCATATTTTTCTCTATGATGCTGAATTTCGCATTTAAAGACTCTACAGAAGGTGTCTACCTACATACCAGAAGTGATGGGAAGCTGCTGAACATGGCCCGCCTAAGAGCAAAAACCAAGATCCGCACTATCCTTATCAGAGACATGCTGTTCGCTGATGACGCAGCCCTGACAGCACACACAGAGGAACACCTACAGCTCCTGATGGATCGCCTAGCTCAAGCATGCATAGAATTCGGACTGACCATCAGTATCAAGAAAACCAACATCATGGGTCAAGGCATCCCAGCTCCACCCTCAATCACCATCGACAATGAAGTTCTGGAGGTCACCGACAAATTCACATACCTGGGCTCCACCATCACCAGCAGTCTGTCCCTGGATGACGAGATCGACAAGAGGCTTGCCAAAGCAACCAGTGTCATGGCCAGACTAAGCAAACGAGTATGGACTAACAAACATTTGACACTGAACACCAAGCTCAAGGTATACCAGGCATGTATTCTCAGCACTCTTTTATATGGCAGCGAAACCTGGACTGCCTATACCAAACAGGAAAATCGACTCGAGAGCTTCCACCTCCGCTGTCTCCGTCGCATCCTTGGCATCAGATGGCAGGACAAAATCACCAACACTGCCGTGCTCAAACAAGCCAGCTCACTGAGCATGCATCTCCTTCTGTGCCAAAGGCGTCTACGCTGGCTGGGTCATGTGCATCGAATGCAAGATGGACGCATACCAAAGGACATCCTATATGGCGAGCTCGCCACCGGGCATCGCCCCGCTGGTCGCCCGCAACTGCGATTCAAGGATGTCTGCAAACGCGACCTCAAACTGACCGGCATCAGCCTCGACAATTGGGAACAGCTCGCCGACGACCGGAGTGGGTGGCGTCAGGCTGTTCACAAAGGCATTCTTAATGGTGAACAAGTAAGGAACCGACAGCAGGAGACCAAAAGACAGAGAAGGAAGACCGTAAGACAGAAACAGGCCCTCGGTCCCCCACTCAGCTTCATTTGTGGCCACTGTGGAAGAGTCTGCCAGTCCAGGATCGGTCTGCTGAGTCACTCAAGAACCTGCTATCAAAAAAACGACTAGATGACTAACCAGTGCGCTACCATCATCTTTCGAGATGGACGGTTTGCCTATTCAAAAAATATCTATATCCTTTTGTATGTGTCGTTGGTGCAATAGCGCTGGAGGCTCCAACAGTAGTCAGCCATCATATGTATGTCCCATCTTCTTTGATATCTCTTCTCCATCACCCTCATATCCTGATGGAACCTCTCGCCATGTTCCTCACTGAAGTCCCCAAGGTTACCTGGAAATTTGTCTAAATGACTGTGCAGGTAATGTACCTTGATGCTCATATTTGTTCCACTGTTTCTGAAGTTAGCTAGCATATCTTGCACCAGTTCTTCGTAATTCTCTGCTCTGTTATTACCTAAGAAGTTCCTGACAACTGAAACAAAACTGTTCCATGAAGAAGCTTCAAGGTGATTTCGATCGTTGATGAGTTTCCGAATCTGAGGACCATCAAAAATCCCAGCTTTCAGCTTCATGCTCAATCCGGGGAATGATCTGCAAATATACTTGAAGCATTTGCCAGATTTGTCCAAAGCCTTAATAAATTGTTTCATTAAACCTAATTTGATATGAAGCGGTGGGAGAATGGTCTTATTTTTGTCAACCAGTGACTTGTTGATGATATTTTCTTTACCTACAGTCATGGTTTCCCTTGCAGGCCATGCCACTCTTGTCCAATGATCTTGCCTTGCCCTGCTATCCCAAAGGCACATGAAGCATGGGTATTTTGTGTATCCTGACTGCTGCCCAAGCAAGAAGTTTGCCATTTTTAGATCAACACAAATTAACCACTGATGCTCATAATAACGGACTTTCTGCAATAATGTTTTGATATACTCATACTCTTCTTTAAGTGTTGTTGAGTGAGCAATGGGAAGAGATGCATAACGGTTACCATTGTGTAACAGAACGCATTTCAAGCTTCTGATGGAACTGTCTATAAAAAGACGCCAGTCTTCGGAATGGTAGTCTTGTAGTCCCATTCGGAGCAGAAGTCCAGGGATGTCATTACAGTAAACAAGATCTTTCTCTTGGCTGAAATATGGAAGAAGAAACTCTTCTCTTTTTCGATAAAATGTTATTTTAACTTCTGGTTTGAGAAAATTTCTTTCATTGAGCCTGGACGCTAAAAGCTCAGATGCTTGCTTGGACAGATTTAGATCTCGTATTAGGTCATTGAGTTCTTTTTGGCTGAATGGTTTAGGTGCTGAAGAACTTCCTTCATAATCGCTTCCACTGTTTTCACCTGCCAAAAACTCCAGATCTTGTCCCTCATCGGAGTCTGATGGTGAAAGCTCTAATAATCCAGTTAACACTGGTATATGAACTTCACTGATACGTGGAATTGGTCTACTTGCAGATTCAAGATCAGGATAATCCCACTTAGATTTCTTGTGTCGATTGAAGCCTTTAAAATTCACAATACAAAAATAACAATCACCAAAATGGTCTTTCGGCTCTCGCCATACCATTGGTACACCGAAACTTAGACTTTCTTCTCACCATTTGTCCACTGCCGTAGGTTCTCCACACAGTTTTTGCAGACCTTATGGGGAACCCAAGACATGTCTTGGTCTCCCAGCTTCACACCGAATATGCCTGCTGCACAAAGTCGGTTATATTTCTTCTTTGCTTTTTCAATCATGTATATATCCAGAGACGTAACAAAATACATTCTGATTATTTTTGCAGCATCTTCGTGATGAACTCAAGATGTCTTTAGAAAGCAGAGATAAAATAGAAAATAAACCAAGTTGTTTAATTAAACAACAGACACCAAACCTGTTGCATTTATTTTACACAAAGGGTAAATCATATTTTCAAGGGTGTCCAATATCTCAGAAACTATAGCCAATTCAGCAAAAGCAGTGGCAGTTTTGTAATCAGCACCCATATATTGCTATAATTCATTCAAATATTCTTGGCAATTCACAAACAATTTTTTTTGTTGGGCTGTGTTATTAATGAAATGAATGCCTTGATTTTACAGGACCATCAATAACATCATCAATGCGGAAAATTTAAATATGATGATTGGTGACAAGAACACGTTGAATGATCGCATAAATAGTGAATCAACCAACAGCAAGTCAAATTAGACACAAAATGAAGAGTGAATCAATAACTGATTCAAATTAGACAAACGAACGTATTGGATATGTCTTTTAAAGTTTTGAAACAATAGTTGCAGACTGATATTGTTTTATATAGGGGACAACATTCACAATGCTTAACTTTTTTTATAGTATCTCGCACAACATTCTAGTTGTTTTATAGTTTAATTTTTAATCCCCATTTTTTAAAATCATTTTTCTCGTATGTATGTAAGATAAACACAATTATTGTAAGATTTAAAGAATTAAGCTAATTCGTAATAAAACTAATATATATATATATATATATATATATATATATATATATATATATATATACAATAAGTATTAACTCCGTTCAATGATGTAACTAGAAGGTATGGTTGGGGAACGGGCTATCAGTCTATAGCGACACTTTTGTGATTCCGTATTGGCGGTACTTATGCTAGTTGCAATACTGAAGTCTTTGTACAAATTACGAAAATTGGGAAAAAGCATAATCTAATTCCTCACAAACTTTAATCCCGGTGTCTCCATGACCAATATACATTCGGCTGTAAAAAAAGATGTAGAAAGTGCACAACAAAACACAACTGTTCCATGTATTGTTTATATTCACATATCATCCTTACATAGATTTGCATATTAATATGAAATTTAAATATCAATATAAACGTAAAATTTATCATTATTGCTACATAAAGATCAACTGTTAACAAAATGAAAGAAGGTTTATAGTTCTTATATTTGTGGACATTTATTTAATTGTACATTTCGTTTTATTATTTTGCTGTCTAGAGAGTCTTATGGACATAGTTATTTTCTTTGTGATGTAACATAAGTAAAGCCATTCTATCTCTGTCTCTCTATGATATTTTGTCTCTTTCTTTCTATGTTTCTCTGTCGCCCTGTTTCTCTTTGTTTTTCTCTGTCTTCTTCTTTCCCTCTGTTAAGAACTGAGAACATGCAGAAATATTTCTATAAATGGTGTGATCACACAATGATAAACATCTGGGGCTCCTTGTACTATTGTGTATGGGGGTGCAAAACACCAAGTTGGCAGACTCTGCGGGGTGGCAATAGCAAGGGATTGGAGACGAAATTTTGAAGAAAGAAAATTTGCCCCATTTATGTGCCGAAAAATACTAAAAGCTGTAAAAATGCCGCCCTTACATCAAGGTAAAAGTAATTGATTTACTAGTTAATGCACTTTTTGCCCTGACGGAAAATATTTGAGGGAAGATAGGGCTAAAATTATCCCCCCTCCCGGACAGAGGCCCCTAATGGCCCTGCTCCTCGACGCTCCCTCCCCCCCCCCCCAAAAAAAAAAAATCCGTCAGGAAAGAAACCTCTCTATTATTGTGTACAGTATGTCACACCTCCGTGAATTGTGTTCTGTTCGATACAGCTTTATTAATTAATTTTGTATGACACAGTTTTAATTATTGTGTTCTGTTCGATACAGCTTTATTAATTAATTTTGTATGACACAGTTTTAATTATTGTGTTCTGTTCGATACAGCTTTATTAATTAATTTTGTATGACACAGTTTTAATTATTGTGTTCTGTTCGATACAGCTTTATTAATTAATTTTGTATGACACAGTTTTAATTATTGTGTTCTGTTCGATACAGCTTTATTAATTAATTTTGTATGACACAGTTTTAATTATTGTGTTCTGTTCGATACAGCTTTATTAATTAATTTTGTATGACATTGTTTTAATTATTGAGTTCTGTAAGATACAAATTTATGTGTTGTGTAATGTAGATACAGATTTATGTGTTGTGTAATGTTCAATAAAAATTGTCTTTTGGATGCTTTTTTTCAATAAAATTCAGGAATTTTTTTTTTCAGAAAGACTTTAAAAATCTTACTTCACTTAAAATACATAAAAAATGGAATAGATTGACATGGCTTTTTGTTGGGTACGATATACACACACATATATATTTGAAACGAAGATGAAGAGTTTTCATAGTGAGTTACATTTTCAGACAGGGACGTTTCATAGATCATTTAAGGGGAGGAAGGATGATGCACTCATGATTTTATGTGTGTCTTTCTTTGACCACAATTTGAAACAGTGTATGGAATGGCGTTAGTTAGCAATTCAGTCCTATCGTAATAAGGAGCTCAAATTTATAATAAAATACCAAAAATCATCACAAAAGTGTGTGGTTATAACTTACTAAGGTTAGTTAAATTGATTTAAGCCAAACTCATTTTATACCACGACACCGGTAACAAATTTACGAATAAATGTCAGTGGCGTAACTAGGAGGGTGCGGGCCGCAGTGGGTGACACCAACATAGGGGTGACACCAGAATGAACAATTCTAAATTTCAAAGCAGAAAGAACTCGGCAAAGTCGGTTTTAAATCCGATCGTAGTCAAAAACATGAGCAGTAGCACAGTGTGTCACCATGCAGGTAAATGAATACAGTTCAAACCTGCTTGGATCAATCTATAGTTTTTTGGCAAACGTTCTAAAAAAAAAGGACGCAACTGGTCACATGGTTTTATAAAATTGGAGACGTAGTTTATAAACTCAGTTTAATGAAAGTAAAATACATATTTCTGTATTACAGTGAGTAATATAATCATTTTTAACGCTTAAGTATTTTAAAGTAAATCTAAGGTCTAGTGTAGGAAAATTCGAAATATGTACCTTTGCTCTTGGTGAAAGTCTTCATTGGGTGACACCCTGAATTTTCCGCACCGAATGACGCAAACCATTGTGACCCCAATGATAAAAGCGGATCGCATCCATCGAGGTATACAAACCCAAGTACCTGGGTGTCACACTAGACAGGAAGTTAACTCTCTGCACAAATCTGTCGGAGGTGGCCCGCAGCGCCTCCAATAGACTAAATATTGTCAAAAAGCTGGCGAGCACGTCCTGGGCGGGGGGCTCGAGCAGATGTCCTGAGGACACTGTACATCAGTGCAGTAAAGTCCCAGATTGATTACAGCCAGTTAGTGCAGGTCTATGGGTCCCGATCGTCACGGCAGCGGTGGAAATCATGGCAAACGTGCCTCCACTTGGCATTCGTAGGGAGCGGGCCGTGATTACTGCATACGAGCGGTATAAGCGGCAAGTGGAGTCCTCTGTCCTTAGGGAAATGGTCGATGGCTGGGTGGAAGGGAAGCGGCTGAAGTCTTTTATGCAACACGCTACGAGACTGTCCTTAGAAATCGAGCTGCCTACCGACCGCCTAATGCTAAAGATTGTATCCCGGGCTCCTCCTGGTAAAGCTACCTGCATGCCGCAACTACCCTGGACAAAACCAATGTTGGGAAAGCAAAGGATCTCCCAACATTGCACAGTGCAGCTTCGGAGAGGATTAGATCCTATCGGGGGGGGGGCGCTATATTGGCCTATACTGATGCTTCCGTTACCAGTAAGGACGTTTGTGGGGTTTATGTCAGTTTCCCACAAACCTGATTTGTGGAAGATATTGCAGGGCCATATTGGGGGGCGTATTCGGGAAAGTACTTTGCCTGCTACGAGCATTGTTATCCTGACTGATGCGTTCTCTATTCTCCAAGCTGTAAAGGTGACGGGAGAATTGCCCGAGGTACTGGAAGCCATGGTGTCGGACTTTTCAGGATCTTATGTCGCAACACAGTGTGGTAGTGACCCTCCTGTGGGTCCCAGGGCATGCGGGCGTTCCTGATTACGATAGGGCCGACTTCCCTAGCAAAGTCGATACACAGTCACCGAGTGCAAGAAAGAGCTCACTTGAGACAGCGTGTTCCAAGATCAGGCTCTTTGAGCAAGCAATCTTAGTGGTTCTCGAGTTAGGACAAAGGGGTTATGGGCAGAAATGTCCTAAGTTAGATGGAGCGGCCGTCCAAAACTGACCCGTGGTGGGCGCTCAGGAGGATTGAGCAGGTACTGATTGCCCAGTTCCGTACTTGGCATTGTCCTATAGGCGCGTACTTTGGGAGGTTGAGGCCCAAGGTCGACATCCTTTGCAGACACTGCAGGGAGGTGGAGGGAACCGTAGATCACGTGCTTTTCGAGTGTTCGGGGCTGGCGGATTACAGGGTGGACCAGTCCGGTATAGAGGTATAGAGCAGGAACATTCGTAATGTGTAGCATTGTTCATGGTGGAAGTCTTGTGGGAGGGGGGTGACACCCTGAATTGTCCGTATCGGGTGACACCAACCATAGTGATGCCACTGAATTAGTGGCACTGTTGCATGTATTCCATACAGATTAAGGATTTCAGAATTACGTAAATCATCACGCAAATAAAAACTGGTAAAACGTTTACTAAAAGTATCAAAACATAGTTTCGGTTGTTGTAAAACAAGTCATCTTGACGGCATTTTATCTTCCATTTTTTGTCCATGCTACAATTCATCTGTCTATAGTCATAAATAGAAGGGTCATAGTTCGTATACTTATGTCTATTCGATTGACGAAATCTCACAATCATGGCGGATGAAACAAGTATACATAATTTTTTGTAGATTTTTTATTTGTGAAATGTAAAGAATGTTATTCTTTATAGAGAAACTTCACCCTTGCCGAAAGAATGAGTTTACCAAAGTGGGGCTACAAAACGGAAAAAGCGTGCTACAGAAAGACGAGAGAGGCTGCAAAATCAAGGAAAATTTGAAGTGTTTTTTAAGAAGAAACCTGATAATAGATTTGAAAACAAAGAAGACCATGAACATGGCGAAGAAAAGTATCACCATTGAGATAATTCATACAAAGATACAGCAGTGTAGCAACTTCTGTCAAGTACTTAGCAAAAACAGACTCAAGCTGACTTAGCCACAAAGAAGAACTGGAGTCTCCCAGTCCTGGAAACTTTCTAGAATCTTTGAAATTTCTTGCAGAATTTGATGAAGTTACGTAACATCACTTCAAAATTAGTTCATAAGCTTGATGGGCAATAAAGATAGGGAATCAATTGTTGGGAAAGTCAAGCAAGTTTGTTACTTTTCTCTGATGTTTGATTCCACTCCAGATGTTTCTCACATAGAACAATTATCCTTTAAAGTTCGTTACTTGGATGTCGAGAATTTTGAAATAAAAGAGTCATTTCTTGGTTATTTTGAAATTGTGAAGCCAGATGCACAACATAATGAAGAACTTGTTCTGAAAACTCTTTAAGACATTGGACTAGACTTTAATCTGTGCACAGATCAAACCTATGATAACGCAGGCACAATGAGTGGCCGTCGGTCTGGCCGGCAGAAACGTCTCTTAGACATAAACCCAAACGTAATATTTCTGAACTGTGATAATCACTCGCTCAACTTGGCAGCTCTTCATTCTGCTGAGATAGGTAAATGAATCTAATTTAAAACTGCTCGGATCGATCTGGAGTTTTTATAAACGCGCTAGAAAAAAAGGACAGAGGTAGTCACGTGGTTTTATGAAATAGGTGACGTAGTTTATAAACTCAGTTGAATTTAAGTAATATACATATTTCTAAAATACAGTCAGTAATACTATCGTTTACATCGCTTAAATATTTTAAAGTAAATTCTCTAAGGCAAAGACCATATAGAGCAGTGCTCCTCAAACTTTTTAAAGTCACGGCTCCCCTTGGAACGCCAATCAATATGTCGCGGCCCCCCTTGGAACGCCAATCAATATGTCGCGCCCCCCCCCCCTATTTTTTTTTTTTTGGTTTAGATTGCTTAAATTTTTTTATTTTTCGAAACTTTTTTTCCAATTCACCCCAGAGATAGGCCCAACTGAAAGAAACTGGAGCCGGGAAACTAAAAAAGAAGAGTAGTACATGGTGAAACTCAAGAGAAGAAGGTAAGTCATCAGTTTACTTGCATCTTGACAAAGATGCTGAAGAGATTAAGACCCTTTCATGCTTTGTGCAAAATGATGAGAAACGGACGAGACTGATCACCCAATCCATCGAAAGAGCAAAAGAAGGCATTGAATGATATGGATTTCTTGTAGGCAAAACAACCAGAAGAAAGAAAAGACTTGATAAGGAGTTGAGTTCTGATGTAGGACTGTCAATATAACTGCAATTCAAACGTGTTGCGACAGAAGTGCTGGACAGGCTTCATATGGAGATGAAGGATAGATTCCAAATGTTGCAAAACCATGTGGGCACCTTTGGAGTTCTTTTAAAACCAAGACAGCTGTTGAATTCTATGGTTGATGACACGTTGATGAAAAACTGTTACTTTTTCCTGTTTGTATGATGACATACAGGCAAATCACTTTTTCGATGGTGTCATTGATGCACGAGCACTTTAATCAACAAACCAGTACCACAATCACCAATTGACTTATTGAGGAAGCTGGCTTCATATGGTAATGACGTGTGCTCAAATCTTGCAACCTCCATCCGAATACTGCTAACTCAGGCCACTTCCATTGCATCATGTGAGAGATCATTCTCAAAACTCAAGTCACTCAAAAAGTATATCAGGAGCACAATGACTCATGAAAGACTTAGCAGCATGGCTTTAATGTCAGTGAAGTCAAAAATACTAGACACCATTGATCTAGATGATGCTATGAATGCCTTTACTGCACAGAAAGCACGATGTGAGGCAATGTGAATTGAGATTTGTCACTTGTGCATTATCTCGTCACTAATGATTATTTTTTGTTATTTTTATTGATATACTGTACTAATTTGAATTTAGACATACATTTATTAAGTACATTATCTCATGTTATGATATTGCATGTCAAATTGCAGGGGCCCCCAAAATGGCCAAACCCCCGGGCTCCCAAACCCCTAGCAACGCCTCTGAGACCTACCCAGGAGCAATGTCCCCCAAATTCCCTTCAACGACAAAACTTGTTTAGGGGCTAAACATCACGAGTTTTAAATATTAAAAAAATATTAAAAACATGCTGCCAGAACTTTCAGTGAGAGGTGACAGTTGAGTGGAACATTATCATCACAGCGTTCACACCTCATTGACTTCATTTCCTACCAGTCTTACAAATCAAACAGAATCGGACTTAGCAGTTAGCGTCTTGATTTGTGAGGGCTGAGCAAATGTTTTACAAAACGCCTGATTTGCTTTGAAAAATTTTTCACACATTCTTTGAAATTATTTAATAATTCTTTAGAATAATATTAGTTTGTATCATTATTAATAATAAAAAAAGAAATATGATTATATCATAGCATGAAAACGAAGAGCGTCGACCCTTTTCTGAGGACAGCAAACTTTTCTCAGTAGCGGCTGTCTGTTGTTAAAATTTGATAACTCGATTGCACTATCCGTCTATCTATCTATCTATCTATCTATCTATCTATCTATCTATCTATCTATCTATCTATCTATCTATCTATCTATCTATCTATCTATCTATCTATCTATCTATCTATCTATCTATCTATCTATCTATCTATCTATCTATCTATCTATCTATCTATCTATCTATCTATCTATCTATCTATCTATCTATCTATCTATCTATCTATCTATCTATCTATCTATCTATCTATCTATCTATAAGCCCGTCTGTCTGACTGTCTATCTATCTATAACTGCATTCAATAAAACAAAGTTAATAATGATTCACAGAGTATCGCTAGTTCTCCAAATGATTTGAATAATATGAATCACTCATTGGGATTTTCCGAAATGAAATGTACATGTATTTCCTGTTGCGAAATAGTCCGATAATTTGATTATCTTATGCATACAATGGCCACTTTAAATATGGACATGTTAGCTGTAAGTGTTGTTAATACATTTCAATATCAGTTATATAATTACGAATAATATCTAATTGTTAAAGAAAATCATATGACAAATAAATTAATAAAACAAAACAAAAACAAATCAGCTAATGCAACTATTGAATTATTCATCGCTAACGCAACACATTTTTAGTTAGCATTGTTTAATTATATGTACACTAGTCATCCCGCGGTGTAGAATACGCCGCTTTATCAATCAATATAATTACTGTAATTATTTAAAAAAAAATAAGAATTGAAACAAAATAACAGACTGACATCTTCGGAGAAAATACATGGCATGCATAGTTCAACTTCGACCTTCCTGTGCAGACTTTATAGTCACTATTTGGTATCTTCCAGCAACTTGTTTTTTTATTTATTGTTTACAGATTTTTAGTTAATTCTTTTGATGCATTGATTCTCGAAAAGCTGCCAGACTTAACTTTCTCTTTATTTTAATGCCTTTTTTTTTAAGATCAGGATTTTTTTCTTTGAATTGTAATTCTTTTCATTCAGTTTCTAACAAACATATTTCGTGGGAAGGGGGGGGGGAGTGTTTTAATTTGCATTGCTGTTTATTTTTTGTTTCCAACAATTCGCTTTGTGTCTGCCTCAATCAGCCCTTCCCCCGGCACATTATAGTGTTATTTTGATGTAACATTTTTTTTTTCATTCAGGTCATGCCAGTCTCTACATTACCTGTATTGCGTATTTTTTTAGACTTGCTCAAAACTGCTTAAGATTATTTTAATATAACCTTCATCCTACACTATTCAGTACAGATAGATGTTAGTTAATATTTTTTTCTAATGGGTACATATTATGAAACAGTTTAAATTTGTCTGTTATGCGCCATAAATATTTATAATTTACTTAATCGGGATTTTCCCCTAAACAGCAGCACAAAGATAACAAAAGATTTCACCATATCTAATATTTTATTGTCTACACTTCAGCGTTGAATGTGTTCTCTTGGCCCACTTGGTAGCCTAATGTTAGCGCCGGGCCCAGCCACAGCATTTTCACATCTTATCTATATTTATACACCATTTTTTGAATTCTAAAATTGGAAATTAGTTCAATATTACTTTATTCTTCACACATAATTGTATTATTAAATGTGGTTTTATTTTTTTTAAAATAATCAATTGACAGTTTCTATTTTATGTACAGTATTCCGTCATTTTCCGCGGTTAAACAGCTACATAATTTACCGCGACTGGGGATAAATTAGAAATTAAAATAATCTGGTTTTATAATAGAAATCAGGAAACAATGCGCGTTGTCGAACCTTGTTGAACGCGTCTTGCTATCTGTGACGTATATTCGGGAATTCTCGCAGGCCGCCGTTGTCTCGAAGGGTTGAGCAAAGCGGAGAATTATATATATAGAATATATATATATATATATATATATATATATATATATATATATATATATCTACACATGTATGATCCCGTGACCGTATGACGAAAATAAAAATGGCAAAGTTAATTGTTTATTTAGCACAGGTGGAATTTTGTTTAACACCACCCAGTTTAGGGAGATAGAGATTGAGGGAGGGAGAGTGGGAGGGAGGGAGAGGGAAGGAGGGGGAGAAAGGAAGAGAGGGATAGTAGCAGGGAGGTAGGTATAGAGTGAGGGAGGTAGAGAGAGAGTGGGAAGGAAGAGAGGGAGAGAGAGAGTGGGAGGGAAGAGAGGGAGAGAGAGAGAGTGGGAGGGAAGAGAGGAAGGGAGAGAGGGAGGTACAGAGTGAGGGAGGGAGGGAGAGGGAAGGAGGGAGGTAGAGAGAGCGGTGGGGGAGGGAGAGTTATGGATAGTTGGTGGGAGGGAGGTAGAGAGAGTGGGAGGGTAGAGAGAGGGGGAGCGGGTGGGAGGGAGGTAGCAAGAGAGATGGAGAGAGTGGGAGGTAAACAGAAGGAGGGAGGTATAGATAGTGGGAGATAGGGATGGAGGTAGAGAGATTGGGAGGGAGAGAGTTAACATAAGAATATATTGTTTAAAAAATCGTTTATTGACTAACGCGGTTGTCAGTGATAAGGTTAATTTCAATTTCTCTTTTATCATCCTTTTTCTAATAACCTGACCTTAAAAATGGAGTTGAACTAGGTATCCCAAACTGATTTTTCCTTTACAAATAATTCAGTTTATTACACTTTGGCTACAAAATATGGGTCATTCTAAGATCATTGATACCAAATTTGTCTATATATGTCAAAATTTAAGGAAGTTAGGAATTTTTTTAACTTGTCAGATTTTAAAATAATTTTAAACATGTCAAAGAGCCCACTTTGGCGGGAAATGTTCCAAAAGATTTTGGTCTTAGAAAGACCATATAAAGGAAATAAGACAATAATAAGTAAATAACATACTCAATTTTTTCAAGAACTTTTAGAAATTGAAAAGCAATGTTTTTTTAGGGTGAAATATGGCACAACACAGCTTTTTGTAAAATTTAAAAAGGAGGTAAAAAAAAATGAAACTTGACATTTTTTAAATGCTTATATTTAAAAAAAACTAGCAAACCCACAAAAATGATTATGGTATCATTTTAAAAAGTAAGGTGTGAACAAAGTAACTATTTAAACATTATACTTAAACACTGAGATCCCCTCCCCAAACCCCTCCTTTCCGTTCGCAAGCATTCGACAAAATATATTTATTTATACCAAGGCACATGTCCGTAACAGAGATCTGGTGGTCTTTAAAATCATAAGCAAAAATAATCCAAAAATGCCAAAGATTAATCCAGTATCAATGAATAGAATCAAAGGGACGTTCTCTCGATAGATCACCCTTCTCTCTCTCCGTCTCTCTCTCTCTCTCTTTCTCTCTTTCTCTCAATCAGAGACACAACCATCGACTCTCTCCTTAGAGATCACCCAGTCGAATTCCTGTAAAACTATCTTACATTCCTCTTCTCACTTTTCCCACGTGACCCCTAACCAATCAATTATAATATCTGTTTCTGTCAAATCAGGGGGTGGAGCCTAGATGGAGGGGGGAGAAGAAGTACGTCATACCGACAAAGACAGGATTAACTGGACATCCATCCCTTTGTCGGCAGTTGACCAGGGCCGAGTGGTCAGGGAGAATCCCGCGAGGAATGTAACGTGTTTCTGTCAACCACTGCCCTGTTCACCTAGAAAAGTTATTCTTCCCCGTTCCGCTGACCACCTGCGATATGACGCAATCACGGGGGTGGGGTAAAAAGGGTGGAGAACTTGAGAACGGGAACGTATACTACTATATAAGAGGGTATTAAGTTTGCTGCAGCACCAATTGTGAGGTATTAAGTTCTTTATTCGCTGCCACCGTTGTGAGGGTATTAAGTTTATAATAATGACTGGCCTCGATGTAAAGCTGCGCGGTGTAAATATCTTATTTAATTGTAGCGTGTGGTATCTGTGGCTCTTCTTTCATTCAAACTGATCATCGTAATAAGACAATATTTGCTGATTCTTAGTTTATTGTGACGACACAAAAATAATAATATATGTCAAAAATAAAGTTCACTGTATACATAGATAATGTGCAGGATCATCACTTGCAAATAATAAATTTGATTATGTTTCAAAGAATCCCTTTTGAATTATACTCGAATACTTATTATCATAAAACTGTCCAGAAACATTTTCATCATGGAGATGAACTCTCACGCTCACGATCACTCATAAAATAAAATCACTATATATTCTTAAGCAAAAACTTGGACACGTCTGTCCTCTACAAGAGTGATTTGTCAACTGCTAATTTCCCTTCCGGAAATATAAAAACTCGGATCTCCAGTTAAATATAAAGTGATCCCAATGTTTACAAAACAATTATACCTTTACACAAAACAATTATACCTTTACACCTCCCCACCCACCAAAAATGTGCAACATTTCTTTAAAAAAAAATATTATCAATTTCTCTATACATATGTACCATCCTTAATTTATAATAAGTAACAATCCATTTGTCCAAAAAAAAATTATTCCTCTCTATGTAACTAGAGTAACTATATACACCAATATGTACACTTGTATTTTCAATCCATAATATCACACTGTAATTGTGTGGGCAAATATCAATTATCTACAAAACAACATTATAAGTGCATATATTTAATTTATAATAAGTAACAATCCATTTGTCCAAAAAAAAATTATTCCTCTCTATGTAACTAGAGTAACTATATACACCAATATGTACACTTGTATTTTCAATCCATAATATCACACTGTAATTGTGTGGGCAAATATCAATTATCTACAAAACAACATTATAAGTGCATATATTTATATCAACAAATCATGATCCAACCTAGATCCATATCTTTATATATTCACAATAGTTATCAGTGTATCAAATTGTAAAATCTTAATTCTCTGTACATCAATCAAACAATGATCCAATATCATGTTACCAAAACTTCAATTCATTCTACATGCTATCATGTTCTCTGGCATAATTAGTCAATATTTCTTCAAAAGAATATAGAGTAGATGAATAAGTGCTTCATTTATTACATTAATCCTGCAATATCAATATATATATATCACCTCTAAATTTGGTGAACTAATACAAGCTTGTGGTGTCCAAATAATTACAAGTAATAATGACAAATAATCATGCCACAAAAAAAAATGTTATTTCATATTACCAAAATCTATGTAAACAATTTTTCTAATGTCAATATGTGCTAAGTAAATAATAAAAATAATGTACAATACCATTATATACAACAATCTGCCAATCAATGTCAATTAATGCAATATTCAAAAAAAATTTGCAATGCCAATCTATGCCATATTAAAAAAAAAATTGCTCAATGCCATTATATAGAACAAATTGTACACAATGTCTTTATATTACAACAATCGCCATATATTAGTGTTTTAAAACACCAACCTAACATTAACAATTTTCAAAAAAAAATAATTTATTACTAAGTCATTTATCAACATGAAGTAAAATGTGCCATATATGTAAGTTTGTCATGACAACAAAATTTAATCATAATATATCATGCTGAATGAATTTATAGTTCTGAGTAAGAATTAGTAAAAAAAAATTCAATGCATCACAAAATATGCTAACTCATATTACTATTTCAATTAGTTGTGTCTATGTAAACCACATTATTATATATTAATGTATGAATATGGGTGTTCTACTTAAGTCTGAAAATAATTTTATTTAACAATCAAGAAAAAAAAGATTTATTGTATGTTATTATCTATTATTCAACTAGTATGATGCCAGCAACAAAATATCTCATATTCAGCTAACCTTGACAAAATATCTGGTATGAAATCATCTGAACCTATCATATTCATATAAGTCTTGTTTCTGTTTAATTTTGTTAAATGTATGTTTCTTATCAAATAATGTGCCTCTTGATTGTGTGTGTTTTCTCAACCTGGATTTCAAATAAGAAATATCTCTGAGTTTAAAACAGTTATTCTTTATGTGACCAAAATTCTTACAATAGCTACATTGAAGCTTATTAAAATAATTTGTATGTTTATTTGACCCATATTTTACTGTTTTATAATCTTGTCTTTCTCTGTATTTATTGCTATCAACATGGTTGGACTTATTCTTTACATGTCCATTTCCATAGGCATTTTGTGGTTGTCTATTTCTCATGTTGCTATTGTGTGTATGTCTATTACTATATGTCTTCTGTGGTTGTTGCCTAAGTCTAATGTTTTTTTCATAGGAATTACTAGCTTGTTTATCTCTACAGGGGCAAAGTGATTGTTTGTGACCAAAATTATGGCAGCAGTAACATCTAATATGTTTAAATTTTAGGGTGCATCTATTTGCTTTATGGTCAGGTCTCTTACAATAAAAACATATTGATTTGTGTTTATCTGATACTGTTGACTCCGTTTTACTTTGTTTACTATTATGTGCAACAACTGAAATTGAGTGAATTTTTACAACTATTGTTGTATTTGTCTGTTTTTCAGAATTTTGCATAGTTTGCACAACAGTAGTGGTATCATTGTCTGTTGGATCCCTATCAGTAGATTGCAGTACTTTCTGTATATTTATTTCTTTGTCACTCAACCAAAGTGTGAATAATTCTCTAGAATTATCCGGTTTAATATCCGGAATATTGCCTATAATCAAAGGGGCTACTGGGGATATCATTGCTATAGCCTCAATTTTTCCACTGATCTATGGGGTGTCTATGTCAATCATGGCTTTCTGACAGATAAGGGTCTGACCATTTCCTAACTTAATATTTTCAGAGCTATCCATCATACACTCATGTGGAACAAGAGATGCATCTACAACCACGCATGTAGCACCTGTGTCTCTAAGACACATGACGGGTTTATTATTAAGAAAGCAAGGGTAAAATACCAAATTACCATTATTGCTTAATAAAGCATTTACATTATGCATTTTGCTATTTCTGTTTAAGGATCTGCCTCTATCATTACTCTGTCTAGGAGGACTATTATTCGGTGACTGTCTCTTTTGATATTGTCCCTGATATTTATCAAAAGATCTATCATGACTGTTTTTAGGATACTGTCTGTTGGGTATATATCTGCTTTCTTGTACATTACCATTATTCACATATCTATTTCTGTTTAGGTATAGTTTGCAGTTGGCTCTAATTTGCCCTGGCTTCTGACAATAGTAACAAGTTTTTTGTACTCTAGTAGGTAATCTAGCAGGTAAACTTCTGTATCTATTATCATTATAATTATACTGCAATTTATTTTTGTGTCTAATGGCACTGAAAGTGTTATCATTTCTACTTTTAAACATAGGGACATCTTGATTACTATCTTTATAGTCAGATAATGTGGTAATAAGATCTTTTTTGCAATTAACTTTCTTTAATTTTATGAAAGAAAATAGCTTGTTGGAGCTTATGTTTAGAATTTTGTCTACTAGCATTAGTTCAATAATTTGTTGGGGATCAGATGCATTTATGCCTGCCATTTTTATAAAACTATTTAAGTAGGACTCCAACTTGTTTACATAGGCTGTGGGGTGTTCTGTTTCAGCCATCATTGTATTATGGAATAGACTCCTATAGTGTTCCTCAGTTTTATTATGAAAGTCTAGAAGATGTTGTTTAATTTCACTATATGATTTGCATTCTGGACGTCCCAACATATGTAATACATTTAGGGCTTCACCACGGAATGCTCCTAGTAAATACTTAGTCCATTCAGACTCTGGTACATTGTTAACTATAAGTATAGATTCAAGATTGGCCAAAAATGTGTCTATGTTATCATCTTTGGAATTAAACTGACCTATATTTGGTCTACC
Organism: Bulinus truncatus; assembly: GCA_021962125.1. NCBI lineage: Eukaryota > Metazoa > Mollusca > Gastropoda > Planorbidae > Bulinus > Bulinus truncatus. Next base: position 7,409,810 of record JAGDYQ010000031.1, on the reverse strand, counting down.
ACTTGCATTATTTGTTGGTAGTGTTTTTGTGTGTTGCTCGCATTCTATCTTTTTCATTTCTACTTCTGCTTCCAACCTTTTCATTTCTAATTGTATTTTCTCTTTCTCTAACTTTTCCTGCATTTCTAATTTATCTTTTTCAAGGTTTCTAAGGGCAAGTCTGTCTTCTCTATCTAGTCTTTCTTTGTTTTTAAGTTCCTCTTTTTCAATAAACTGCAGGAGTTTTTCTCCTGTTAAGCCTAATTTTTCACCTCTTTCTTTGTAAAAATCAAACAAATCTTCATGTGGGTTTTTATTATCCATATTGCTGGTTCAGGTATATTAAAAATATGGAAAATACAGTGATAAAATCACTATCCTAGCAAAATTTATGATACTGATACTGTATCACTGGCACAACCGTACTATGTAAATTTATAATCAATGAAACCAAAAAAAAATTACTGGCACTGATCAAATAATTGGCATCAAACAAATACTAAATGGCATTGACTTAAATTAAATTTAAATGGCAAAAATTATTATACATTATTGGTACATTAAAGAGAAAAAAAAGGTCAGGGTTCAGTGTCCAATAATTAAATGAATGGAAAATAATTATAAAGAAATAATTTGTACAAGACCGGACGAATGATAACAAAAATCAGCAAAAAAAATTCCTAATAGAGTGTGATAGTAGACATGAGAGAAAACAATAGTTAAACGAGACGAAATATTGACAAAACTGGTAAAGAAAAAATAATTTCGGACAATAATTAAACAAAGGGTTTAAACAGTAAACAAACAAGTCACAGACAACTAAATATTTATGTCATAATGATCAACTAACTGGATCCAAAATTAAACAATCCACACACAATTAAGTGTAAAGATCCAGAAATAAAATCAGTATATCCTAAAAGAAACGTCAGACTAACTAATTTAGAACTGACTCAACCACACCACCACCCATGAATTATTATAAGTAAACACATAACATAGATGGACACTGAAGAATATTATAAAGGAAAAAAAATAATGGGAGAGAAAAAAATATTAAAGTATTAAATCTAAATCAAGTATATTTACTTGTCTTCCTCATGCTTGATACTTGTTCTGCCGTTCTTTCTTCTTGTTGTTGATCAACTCTGATGCTCCTGGTTCTCAACAATGTCAACATAAGCACCAACACAGTCTTTATTGTTGTGTGTAGTCAAAGCAAGCAGCCATCTTGACCTGAATTCCTCCTTGTCTCGTGATGGTGTTGACGTCACAGCAGTCACAGGTCTTCAGTGTAATAATAAAAAAAAATAACGAATTCTGAAATAGTGGATACTTGGACACTTATCGAAGTGTAATAGAATTATTTGGCATACGATTGCCAAGCACGACAAATGACTGAACAGTAGAGACTGTCGCAATCAGTTAGAGATGTTAGTCACTAACGATCTCAGTGTCGGCACTCGTTGACTTGCAAATGTGGGTCACTGCTCTGGGACTCTGTCGGGTTGGTTGACTCGTCTTCTGGTGCCGCCTTTGGAAAATGAAACTTTACTTGCACTGTCAAGAGATTCGTTATTCTCTCGGGTTTTCGTAGCTCTCAGGTGAAGGTCTTAATATTTATTCTCAGGTTCAATTCGCCGCCGCTGCCACCATTGTGAGGGTATTAAGTTTGCTGCAGCACCAATTGTGAGGTATTAAGTTCTTTATTCGCTGCCACCGTTGTGAGGGTATTAAGTTTATAATAATGACTGGCCTCGATGTAAAGCTGCGCGGTGTAAATATCTTTTTTAATTGTAGCGTGTGGTATCTGTGGCTCTTCTTTCATTCAAACTGATCATCGTAATAAGACAATATTTGCTGACTCTTAGTTTATTGTGACGACACAAAAATAATAATATTTGTCAAAAATAAAGTTCACTGTATACATAGATAATGTGCAGGATCATCACTTGCAAATAATAAACTTGATTATGTTTCAAAGAATCCCTTTTGAATTATACTCGAATACTTATTATCATAAAACTGTCCAGAAACATTTTCATCATGGAGGTGAACTCTCACGCTCACGATCACTCATAATATAAAATCACAATATATTCTTAAGCAAAACCTTGGACACGTCTGTCCTCTACAAGAGTGATTTGTCAACTGCCAATTTCCCTTCCGGAAATATAAAAATTCGGATCTCCAGTTAAATAAAAAGTGATCCCAATGTTTACAAAACAATTATACCTTTACACAAAACAATTATACCTTTACACTATACATGGTATAGTATACGTCTTAATTTAATTAATACTATTAAGTCGGGGGTTGGAATAAAGGGGATGGTTTCGACAGATTAGTCACAACCCGTGACATCACCCCCACCCAGCGACCCGTCATAGCTCCCTCTCCTACCAGGGACTCCTTCACGGCGGCCCCTGAACATTGAGGCCATTTACGCGGCCCTCTATCACTGGGAGGTTTTTCTCCCCTGCTCCTACTTCCACTGCTGCCCCCATAGGTATGGGCCCTACCCCTCTAGTAAGGGGCGCATTTCTCTGCAGCTTACATGAGACAGAGCGGTGCCCTGGGGCCCCGCACGTGTAGCACACCGACTTAGCATTAGTCGGGTGGCTGAACACCCTGTTCCCGTTTACTGGGGCCCTCACCCTATCTTTAGGAGCCTCCCTCCTGGGGCCCTTTCGGCCTCAATCGCCTCTCCTTCCCTACTTATAGTAGACTCGCGGCCCTTGCCGTATCGAGCTTCTCTGTAATTTTCGGCCAGGGCGAGCATTTCGTCCCATGTCCCTGACTTACGCTAGGAGGTCCATTAGGCCATCAAAGGTAGGCTCTGTCCCACTGAGCTCAACCCACCTCGTCAGGAGGTCAGCTAGACGTGCCCCAAATAGGGCGTAGGTCTCCCCTCTTTCTAAATGGGCCACCCTAAACTTACGTCTAAAGCTTTCCTCCGTATAGTCGTATGACTTTAAGAGGGCCGCCTTCAATGAGTCAAAGTCATTTGACTCGTCAGCTGTTAAGCAGGTAGCTGTCGTCAGGGCCCGTCCGTGAGTAGTGATGTCAAGCAGGGGGCCCACTCATGTCGTTCCCAACCCGCGGACAGACCGTATCGTTCAAACCTACGGATGTAGGCGTCTATGTTTTCCGTCTCGTCAAGTTTAAGGGGGTTTGGGTTTGGAGGATGTCGTTGACTGGTTACTGGGGGTTGGGCTTGCCGGCCCCACTTCCCTCTCTAACCGTGCTAGGGCCACCCTATCCTCAGATGCTAATTTAGCTGCCTCCTGCTCGGCAGCTATTCTAGCTAAATCAACCTCTCTATCTCGTTCATTCTTAGCGCGTTCGGCTTCTGCTTCATGCTTAGCACGTTCAGATTCTGCTTCCCGTTCTAGCCTAGCTAACTCCACCTCTCTATCCCTTTCGCATTTAGCGTGTTTTATGGCCGTATTAACATCGCATCCCAAGCCTATGAAGAACTGTACGTACTCCTCCATAGACTTCATGGTTGGTGACGTTAATACGAGTCTAAGATGAGTAACGCTTAACCCAGATAAAGCTCGCCGTACAGCTTAACACGCAGTCAGAGCACTCACAAATGATCACAATCAAAGAAGTGTATTAAAATGGCTTACCTTGAAGCTTCCTCCCTCCTTTCAACAGAATACGAAATAGCTTCCACCGTACACAATCTTACACACATGCATAAAGTCTAAAGTTTAAATGTTATTTATTTGCCGATAACAGTCCGGCTTTTCCTTGAACTGTCTTGTTGACTTCGTTTGTACTTTCCCTCGGACGATGTGAGTAAGCGCGGCACTTACTGCTCCCGTTTCAAAACGGCCGAGTCCAATGAATGACTGGCCTACGGAAGAATTGTGGACTTCTAGTTTTTTGTCCGACGATGCACGTGAGTAAACGTAGCGTTTATCACTCATGTTTTAAACCGGCCGAGTCTGATGAAGAACTGGCTTGCTGAAGACTTGTGAACTTCTGGTCTTCTGTCCGAAGATACACGTGAGTAAACGTAGCGTTTATCACTCACGTTTTAAACCGGCCGAGTCTGATGAAGAACTGGCCTACTGAAGAATTGTGGCAGAGATTCAGCCCCCGAGCCTGGTTATTGCAGAATACCACTCAGGTGGTGGTTCGATCCCGAAACGAGCCTCTCAGATGTTAAGGATCCCTATGAGGGTGCCCTTGGCTTGTTGCTAAGAGTATGAGGGCTGACTCAATGATGACCCGTATTTGCATTTGTGTTTCTACCACACACAGTCTTACCAACAATTAAACGTACAATAAGTGACGATGACCAATTCAACAAGTGTGTACAGCAACAAAATATATTTATTTACAGAGACACCAGTCCGTAACAGAGACCTGGTGGTCTTTAAAATCATAAGCAAAGTAATCCAAAAATGCCAAAGATTAATCCAGTATAAATGAATAGAATCAAAGGGACGTTCTCTCGATAGATCACCCTTCTCTCTCTTTCTATTTCTTTCTCACTTCTCTCAATCAGAGACACATCAATCGACTCTCGGTCGAATGTCTCTCACAAATCGACTCTCTCCTCCGAGATCACTCAGTCGAATCCTCGACCCGCTCACGATTCAGACTCCCGGTCGAATCCCTGTAAAACTATCTTACATTCCTCATCTCACTTTTCCCACGTGACCCCTAACCAATCAATTATAATATCTGTTTCTGTCAAATCAGGGGGTGGAGTCTAGATGGGGGGGGGGGAACTACGTCATACCGACAAAGACGAGAATAACTGGCCATCGAGCGGGTCTCTGTCCCTTTGAAGAAGCCGACCGGAGAACAGGAGTCAGGTGGTCAGAGCGAATCCCCCGTGGAATGTAACGTATTTCTGCCAACCGTGGCATTGTTCGTCGACGGAGGGGTTTCATCTGTCCGCTGTCCACCTGCGGTATGACGCAATTACGGGGGTGGGGTAAAAAGGGTGGAGAACTTGAGAACGGGAACGTATATTACTATACATGGTATAATATACGTCTTAATGTTATTAATACTATTAAGTCAAGGGTTGGGATAAAGGGGATGGTTTCGACAGATTAGTCACAACCCGTGACAGCCATGCAATTGGCATCGTTTTATGGTTTCTGCGATATTGTTGAATGTCTATACGGAGATGGGTATGATTTGGAACTTACAGAGAATCAAGAATGGACACCTCTTATGTTGTCCACACAAAATGGCGATATTCAAACTTTCAAGTTTCTATTATCTAAAGGTGCACAAGTAATGCAACTTATACACTTTGTGTAACACCTTGGATGATAGCATCAGGCCACGGCAAGATGGAAATAGTATCAATACTTATAGATAACAAGGTGTCATTGAATGCCGTCTATATAAATGGACAAACGTCATTGGTGCATGCTACAATAAATGGACACAGACAAGTTTCAGAAATTCTTCTTAGTAATGGGGCGCAAGTGGATAAAGAAGACAGTTTTAAAAGAACACCATTGATGTACGCAGCTCAAAGTGGAGACTTAGAGAGTATGAAACTGTTTATACAGCACCAAGCTGATTGTTCTCACCAAGACTTGGGTAGTTTCACACCTCTGATGATCAGTTCTGAGAACGGTTTTACTGATTGTGTGAAAACTCTTTTACAAATGGAAGTTAACGTTAATGACACAGATGTAGATGGAAACACCGCATTGCACTTTAGCTCTATTAAGGGCGCATTGAAGTTGAAGATCTTTTGTTACAGCACGGGGCAGATCCAAACAAATGTACTAAAACATTTGGGACAACTCCATTAATGTTAGCATCTGCTGCAGGGCATTTAACAGTTGTTCTTAGTTTAGCCAGGTGCCCAAAACTGGAACTAAATTTGTGTGATAAAATAGAAGGTAAAACTGCACTCATCTTTGCGGTACAGTCAAACAGACTCTCTGTGGTGAAACTTATAGTCGAGTCTGGAGCAGATGTCAACGCTACTTCATCATCAGGATTAACTGCACTTAACATGGGGATTATCAATGGATTTAATGAAATAGTTGACTATCTTATATCTCGCCCGGACATGAATGTAAACTCTGAATCGAGTGATGGTAACTCACCGTTACTATCCAGTGTGACGTACAGCAGGCATTCCATGATTAAAGCTTTGATAAATGCTTACTGTGACTTAAAGAAAAAGAACAAGCTTGGTGAAGAAGCCTTAACTATCAGTTTAAATAAGAAGTGCTTGATTTCTTTAAAAATTATTTTAGAAAACTGTAAGGTTTCCAAACACAGAACAAATGATTTGATTCAGAAGGCCCGGAACAGTGGACAGAGTGAGATAGCAGATTGTATCGAACATTTTAACTATTGTAAGACAAATAAAGCAGCAAACGGTAAGTACAAATACAACATCCAGTTTAGTGAATTTTTAGAGCATTTTCGTTTTGTCTGTCTGTCTGTCTGTCCGTCATCACCCTAGATCTCAACAACCATAAGTCCTAGACCCATGATGTATTTATCATTTTGTAGGTCTTGGCCTGCCATGTGTGCAGCAAAAGTTCATTTCGCGATCTGACCTATGAGGGCCGTAAAAGGCCGTTTTTTACTATATAAGCTATATTAACAATGGAGCGCCCTATATCTCAGCAACCATAAGTCCTAGACCCATGATGTATATATCATTTTGTAGGTCTTGGTCTGCCAAATGTACATCAAAAGTCCATTTTGCAATCTGATCTCTCAGAGCCAAAATATAAGAGTTTATTATGTACCGTTTTTGCTTATATTTTAAATATAAATAATAAAAGCTAATCAAAGGGGCGTAATCATTATTTATTTTTGTAATAGTTATTCAACATGATTACTTCCATCTCTAAATTTATCAAAATTCATGCGCGTGGAACAATATTTATGGCTGTAACCCGGAAAAAAATACGGATTTCGTCCGGCGAAAATGCTCTAAAATGTCCTTTGTCCGAAACGGAAAAGACTTAAATTGCTTGTTTGATTAATATGTTTTTTTTCCCAACTGAATTATTTCTGTATTGAAATAAAGACCTATTTCACAAGAATTATACATTTTTAAGGTATCCACAAACCAAAGCGAAACTTTTCGCTGCGCTATTTCTCACGTGAGATTTTTCTAAGCGCAAAAGACTCTCACTACACCTAGGCGAAGATAAAGTGGGCATCAGCCGACCAGAAATAATGATTTTTTAATTTTCTTTTTTTTATTGTTTGTGGATTTCGGCAGACATATTCTTCTTATTATGCATTTTCTATAGTTAATGTATTCTACAAGTAAAGACGGAAAAAAAATTACTTTTTGGCATAATCTGATGTAATTCATATTTATGTACATAAATGTAAGTCTTATTTGATAATTTTAAGACATTTATATCAATTTTAACTTTGATTTGAGTCGATGTTTCTAAGCAGCCATTTTGAATTGTTGTCACTCGCGAAACGCGGAAAAACTCTGCAAAAAGGTATCCTCAAACCAAAGCGAATTTCGCGTATCTTTCGCGGCAATTTATTTATATGGAGATGCTCAAACCGCGGAGAATTTCCTCATCGGTGCAGAGAAATTTCGCGGCATCGCTTCTTGCATAGTTTTTCCGCGTTTCCCGAGTGTAAACAATCCAAAATGGCTGCCTAGAAACATCGACTCAAATGAAAATCAAGGTTGAAATTGATATAAATGTCTTAAAATTAACAAATAAGACTTACATTTATATATAGAAACTTGAATTATATAAGATTATACCAAAAAGTAAGTGGGTTTTTTTTCACTTTTTACTTGTAAAATACAATAACAGTAGAAAATGTATAATAAGAAGAAAATTTCTGCCGACGTCTTCAAACAAAAAAAAAAGAAAATTAAAAAATCATTATATTTCAGGTCGGCTGACGCCCACTTTCGCTTCGCCCAGGTGTAGCGAGGGTTTTTCGCGCTTAGAAAAATCTCACTTGAGAAATAGCGCAGCGGAAAGTTTCGCTTTGGTTTGTGGATACCTTTATAGCTTTAAATATTTTGTTTTTTACGTTATTTTTTAAAATCAAATTTTTTAATATAACAGAACGAGTAGCCTACCTTTTTATGTTAACTAAGATAGACATGACTTTAATTGCGGAGAATAAGCTGGGTTTTTTGTCATCATTTTCACTTCACTTTAGATATTTCTTCAAACATTTTATTTGACAAATTTCTTCGGAAATGTGTTAAAATAATAAAATAACAACCAAACTTATTTTTTTTCAAGATTGAAATTGTTAATGATTACCTCAGTATGACCTGTTTTGGGCTTACTATAACTAGATTAGATATTCAAACACATTTCAACCCTCTTAACTATTTCTCGAACATTCCTTTAGACTCTCTCGGTTTCAATCTTGCTTAGCCTTTCGCAAAATGTTCTCATTTAAAAATCTGTAAAGATCAACAAGATTTTTTTAAAAATATAGGATTTAAAATGACTCTTGAGATTTTACTATTCTATCTGATCTATGGATAAAGTTTGTGGCTATACTCAAGATAACAGTACTTACTAGATCTCTTAAAATTACTGACACAAATTTTGGGTGCTTTCATTTAACATGTATGAACTAACTAAAAATGAATTGATCTCAGTACAGCTAACAATATTTTCTTAGTAAATATTCACATGCATGTATTATCAAAAGTAGCTGAATGTTTATTTTCCAACGAGTGAACTTATTTCGTGTATTTATATTCTGTTGTCCTAAAGTGTCACATTGAATGGTTGAATGTAATACAGAAAGTTAGAAAATATGTGCAAGGTTTAATGAAGTAAAAATAATACCTTCTATTTGTTTCAACTGTAGATGCAGACAAAGTCAATTCTTCTAAAACGGTCAGCGTGATACTAGCCAGTCCACAACAAATTATAGACATAATTTCCAAGACCAGTCCAAATTCTATCACTAATTGTGATATACCCAGTGATAGTCTACCTTCAGATGCCACGTGCAGTTTACCTCTTAAAACCATGACAACAGAAAACGCTTTCAGGTTAGTTTATTGAAATTCTTTTGGCGCAAAAAAAGCTAAAAAAAAACAACAAACAAAAACAACAGCATTAAAAAAAAAATAGTTGAAGAATTGATTGAATCGTAAAGTAAAAACAAACTCTGATTGAAACACAAAAAAAAAACTTTTCAGTAAATAAATATGAATAAAAAGATACAATTTATTTAAAAATTAAATTGAAAAAAAAAACAAAACAACAAAAACCACAAATTAGATCGAAAATATTTATAGAAGTTGAAATAGTTACAACACAAAGGTCGCCGGTATCGGGTTATGCAATGTGTCAAATAATATATTTTAAGGACATGTCACTCCCAGTATCCTAAGTTAAATTCAGTATAAATTACTTCCTATATACTTTTTTCAAATGTAACAATAATCAGAATTGGTCCAGAATATTTCGATGTTATAATTCTGCCATTTGGTAAATGACAAAAGATACAAACAGAAGACCCTGCTCACTCCATAATTTTCAAGGCTGTGCAGCTACTGAAGAGACTAGCTAATCAATTGTACAACTTAATGGTTAAATCTTTAACATTAAACCCTGAAACTGGACAAGGTTGTAGGAATATTGAAAATCCAAAAATTTTTCCCAATAATTTACCTCTCGGAAATGACGACATATATTTTCAGGATTTGGAGCATAACCTAGTAATTTTTTCTTGGTTACTGTAAAGAGAACCCAATGCAATGTCCCAACGTTTCATACACATGAAATTAATTCTAATAAATAACGGTCTTTTTTATTCATAAAAGAAAACAAAATAAGACTAAATAGTCAAAAACAAGCGTTATTCACATCTATAATTATAATATTAGAAATGGATTACTGATTAAAAAAAAATTCTTTAGAAACGGATTGTTAACAGTCAGATACGGACCATATATTAAGGAAATTTAACAAGGTGAAATTGTGTCGCTAGTTATATAGTTATAGTATGCTCTGTACAAATATATTCGGAATTCGCTGAGGCAAAAATATGGCAATACGTTTGAAGAAATTCGAGCGTTTTATATTACAGAGTCCATACATATATTTAATCATCAGAGCCATGATATGGCAACTGCATAGTTCACATTTTCAGAAAGTTTCATTTTCAAAATATTTTTATAATCAAATTTTTTGTTATCAGAGCTCCTACAGGTATTTTTTGTTTACGGCCACCAAATCTAGCCAAATATGCCCAGGGCCCGTCAAAAACCTACAAAAGTTACTGACACAAATGTGTAAAGAGATTGTCAAAGATAATATAATTCATGTTTGGACGTATGTTTGTCTGGTATAATTCATTATCTGGTTATTGATGAAAAGATGATGACAGGCGTTAAGAAAAAGTTACCCCGGAATATTTTAGGATAGTAATCAGAGTTTGGAAATATTGAACTTTTTCCACGAGTAAATTTTATTCATATATCAAGCATGATAAACTAATTCTTATCACAATTAAATGAATTCTAATTTACTGTGAGCAAGTCTAATACATGAACTGTATACATGTTTCTACATTGGAAGAGTAAGTAAATTAGCATTATATATATATATATATATATATATATATATATATATATATATATATATATACATAATACTTGGTCAGTGATTTTATTAAAACATAGCTTATTATTAAAAAAGTCTCACACATGTGGCAAAGAAATTGTACATGTAGAATAGAATGAAAATATTATAGGAAACTAGATTTTATTTTTAACTCAAGATCATTATAAAAATAAAAGTTCACAATTCGACGAAAGAACTCAAAAATTGTTCCAACCTTCCAAATTTAAGAATGACAGAGATACACAATAAAAAAATATCGCATGTGTTGATATTAAATTAAGTTGAGACACGCAAAATGATTTTAAAAATGTATCTTTTGAACACAATTCTGTGGAAATCTATTTTAGAAAATTAGAATTTCGGTTTGTTCATGTTTTAAATAACAAACAACATGCGTCATACTATGATTTAAATATGTATCTCACTATTGTTTCAGATTAAATGGAGGTGGTCTTACTGTTAATGTAACTGGCAACTTGTGAGTTACTTAAGTTTCGTAATTAGTTGAGTTTTTCGTTAAATTTAGTTTCGTAATTAGTTGAGTTTTTCGTTAACTTCAGTTTCGTAATTAGTTGAGTTTTTCGTTAACTTAAGTTTCGTAATTAGTTTAGATTTTTTTGGAAACAATTTAATTCCATTTTTAGAATGGTGTTTCTAATACCCTAGTTTGATTTATATTCATGGGTGTTTAAAGAGATTTAAAAAAAAATGATTTTTTTTTGCTGAAACTTTAAAATCTACATATTTTGTTATAACCAATATAAGATGACATTTAGTTATAAAGATGTTTAGATTTTTTTCCAAATAATTACAAAATTTATGACTTAACATCACAGGACCATCAATAACTACATCAACTCAGACAAAATCAATATGATGATTGGTGACAAGAACACGTTAAATGAATAAATAAAGAGTGAATCAACAGCTGATTGAAATCAAATGGCTCAGCACAACTGAGATGACTCTACTAATATTTAGGATATCTGCTTTCCAGATCAGTGGTGTATTGATATACATAACAGGGTTGATACCTTATGAGCAGTATGAATTCAAAGAACGAAATATGCAATATCAGTGCCTCTTTCTGTGTTGATGGTCACATGCATAGAATTTTTTTAAAGCGTTATCGAGGCATTGAAGTAACTAACATTAGGACATTGGCCGCCCCCTCCCATTCCTGCCAGAAAATACTAAAGTGCTTAAAATGCTGCCCTTTCTTGGTAGCAAAATAAGTGCTTCCTTGGTGAATTGCTTCCCCTGCCCCTCTCACTTCATCCAGCAAGCCCTTCTTAAAGTAAATCTAATTTGATTGTAACTCTTCTTTCAATTATGTACACGACTATGGTCTCTTCTGTTTGGGCTTTCTTGTTATTATTTTATACATGTGATGTGGCTATAGATGAATGTTATTTGTTATATTGAACTAGCTGTTACTTGCAAAACCTTTGCATAGAGTTATATCCCCTTAGGCTTGATCAGTAGGTTAGGTTATTTTTGGTTTCGGGCAGATCCGATTTTTTCATGATTGTATTTTAAACTGAAATACTGCTGTATTAATTCTTTACTTTCGATTTAACGCAGAACCCAAATCGCTATTATATTATTAGATTATAGTTAACAACTATAAATGATTTTTAGTTGTCATTAACTAGTGGTATCATTTTATTTAAAACTAGTCGAGAAACTAAATCAAACAAAATAGACAACAAGTATTGAAGAAAATAACATACAATCTTTAATATCCACATGTTTGGTCAATCTGTCTGTTTTAAAGCGGTGATTAATATTTAGCCCCATTTTTTTTTACAGGTACTGCTATTATTTATAGTTATAATCATAAAGTTTTATAAAACAAAACATCAAATGCATTTCGAGATGTTTTAAAACAATTTTACCAAACATAATTTAAAAAAAAATAAGTAATCGTTTATAACACAAAACAACTAATTTATTGAATGATGAAAATATAAATTGTATTGACTAAGCTTGAGTGCCTATAAGGATTACTTATTTCAATTATTTCGGTATATAGTTAATATGAATTACCTACATGTTGGTATGACCTAAGTCATTTTAATAAGAATGTTCTTTTAAATGGTTTAGTTATTTTTTTTTTAGTTTTATGCTTTTTAGTTTCACAAGTATTTTATTTGCTTAGTTAATGTAAACTAATAAATGGTATACAAAGCCAAAGGTGAACAAATCTGTTGTTGTATATTTTCTTATATTTTTTTTTTATTTTTAAAAGAATTTCAATTGACTTTGTTGGTAAAGTTTACATAGAATATTAAAAATAGAGTGCCGGACTACCCCCCCCCCCCCCCACGAAAAAAAACAGCTTCAGAACTCATGACATTAATGATTGCTTGCTTAAGGCCCCGTAATGTCCTTCTTCTGAATATAAAACATAATAAATATACATATATAAAGAAATTAACCTCTGGCGCCATAAGAATTTAATTAATTGACAAGATAAGATATTCAGATTATTCTCATCAAAAATACATACGCGTTTAATATTTCAATTCACTAGGGCTTCGAGAAATTGGGTGGAAATCGATTTCATATTTTCTATAACGTTCCGAATTCTCGCAACGAGACCATGTGTCTGCCGCCATATTGTGGCAGTAGTAAAAGCCACAAAGTATATAAACGTTTGCGCCATTTTATAAATTGTAATTTATGACAAGAATAAGTTATACTGTTAAACCGTCATAATATTCTGGACTAATGCATTCATTGCCAAAGGGAAGTAAGTATCGTATAATTCATTCGTCTTTAAATTTCATAAATTTAAACCTTTCCAAATAAATAGTTATAGCGCTTTGATAGTTAGCTGGATCTGTATGCTGTAGCCATATCTGTATGCTGTGGCCATATCTTATGCTGTTGCCAGATCTGTATGATGTAGCCATATGTGCATGATGTAACCATATATTAGGTACCACAAACTGATTTTTTAAAATGGGTTTACAGCTTTTTTTCAACATGAATATTGCAAGAACTCGAGAATCTAAGATGGTGGACATCAAATTTATTACTACAGCTCAAATAGTTTAAGAGATATACATTTTTGAAAATGTGACTTTTTCATTTTTTCTCTACACCTTCAAAAGTGCCATTTTTGCCAAGCGTTATCTGCAAAAGTATTTCCTGTGCACCAAATCATTTACATTCAATACAAACACAAATATACATAGAACAAACTCAATTATTTTCAAAGGTGTAAAATTATAATATCATTAAAATTTATAGCACTGAAAATGGGTTTTCATCATTTTTTAGAAAAAATAAAAAAGGGAGATAAATTTTCAAAATTCGTGACATTTCAAAAAATCATAATAAAATTTGTAATCAACACACATAAGAACTAATTATATCAATCTGTAGGGTAACTTAAGCTATTTATATTCAATTAGTCATAATATCTTAAGATTATTTATGATTAATATAATAAAGGTTAGAAATAGGTGGGGTAATAAAAAACTAAAAAATTTGTCATTTTCAAAAATTCACAAAAAAAAGAACTGTTATGTATATATTCAACATTTATATATGAAAATGTAGGATATACATAGTTCTTAACTATAAAATAGTCGTTATACCAATTACTTTTATATATACAGTACAGGGATGGATAAATCCATGCATGTAAAAAATCAATAAAAATACTTTTCATTTGGGAAAAATCCACTAATAAGTATTAGCCTATTTGAAAAGTTATATTAGTAACAATAGTAACCGTAACATTAGATGCATACATTTCAATTATATTCTAATTATTTATAAGTCATGGAAAGCTAACAAATAATTTACGCATTTTACCACTACAGGAGCTCACCTAAATAAGTGCAACTTTCGAAATTTAAGTAATTTTACTTATAAGTTAATGTAAGCATATACCATTTGAATGAGTTATTAATGTACCATTTAACTGATCAGCAGGACCGGATTTAGACGTCATAAGGCCCTAAGCTATTTGGGATATAGAAATGTTCCCTTAGCCCTACTGGGCCATCGGGGCAGATGAAGTTTAGTATTCTTCTGTTTCTATAACCTCGACATATGAAGGGATTGTGTGTTAGCACAACGCCCAGTCGCCTTTAATTCCCCAACTTAAGTCAGGTACACATTTAAAGCCGGGTGGACTTGTGGGAAGACTTTGCACCAGATAACATGTCGACAGTCGAGTATTTACACCACTCGGCCATCCATCATTTGGGATATGGGGCCCTTTATAATTCCAGAAATTAAATGGCAGTGTCAAATATTTTAAATAAATTTTAAATAAATATGACTATTGCTCAATCTAACAATTTTTGTGGGCCTCCTAAAAAAGTGGGGATGCTAAGCTATAGCTTGTATAAATCCTGCACTGTTGATCAGCATCATTCCCTTTTTTTTTATTTCATCTTTCAATACCTCTCGTAGTAATAAATGTTTATTTCTGGAGCCTTTCAAAACACATCTGTTTTGTTTCAATTCATGCTTACATAGAGATAATGTACTGTTTTGTTGATCATTTAGTGATTTTAACTCTAATTTCTTCTTGATATAGTACTACTATTTCATCAAGGACATTTTTTCCAATTATTGACCCTAGCCAGGCCCGTAGCCAGGTCAAAGTAAGCAGGGAGGCACCAATACCCGGCAAGGGAGCACCTTTACTTTTTATTTATTTTTTCCTCTTTTTTTAAGCGGGGGAGGGGGGCACTCCACACCTAGCCGGGGGGGGGGCACAGCCCCACAGTGCCCCCCCACCCCTGGCTGCGGGGCTGACCCTACCATTAAAAGTTTTATTTGTTTTAAATGTTTTATTATGTTTTCATCTATTTTTCTGTTATTATTTGTTTATCAAGAGTTTGAATGTCTGTTGTTTAATTAATATAATTAATACAAAAAAATGAATGAAAAGTTCATTAGTTAATCTCTGTAGTTTTGAAAGAACAGACTCCTTCAGGGGACTGTATATTTCTCTTATTCACTCTAAAAGTTGCAAGGCTTTAAAATATATAACCCACATTCAAAATTGGTCAAAATAAGTTACATAATATACTGCTGATATGGTATTTAAACACAAAAAAGTCTTTTCTATGTGTTACTTAACTTGATTACCAGTTCTTTTTTTTTTGGATTTGTGAGAACCATGTTTAATTAAAGCTAAAAGATGTTCAAACGTCAATAATACTCAAACTGAACTAATATTAATAATAAGATACTTAATAATAATACAAACGCATGAGTGGCTAAGAAATATTTTAATAAAAAAAACAAGCAATTAAGCCTGTTCCATTCTGGACACAGGACGTGTTAGCGCATTTTCATGTTATGTTTCAGTACGTTTGTTAGCTTTCAGTAAATATTTGTAAATTTTGGAAATGTTTATAAATTCAATTGTGTAATGCATATATCTGTAAAAAAATATTATAAAGACGTTTCTTTATATTTGAAAAAAATTATTTTCTCTTAAATCTAACTACAAGTGGTTTGTGGTTACTGAAATAGGACTTTTGATGTACACTTGGCAGGCCAAGACCTACAAAATGATATATACATCATGGGTCTAGGACTTATGGTTGCTGAGATATAGGGCGGTCCATTATTAATATAGCTTAGATAGTAAAAACGGTACTTTATAAGGCCCCTTTTACGGCCCTGAGAGGTCAGATCGCGAAATGGAAACAAGTCATTTCTTGGCAGGCCAAGACCTACAAAATGATATATACATCATTGGTCTAGGACTTATGGTTGTTGAGATCTAGGGTGATGACGGACGGACAGACAGACAGACAAAACGGGGACAATAGAGCATTTTTTTCGAAAATGCTCTAAAAAAACTAAAAACGTAATAACAATAAGAAACTAAAAACGTAAGTCAAGATTAAAACAAACGTGTTCATTCTAAGACCTAGAACTCTGAACTAACTAAACTAAGTAACAACAGTTCATTTGACTGTTCAGCTTGAGAAAGACCCGTTTTTCAAGACTCTGAGGTCATAATAATTTCGTAGAATAGATGGTTCGCCCGCAGACCGCAGTACCGGAAATGAACGATAAATCATTAAATGGGGATTTTAGTTTTTATTTCTTGGGGAGTTTTTAGTTTCAGTTTTTATTCAGTCTTTTGTCTGCCAGATTTAGTTTTCGTCTAGTTTTAGTCCTCCTGCTGCTAATTTTAGTTTTAGTTCTCGTTGATGAAAAGTCAACATTTTCGTTAACGAAGGTTTTAGTTTTAGTTTTGGTCGACGTAAACAACACTAGTGATAAACATATAAAATGGAAAAGTAAAAAAAAAGAACGCCTCGACTGAATTAAGTCACGTGGATATGACATTACGTAACTGTGGGCGGAACCTGGGTGTAGTTTTTTTGTCAGGTAATAGTCTGGGACATGTAATACATTTACACAACGTTATCTACAGCACCTGTTATCGAATTCCTTTCCAACCTTAGTCAATATTGATTTATAGTCTATGTGTTAGTAAAGCTTCAAAAATAAACTTGCTGATCAAGTTTTGAAAATTAGCTCAATGTTGTAAAATGCAAAAGATTCTGAGTAGTTGTTCTTTCCCCCGTGAATCTATTTAATATTTTTTTTTAAACATAGTAGGCCTAACAGTTAAAGTATGTCCTATATAATCAACTATTTAGGTTAGACGTACATGTTAGTATGTTACTATATCACTAACGACTAAGTAAATCACTAACGACTATGTAAATCATCTTTAAAACTTAAGTAGTTGACTTGTTTTAAATTTCAAGACTCCACTAGTTAGCAAAAATTATAACTGACCATGCTCTATGCCTTTTGTTTGACGTAGACTTTTATAAAAAATGGACATACCATCGGCAAAATCCGAATATTCTTTTTTTCTACATTTCTAAAGAGCTATAACATCGGCAAAATCCGAATATTCTTTTTTTCTACATTTCTAAAGAGCTATAACATCGGCAAAATCCGAATATTCTTTTTTTCTACATTTCTAAAGAGCTATAACATCGGCAAAATCCGAATATTTTGTTTTAATATTCCATTTCTAAAAAAAAAAGCGCCTACAATCGATTGACGAAAGACGTAAATATTTAACAATGTTTGGAGCGTAACCAAGGCAAAACGATAACAGGTTTATTTTGATGTTGACTTTCTGAGATACTGTATGGCGAATTGTGAAAAATTATTCTTAGTTGTATTTTTATGACTTTCGAAGGATAATATTACGGAGAATATTTCGTAAAACTGTACCTAGCAAATGATTTGTACATTTTTTTTATCTCTTAACTAGTTTACTGACGTTAATGTAAGTAAATGTATCTTTGTGACCTATATTACAATTTTAAGATTACATAGCAAAATAATGCTAGATATCTTATCTGTTTGAAATTATTATTCCTTTACGTCAGTGGTGTCAAAACTTTCATTTATAAGTCTATGTTTAACTTAAGATTAAAAACAAACAAAACCCTTAGACTATACAATAACGCATTTAATTATTTCAACGTCATCATTTCGTAAAGGTAGAATGAAATGCAACAACAATTTGGTGAGATGTATGAACATGATTTCGAAACACTAATGCAAGGGTAGCCCAATATACGGTTTTCAGAGCTGCCTGTAGCTAAGTTTGTTAAAATTCTTTCGGCTCCTAAATGCGTTTAAATTATATATATATATATATATATATATATATATATATATATATATATATATATATGTATATATATATATATATATATATATATATATATATATATATACACTTTTTTTTCATTCAATCTTGTTGAACTGGTTACTCATCAAATATTTAGGTATATTTATTTTAAGCTAATTCTTTTTATGTCTACAACTTTTATTATTCTACGTTATTCCGAGAAGGCCTACTAATAACAATCTATCGCCATCAGTCAAAATCTTCTGGAGTGTTATCGATGTTAGAAATTGATGAAATATTTGACCATTATTTGAATTTCTTTTTTATTCGCTTACATGTTTTGCAGCTGTAACCTGTTACAAAACACACTGACAATTCCGCCTTTCTCAATGTTTACTGTTTAATTATCTCATAGCTTAATATGCGTAAATGTTGTAAGGCTATTTATTTAGCAGATCCTTACTCAAGTTAAAAAATGCTAAAACACATCGCCAGTTATTAGAGCCGTGAGAAAACCAATAATGTGACCAGGGATATATCCCCCTGTTGTGTTGTATGTAATATGTCTGTCAACTAACAATATTTTTAGCCGATTCCTATCATTTGTTTTACAAATGTAAAAGGAAAAATTAGTTTTTAATTTTCGCTCTTAGTTTTGAATCTAATCCATATTTTTGTGAGCTATTAGAGAACGAAGATATGTAACCATTTTCTACGATTAAAAATAAAGGTAAATATTAATACGGAAAGGTGACTGAAATAGAAGCGAGCCATTGAAATAACTGCAAACACAAGCTGGAAGATTTGAAAGGTGGACTATCTTTGCATATTTGGTAAACCTATTTATTTGTTATAAGGCAGAAGAAAGTTTTTGAAATTTCTAAAATAATACCTTTAGAAAAGCAGCAGTTGGATAAGACTTTTAAGTTATGCTAGTGGACGGGACATTGCATAGAAGTCCGGAAACTCATACCAGAATCTTAAGTATCCATACTTAATGAACATAGCTTGTCGTAGGACAATCATTGGTCAAACACAAGGTTTTTCCGAAGAGTTTGATGGGGGGGGGGGGGAGTACGCGCTGAAGCAAAAAAAACTGAACCAAGAATTATTTTGAATACAAACAAAACAACCTGCTTACACGAAGCTTTATTGAGTGACGTCGATTGTACCCCTTCCTGCAACAACTAAGAAATAATTCTCACAAGCAAAATAATTCATCCCATGGAAATTTATTGACAGAGCCTGTTTATTAAAGATAACTTATGTCACGATTTTAGTCACCAGCTCAACTGAAAAGCGGACACGTTGCAAGAATTCAGAATGTCGCCGTACACGTCATGTTGGAACATTTCTGTATATGCAGAGAGGCTTTGCCAAAAAGCACAAGATATATTTATATGTTACAGTGGGGCGAATGGCGATTAGTGTAGATGCTCGACTATCATCCGGAGAGTCCTGGATTCGATCCTCGGCGAGAACCATGGTAATTTTTCCAGGGCCTGCAAAATTTGGCCCAAGTGGTACACGCCCACTCAGCTTTGAATGGGTAAATGAGTTTAGTTTAATTGGGTAGCTAAAGGCGGATGTGAGGTAACCTCACAATCCTTTTAAAGGGTGAGGTTAAATAGACAAAAGAATTCCGTCCTTTAGGGCTAAGGGAACTTTTTTTTCTTTCATTAAAAGTTAGATATTAAAAAAAGATTTGAGTCGATTAACTTTGCATGACTTGAAATGGCTTTCTTTATTTTCATACACATGCATACATAGCAGATATATTTTTCCACATAAAGCGGTCACAGATTTTCGTCGGTAGGCAAAAAAAAAAAAATTCATTGTTTAGCGTTCAATTTAAATAGAACTCTACCATGACACTATTAAGTTTGTGGTAAAAGTGAGTTGGTAACAAAACAGTGGCGTCATTTTTTTTTTCTTTTCATCAGTTTTTAAAACGTTTGCCTGGTAAAATTATGTACTGATACTCTGACATGTAATGTATACAACATCCCATTTAAGGAGTTTACTAGTGGGCTTGGAAAAAGATTGTCCTGATTTAGACAAAAATATTGAATGGGTTAGATATGTATACAGTTTTTTCTTAAAAAGTCATAACATTTATCTTGGCTTTTATAAATTTATATCTTTGGGTAGAAGCATTTTTTAGCATTTATATACATTACGTTAAAAAAAACGAACTGGATTTTATATGTGGAACCACATCTCAGATTGAAATTCACAACCAGATAACCTAACTATGATGTCTATCTTCTCAACATAAGCAACTATATTCAACTCATGGATTATTACGATTACTTTTTATATGTTTTATTTATTTTATCTATATTTCATTATAAATATCATTTATTTTTCATTTATTATTTCATTATATATGAAAAAGGAACAAAATATTTTAGTTGCTAAAAAAGTATATGCTTTCAGTAATTAGCTTTACGAAAATAAAGAAGGGGGAGGGGTGTACGAATGTCAAAAGTTTGAGAAACACTGGTCCAACACAATAGTTGAATTCACAACTCGCCAGTGGGTTGCGGACGAATTTTACGTTTGTAGTGAATGAATAAAAAATTATAATTAATTGAACGGGAGTTGCAAAGTCTGAGACTCTGAATGTGTATTATATTGGTAGTCTAGATTGGAATAAATCATCAACATAAATAAGAACCCTAATAATAAGGTAAGTGGGACGGATGGCCGAGTGGTGTAGATACTCGACTGTCGACCTGAGAGTCCTGGGTTCGATCCTCGGTGAGGCCCATGGAATTTTTCCAGGTGAAATTTGGTGCAAAGTCGTCCCACAAGTCCACTCAGCTTTAAATGGGTACCTGACTTTAAGTTGGGGAAGTAAAGGCGGCTGGGCGTTGTGCTAACCACACAATCCCTTCATATGCCGAGGCTACAGAAACAGATGAATTCTACACTTCATCTGCCCCGAAGGCCCGTTAGGGCTAAGAAGGGAGCTTTACTTACTTAATTACTTACTAATAATAAGGTAAGTTTTAGACCATTGTAGATCAATGTATCAACAGGAGTCTGCGCTGACGCATATGAAAGGAAATATGTTGTTAATGTAGCGACTTATTTTGATATGTTAATACTAACTTGTAATAGTTAAACGGCCACAAAACAAATATTTCATCGCTGCTTCTAAAAAAAATATCTGATACGCTGATGAACATTGTTTGTTCTTTTAACTGATATATATATATATATATCGATACAGTTGAAATTATAAATACAATTATCGCTACTAAAGGATGATGGCATTTGTGCGACTACTGTGGAAAAGAAAATATAAAAAAAAATCGTTATTATTAAAGATGTAAAATCTAAAGGTGATACAAATATTTATAGAAATTCGGATGACTTATCAAATAAGACTTGTGCATCAATATCGACTGTCATCTGCATTCCGTTATTTTTATCAATTTATAAAGCGTCCCATTAATAGAATATCAAATTTAGTACTTTGTTCAAATATGGTTCAAATTTTCAATGACCTGAGTTTGGAGACACACCTAGCCATTAATATTTTGAATTTTAAATTTTTCATTCCGTAAATTACTATTTCACAATGGTGCACACGCTTAAATCATCAATTTTTTTTTAATAAATATTTGCATCACCATAAGATTTCGTAAATTTTAATTAACTCGTATTTAATTTTTTTTTAAATATTTTATTTGATAATTCTTAGCGTTGAAAAAAATATCAGATTGCAATGCCGTACTCATCATGTATAACATCATAAATAAAGAAAACCAAACGTGTCTTTTCCCCCGTCGAGAGCCCACTAAATCTTCTTCACTACCACATTGCACTCAGAATTTTTCTTATTTTTTTTTTTACACCTAACACGATATCGGACCAGCGCTACACCTGACGTCATTTAATCTCTTTCTACATTTACCTCTTATATAAACATTACAAAAATGTAAATACCTTCGCTGTCTTAAAGATTTAATTGACTTGACCATTTGAATATGGTGCCTTGTCATCAAGATTACACAAGTGTTCGAAATGTCGAATCGACTGTCTACCTGAGTGTCCCTGGTTTGATCTTCGGTGAAGACAAATGAATATTTCATGTCATGGCTAAAGAGACCCCCCCCCCCCGTTATATCTCCTGTGGTGCCTCCATGGTCATTATACTATCGGCTATGGTGAGGATGAAAGAAGGGCATCATAAAAACCGTCCCATTCGTGGTTTATAGGATCTTAGAGATTTCATCTCATCCTTACAAGGACTTCACACACATGCGGCCGTATTACAGATAAATGGCGATCTTGAAATACATTTTTTATGATATATTTCTTCATAAATATATTTATTTCAATCAGTCTTTCGACCGACTTAACAAGGGTAAACGGTTCAGATGAAACCCTGCTTTACATTATATACAGTATCTCATAGGCGTACCCAAACCATAAGTAGTTTTTATCATGAATCACTGCGATCAGTGATGTGAAAAATTAAGATGTGTTCCATGTAAGACTTTTGGACTGGTTTGAGTCAGGTTAAAGTGAATTCAACACTTAACAAAAAAAAACAACCCAGGCTAAGGTGAAAAAAAAAAAAACTAACTATACAGTATAATATTAATTAGACACTATTATTACAATTTTATTTCTAACTTTGAATTACAGAGTATATTGTAACAGCAAACATGGACAATTTGCAACAAACGATACTGGAAGCATTAAAGACATTTGAAGTAAAAAGTAATTTGCTTAATTCTCAACCTAACGATCTTTTATCGGCACTTGGCCTTCTTCAACCCAACTTCGAATTTTTAAAGAAATCTTTAGCGTCTTCATCCAAATTTAAGACGGAACTTGACGAGGCGCATGACCTGGAGGACTCTAAATCGCTTTCATGCGGGCTGAATGAGTTCGAATCTAACTTCGAGATGACTTATCTCATGATCTGTGCCATATTTGGATATACTGAGAAAGGTATGGAATTAATATCGAAAGGAGCTGATATCAATAAACAAAATAATCAAGGTCTGTCAGCCTTAATGTTTGCTTCGATGTTCGATTTTAAAGATTTTGTACAGATGTTGCTCGAGAAAGGAGCAGATGTAAACCTACAAGATGCCGGTCATATGAATGCATTAATGTGGGCAGTTCTCAATGACAAAGACGACTCTGTAAAAGTTCTCATTAAAAACAACGCAGATGTCAGTAAAAAAACTCCAAGTGGCTTGAATGTATTGCATATCGCAGTTCAAAAAAATTCAAATGATATTGTTGAATTGATACTTGACAGAAATGTTGACGTTTTATCAAAATCTTTAGACGGTTGGACGCCTTTAATGAAAAGTGCTTGCTTGGATGATATCCAGATAGCCAAACTACTTCTTGATAAAAAAGCTGCCATAAACGAAAAAAACCCAGAGGGCAACACTGCCTTACACATTTGTGCTATGAACCATAACTCTAAGTGTATGGGTCTGCTTCTAAAGAAAGGAGCTGATGTCAACTGTAAAAATCTGAAAGGCATATCGCCACTTATGTATGCAGCTTTCACGGATAATGTGCAGTTAGTTGAGAAACTATTGAAACAAAAAGCCCAAATTAATGTTGAAAATAATGAGAAGCACACTGCTCTTTTTTTCGCTGTGTTTGGAAATTCAAAAAATGCCTTAAAGATGTTAATTAAAGCACAAGCAAATACTGAAATATATGATATGACAGGTTGTTCGCCTCTAGCATATGCATGTAGAGTTGACTGCCTGGATATATCTAAGATATTATTAGAAAAAAAAGAAGAAAACTGGCATAAGACAGCGGAATTTCTAATTTGTTTACAGATTGCCATTCAAGTGAAAGCTGTAGATATTACGAAATGTTTATTACATTTTAAAAACAAGAAAAATATTTTGAAAGAATTAGTCTCCGCGCCACTAGTCATTTTCTCCATCCCCCCACTAATCCCTGCTGCGATGCAAGGGAATAAAGAAATAATTCAGTTTCTTTTACAAGCTGGCGCTGATGTCGACTCAGTCAATATTCTCCATCAATCTGCCTTGATGATCAGTATAATAAGAAATGATATCAATATAGCAAAACTGTTGGTTACAAGATATAAGGCCGATGTCAATTTGGCAGACAGTTTAGGAAACACGCCTCTGACGTTAGCAGTAGCTGCTAACAATAAAGAAATTGTAGACCTTCTCCTTAAAAATGAAGCTTCAAGATATTGGACCAACATACAAATGATTTCAGCAATGATGCAGGCAGCATACATTGGCAACTGTGATATCGTCCACTCTCTTTATGAAACAGATTATGACCTGGAGCTTGCAGACAATCAAGGATGGACACCTTTGATGTTCGCGTGTCTCTCTGGAGACCTTGCGACAGTTCAGTTCTTACTGGATAAAGGTGCCAAAATAGATCCCATTTCCAATGTTTGTGTCACACCACTAATAATCGCTTCAGCTCATGGTAAGGAAAAAGTAGTTTCGTTGTTAGTGCAGCGTAAAGCATCCATTAACCACACAGACATACAGGGAAGAACAGCACTAATGCACGCTGCATTGAATGGTCACACAAATATTTTGAAAATACTTCTTAAAGGCGGAGCTGAAGTTAATAGAGCAGATTCGAGAAAGAAAACAGCTTTGATGTTTGCTGTTGAAAGAGGAGACACAGATTCTTTAAATAATCTACTTTGTTACAAAGCCGACTGCAATATGTGTGACATCAGGGGAATTACACCTTTAATGATCAGCGCTTTCTCCGGATACACAGAGTGCATGGAAATCATTTTCAAAATGGAAGTGTCTTTAGATGCCTTCAATATTGAAGGCAATACTGCTTTACACTTTTGTTCCTCGGAAGGGCACAATACAGCTGTACATAGGTTACTTCAGCACAAAGCCGATCCCAACAAAACCAACCGTGATGGCAACACTCCTCTAATGTTAGCAGCTGCAAAGGGACACAAAGAAGTGGTTGAAACTTTACTGAAATGTGCAGCTGTAAATAGACAACAATGTAATAGTAATGACGGCAAGACACCCCTGATAATTGCGGCACAATGCGACAGTTTATCTACTGTAAAGCTGTTGGTAGAATCAGGAGCTAATGTAAACGCCACTTCCATTACAGGTGACACAGCTCTTCATCTCAGTGTTGTCAATGGCTGTGTCAATGTTGTTGATTTCCTGTTAAAAATTCAAGAAATTGAACTAAATAGTACAAACAAAAATGATGAAACGCCGTTAATTTGTAGCTTGATGTACGAGAAATTTGAAATTATGAGGAAGTTGATTGATGCTGGCGCAGATATTAAGAGAATGAACCCATCCGGAGATAATGTCATAGACCTATGTATCAAACGAAATTGTATACAAGCCTTAAGAATTATTTTACAGATTTATCAACTAACACTGAATGAAAAAAACGACGCTATCAAATGCGCCAGAAGAAACAGGTTTAATGATATTGTAGAACTTTTAGAGACTGTTCAACCAAGTGGAGAGATAAAAGGTTGGTCTAATATGATACTTTCACACAAACAAGTTACATAAGTTTTGTTTTAACGTAGTACAGTATTTCTTTATTTTTTCATGTGTCAATGTGACCTTTATTACAGAGAACGACAATTCATCATTTTGTGAAATTCGCCGAAAGACTTTTGTCCGGAAATATATGACTGATAATAGTTTCACTGGTGCTGCTAATGAACAAGCACAAGAAAACCAATGTAACCAGCTTCATGTTTCACAAACTTCTGCACCAAACCAAATATTTAAGTACGATATTTTAAATTGTCATGAAATATCTATCTATCATTAAAAAAGGAATATATATATATATATATATATATATATATATATATATATATATATATATAATCTGTCTATCTGTCTATCTTTCTATCTATCTATCTGTCTGTCTGACTGTCTGTCTTTGTAAACATATTTTTGTGTGTACAAAATGCCCGACGTTGCTCGGGAATGTAAAGTTCACACACATGGAACACAGCTGACCAGAACAAATCTTCGATGGTACCTAAAGTGATAATACATCTAGAACCGTGCCTCAAACATCTAGGATGAATAATTTAATGTCGAAATAAAAACGCGTAATAGATTCTCAGTTTTATACCTCGGAAACTAATCCAGCCCCGTAGCGTAAAAATTCTACAGAAGGGGGGGGGGGGCGGGCCAGGTAATACATTTTACCAACTAGATAAAAAATAGCAGAGGGGGGCAGACAAAACGCAGGGGGGACGGCCCCCTGCCCCCCCTCCCGGACACTACGGGCCTGAACTGATCACTGGTAATTTATCTTCCTCATTTTATCATCAATAGATCGAGTAAATTGGTTATCAAACTTTTACACTTCACGACTCACCAAGAAAATATTTGTTCTGCATGATTCACCGGTTTTAATATGTATAGAGAAATATATTCTACATAGATTCTAGGTCAATCAACGATATATCTAATTTGTGTTCACTACTCACCTTAAAATCCACCCGCGACCCACCAAGTGTGTTGGAACATTCACTTAAAGAGCCGCTGAGCTAATAGAGTTCAAATTTAAAATGCGATAAATATAAACATTAAATATTTAAAAAAAAATATTATAAATCAACTGTTATGATGTTTATTTTTCTTTATGTAACTAATAAACACCCAATTTTTTTTTTAGAAAACTGAAATAAAATATATTCTATTGATTTTACCGGCATAATGTTACATTTTTTATTGTTGTCTTTTTTGATTATGTCATTTGAAAAAAAAATGTTGCGTTAAAAATTGTACTGAGATGTTATATCAATATACTATCATTGAAGAAGGTTGTCTGATTTTTGTCTATTTTAACGCGTTATTAGTCAGATAGATATTTGGATTTATTGTTTTACCGACTGCTGAAAGGTAATTGTGGAGTATTTTATCGCATGCCATTTTGTTGTCATTTTGATAGGTGATATATCGCAGAGTTCACGACTTTTCAATTTTTGGATACAGTCTTCAGCAATTCGTTACAAGTTTAAATGTTCACAAAGTGCAGTTTTATTAAATTAAACTTAGTTAATTGTGTATTCAATCTATTTTTAGAGCATTTTCGAAAAAAATGCTCTATTGTCCCCGTTTTGTCTGTCTGTCTGTCTGTCTGTCCGTCATCACCCTAGATCGCAACAACCATAAGTCCTAGACCCATGATGTATATATTATTTAGTAGGTCTTGGCCTGCCATGTGTGCAGCAAAAGTTCATTTCGCGATCTGAACTCTGAGGGCCGTAAAAGGAGGCTTATAAAGTACCGTTTTTTACTATATTGTCTATATTAACAAAGAAGCGCCATATATCTCAGCAACCATAAGTCCTAGACCCATGATGTATATATCATTTTGTAGGTCTTGGCCTGCCAAATGTAAATCAAAAGTCCATTTTGCGATCTGACCTCTCAGGGCCAAAATATAAGAGTTTCTTATATACCGTTTTTTGCTTATATTTTAAATATAAATAATCAAAGCTAATCAAAGGGGCGTAATCATTATTTATCTTTGTAATAGTTATTCAACATGATTACTTCCCTCTCTAAATTTATTTCAATCCATATGCGTGGAGCAATATTTATGGCTGTAACCCGGAAAAAAAAATACGGATTCCGTCCGAAAATGCTCTAAAATGTCCTTTGTCCGAAACGGAAAAGACTTAAATTGCTTGTTTTAATATAAAATACGTCTTATAAAAGGAAATTGAATTAAATTCATCTTCATTAGCAATCTGAAAGTATCTGACTCATACTGTGATTCATATTAGATAAAAATATAAATGGTAAGATAATTATCATAAAATGAAAATACGACATCTTTTGATATTATGAGTACAATCTCTCGGTAGGTTTTTTCAGTGAGAGCATTTTATACTATATGACTATGACTACATACATTTCGTCTAAAAAAAAAACACAATAGAAAATTCAGAAATTTTCCCTAATTTAATAGTGAATTGTTTTTTTTTGTTTAATTCCTTACTGAGCCCGCGAATAATATAAAGACATCTTATAAAATTAGGATGAGGGCTGAAGCCAAGACAGCACCAAAGTAGATATTGGTAACACTGTATTAGGAGGACGGATGTCAGGTCATGTCGACCTGAGGGCCCCTGGTTCGTTTTTCCGGTGAGGACCAGAAAATATTTAAAGATATGTTAAAAGTTTCCCGATATATGTACCGTGGTGCCTCCATGGCTATGAACTATTGGCTATATTGAGGATGAAAGTCACCTTAAAAAGCCAACTGACCTCACCGTAAACTGGTAATCACAAATAATATACAATGATTTACAAAGACGCTTGCACGCATCTTAATACAACGGGAGATAACACTGTGCAACACAATTTTTGCAAATTATAAGATGTTAGGTGATTTCAAATATGTAGTCAGAATATTTCTAGCACGTGAGGATTTTGTGCTATGTAACATTACAACTTTTGCAATGCATTATATTTCGCTGTGGCTAGAGTTCCGTCTAGACAAACTCCGTATTATTTTTTTTCGGGATCCATCTATAGATGTGCGTATGCGCGACAATCGCGATTAAGAGTAAAGATGTTCGCATGTACGGCAATTATTCTTTATTACTTTTTTCGGGTCTGTCCAAGCCTAATAAATTCAGAGGAAAACAATATCATTCAAACTACAAAAGTTAACGAATAAAACAAAAAAATATGCGCTAAATCAGTATCTATCGCCCCCCCCCCTTTTCCAGAAACCATATAAAATACACGTTTTTTTTTCTTATACTTATATTAAATACCAACGAAGTCTTGGGGAAAAAAGACAGTGACAAATTCCTTATTTCTTTTTGTGACATTTTTTAAACAAATAAACACGGTATAGTTTGTTTCACTATTGATAGATATTATAAAGAACTAGTCGTCCCGCGTCGTAATACGTCGCCTTATCAATCAATATAAACAACACGCTTGCTGTGATGCATCTTGACCCACTTTAAACAACACGCTTGCTGTGATCCAGCCCCCCCCCCGTCTCCGGTGTCGTGAGTTGTATCGGGAATTCCTCAATCTATAAATAGTCCTGCGTCTTCTCGAAGTTGTGTTTTATATATATATAGATTATACATGTTTTTTTTATTTGTTTATAAAACTATTTTTGCGTTACACTTTAAAAATTTCAGAGTGGCCTACGTATTTCAAATTTACTGAATAATAATAAGATTATGAAACGAAAAAAAATCTGTAGACGGACCCCGTAAAAAATAATACGAGTCCGTCTAGACGGAACTTATACGTGTTTAGTTAAAGTAATAAGTATAATTTGATTAAAAAGATGGCTGAGAGACGCAGATGTGCAAAACCATCCTGACAGTTTTTGTTATATTTGTTGATTATTCACTATGAAGTCACAGAGAAAAAATATCAACCCTTCGGTCAAATTTGCTTATAATGCTTACTTTAGTATGAAGCTTGGAGACCAAGACAAGAAATGGGCACCACACATCATTAGTTGGTCATGCTACTCGAATTTGACGCAATGGCTTAAGGGCAAAAGAAGTTTGTCATTTGCAATTTCTATGGTTTGGAGAGAACTACGAGACCATATCAACGATTGTTACTTTTGCATGACAAAGCAGGATTTTCTGGTAAAAACAAGGAAATGATTGAATATCATAATGTACCTCCTGCGATTAGACCTGTGTCTCATGACGACACCTTGCTGATTCCTGTACCTCCTAGTGACATTGACTTTGTCGAAAGTGATGAATCAGCGTCTATTCCTTCCGTTCATGAAAGTGATGACAGCTTTGATGCACCTGAAGACGGTACACCCTATCTCATCAAACAAACTGAACTCAATGACTTAGTACGAGATCTGAATTTACCGAAGAATAAATCAGAGCTACTTGCGTCTCGTCTTCAACAGTGGAATCTCTTGTCAAAAGGCGCTAAGGTAACAGTTTACAGAAAACGAAGTGCTAATCTTTCACAATTCTTTGAAGAACAGGACAATTTGCCTTACTGCAAAGATATTGAAGGTCTTATGAATGAGCTTGGCTGTAATCACAAAGCTCATGAATGGCGTCTGTTCATAGACGCCTCAAAGACAAGCCTTAAGGCAATTCTTCTTCACAATGGCAACTCAATGCCTTCAGTGCCAATATTCTATGCTGCAGATATGAAAAAATTTTGAGTTTATCAACTATAGGAAATTTAGCTGGAATATTTGTCATTGGGTTAGTGATGGGCATGTAAAGTGGTTACACAAAGTACTGCTGCTTCTTGTGTTTGTGGGACAGCCGTGCTTATAAGCAGCATTATTCACAGAAGCTGTGGCCGGTGATATCTGAATATGTCCCAGGAAAACACAAGGTAAAGCACAGTCCACTACCACAACCAGACAAAATTTATCTCCCATCTCTTCCCATCAAGTTGGGATTAATGAAAAACTTTGTGAAAGCTCTTAAAGGCAACTCCAATGCTTTTCAGTACATCAAAGAGACATTTCCAACAATAAGTGATGCCAAAATCACAGAAAGAGTCTTTATAAGACCTCAAATTATATATGTTATAATGAATGACTCCATGTTTACTTCAAAGCTGACTGATTTGCAACAGACAGCTTGGAACTCATTCAAGGTCGTCGTTAATGGGTTTCTTGGAAACAGACAATCTAACGACTACAGAGAATTGATCAAGAAACTTATAAAGGATTACGAGGCCATCGGAGCAAATGTATCTCTTAAAATGCATTTCCTGCATTCTCATATTGATTTTTTTCCTGACAATTTAGGTGAAGTAAGCGACGAGCACGGAGAACGGTTTCACCAGAACAGCGATATCGAGGAAAATATAGTCCAGCTATGATGGGTGATTTCTGTTGGTTTTTGAAGAGGGAAAGCAGTTCAGCACACAAAAGAAAATCAAGAACTAGTCACCGCTTTCCCACTTCTGCAAAAGAACATCAAAACAGTGACTAGCTCATTCAGCAAAAAAAAAAAAACATTAACTTTCTGAGTATAGCTTTTATATTTAAATATTACATAGTAGGACTAAATTTTCAAAATGGATTAACTTCTTTTCTGGACGTGGTAGAAACATTCCAAAGGTATCACTGTAATCAGAAAATTGCATATAACAAAATACACATTATGTTGTTCAAGTTACAGAATTTTTTTTCCATTTTGTTGCACAGTGTAATCATTTAAAAAATATACTAAGGGGCGCAATTAGGAGCAATACAGTCAAATAATATCCACTACATAAATATTAAAAGAAGTTTATTTTTATTTCTGTAGGCTTGCATTTTGAAAACCAAAACACTTTTAAGAATTAAGACGTTGCCGTGCGTAATAGATAATTTTAGCCCTCTTAAAGAATGAATTATCTGAATCAATGAAATAACACCATGCAAAATCTAACTGTGTAAAATCAAATTTCATAACAGTATTGGAATCAATGACGCCGATGACAGAAGCATCAACATTTACTGTCGAGGGGAGCATTTGTAAGTAGATATTTTTATTTTTATTTAAAAAAAAAACAAACGTAATGCCAATACACAAGTAAAAAAATGAATTGTTTTGAAAAAAAATATTTCTGATTTAGTCTACAGTAATTAATAATTATTGATTGTTGTGTATTTCTTTAATTTCTTTGTCACAGCACTATCAATTCAAACATCAAATCTGAGAAGATCAGTAACTGTATGTCTGGAAATAACAACACGCTGACTGATAATTCCAACAAATCGACTTGAAATTGAAGACTTCTTCTATTAATATCATCTTTACCGATATAGCTAATTTTAGTAAAAATATCCGAGAGATATACTAGAACGATATAGTTTGGACATTTATTCTTTTTTTCTGTATGACAAAAATGCGATAAAAATACAGGTATGGACTATTTTGTACCTAAAATGTTCATAATTAGTTTTAAAACTATTAAAGAATATTGACTTTTTAAAGTAAAATGTCCACAGAAAGGACGTTTAAAAGCATATCTGTTGATGTGTCCATTCGTTGTTCCAATAACCACACCTGTTATGTGTTCATTCGTTGTTCCAATGACCACACCTGTTGATGTGTCCTTTCCACCAACGACCACACCTGTTGATGTGTCCATTTCTTGTGCCAGTGACCACACCTGTTGATGTGTCCATTTCTTGTGCCAGTGACCACACCTGTTGATGTGTCCATTCGTTGTCCCAATGACCACGTAGGTTAGGGGAAAAAATCATTCGATATCCATATTTTTTTTTAAAGGAACAACATTTATTAATTTTATTTTTTATGTAATGTCTCCCATCTCACTTGGTGTAAATTGACAGATTATAAATTAATGATTCATATGTTGGATACATGGTAACAGGAATAATGGCTTAGTTGTCTTTGGTAGAGGGACCCCAAAGCTTTCAAATAGTTGATTATACTTTGGCTACAAAACATGGGTCATTCTATGATCATTGATACCGAATTTGTCTTTCTATGGCAAAATTTAAGGAATTTATCAAATAGTTTGCTTTCATTTTTCATAACTTTATAAATATTTTAACATGTTGTGGATTTGAAAAAAAAAAAAATTGACGTTTTTCATCCGCGAGAAAAAATAGGATTAATGGTCAAAGTATGTAAGGGTGGTGTGTACACTACGAGAGATTCACTCGCAAATCACAGTAAATATAATCATCCTAAAAATCATTTAAAGCTAATTTATTATTAAACAGAAACATATTTTTTATAATACATTGATAGTTATGCTATTTTACTCTATTTTGCGATATTTTTACTTACCTCTGATATTCAACAAGTCCTAAAAATATTTTTTTTTCTAAAGAACTAGGAAAGAATCTACGCGTCGGTCGCACCAAAAAAAAAAACAACAGATATGGTGGGTACATTCAATTAAATATTTCGCTTATTAATATAGCAAAAGTCAAAAACAAAATAAACATTTAATAAATTTGCTTAAAATAAGCTTTTTAATGATATATTTTATGATAGAAAAATATTACTATTTCATTATAAAAATCTTTTGTTTAAAATAGTCATAAAATGAGAGACAAGCCCATTTTGATATGCTCAGAGTTGTTAACTGTTTTATGTAGTTAAAGAGATGTGTGAAACAATTTACATTGTTCTATGCAGTGGTTCTATGATTGATGTATCTATTTAGCAAATAATCATCTCATATATGATTGGTATATTCGACTTTATTTTATTCAAGTTATGTTATAAGATAGGTGAAGATGAACTATAATTATAGTTGTATTATGTTTTCGAAAAAACAATTCATCAATACATCTTAGAATATTCAATAACCTTTTTGAACCTTCTAATCATTTTTAGAGCGTGAAATAAAACAATGTTAAAAAAATAACTTTCAGGAGTTTTAACTAAAAAAGCTAAATGCAAGTATTTCGAAAATATTTCACAAAAAAAAAAAAAAAGAACAAAAGAAACACCCATTAAATGTATTTATTAAAATACTTACACAATAACAACAAGACTAACTGTTTTATATGATCAGTCAGCTGCAATCAACCTATTAGCATTCAGAAACAACCTGACATAAAAATAAATCTTGAACTTTCTCTCAAAAATGAATAAATAAATGAATTAAGACAACAACAAACTGACTGACCGCCAGTTAAATACCACCAGACTCATCATTGTGTTCATGAAGAATCGACCCAAATGTTGACACATATCAAGCTACCTCATTTTTTTTTTCTGAACTATGCAAAGATCAAAACACCATAAAGCTGAACAAAAAACCTGTATTTGAATGACAAGAATTTCAAACTTGACATCACGGTACATTGTGTCGCTGAGAGAGAGATTACATTTTTGTTTATTTTAATTTGGTCTCTTTCTAAATAAGTGAATAAATAAAGTTTTTACATCCCTGAGCTAGACACTGGACTCAATTATTTTTTTATTATCTCCATATATGTACTCTGACCCCACAACTTTATGAAAGAACTCAGTTGACCCCACACGTCTGGTCAGTGTAAACGTTGCTTTGGTTGTCAAGTCCGTGCTCCTGACAGCCACTGCTTCGATTTTTTTCTGGAAGAAAGCAGAAAAAGACAAGGTAAATACAATGTGACGACAAAACAATAGCAGCATTCTAGAACATATTTAGTAAAACCATAGCAGCATTCTGGAACATATTTAGTAAAACCACAGCAGCATTCTGGAACATATTAGTAAAACCATAGCAGCATTCTGGAACATATTTAGTAAAACAATAACAGCATTCTGGAACATATTTAGTAAAACCATAGCAGCATTCTAGAACATATTTAGTAAAACCATAACAGCATTCTGGAACATATTAATAAAACCATAGCAGCATTCTGGAACATATTTGGTAAAACCATAGCAGCATTCTGGAACATATTAATAAAACCATAGCAGCATTCTTGAACACATTAAGTAAAACCATAGCAGCATTCTGGAACACATGAGTAAAACCAGAAGTTGATTGATGATAACTACTGTTGTTTTATACAGGACTATTTTTTAAACAACTTCAAAATTGTTTACACACAGTCATAAATGAAAATTTGAAGATATGATAGGGAATGGTGAAAAAAATAAACGATTAACATAGAATACTATTTGTAAACATAAAATAGATCGTGTGCCCAAATAATCGATGGCAATTTGATGAAAATATATGGGGGGGGGGGATTGGGCATAGTCACAAATTGCTACAATAAAAATCAAAATAAATGAAGCCTTTGGAGAAGGTAATCATATATGTGGTGTTTCAACTACAACATTCCAATAGTTTCAAGGTTTTTTTTATTAAGTAAATACCGAAAAATGCATACGATTTTTAATTGTGAGTTTGTTTCGTCATTTCTTTTCAGTTTTATTTTTATGGCGGTATTTAGGCGGATTTCTTAATGAGCGGTTTTTATTTTTAAAAGGTGAATGTATTTATTCACGTTATTTCAGAGGGATGTACAATTAGAGGAAGAGCATGCGCAATCAACTTTTGCTTTATTTATTTCCGATCTGATGTTACTATTAGTACAAACATAAAAAAAAAATGGGCACTGTAGGGTTAAAAAGAACGTAATAAAACTGGGCAGTTTATAACATGCGCTGTCAGTTAGAATTTCATATCATAACCTTTTTATTAAATATTTCATTTACGGATTTCGTGTTTGAGCCTGAGTGAAAACCTTGGGATTAATTCAAGTCCTAGAGAAAGTCCACCCAGCTTTAAATGGGTACCTGACTTTGAGTTGGGGGAGTAAAGGCGGCTGGGCGTTGTGCTAACCACACAATATGCCGAGGTTATAGAAACAGATGGATTCTACACTTCATCTGCCGCTTTAGGGCTAAAGGAAGTTGTTTTTATTTTCATTTACTTAACCGTGATTTTGAGAATTGCTTAAAAAAAATAAAATATGAAAAAAAACTTGGATCCTTGCTCCACCTGCCCCCCTCCCACCCGGCAAAAGGTGCCCTTGATTTTCTCAGGACTAATTTAACACAAACATGTTACGTGACAGTTACGAAATAACTCCCCAACACATTATGATATAGAGTAGTACCAATAGTCATTTTATAGGACACTAAATATACGTAGTTCTCAATAAATACTATTGCTACGGTAGTGTACACAAAACAAGATCACGTCCTCTATGTACGAGGAATCTACACGGACTAGGGCGATGAGGTTAGTCCTGCTAACCTAAAGATCTCAGGTTTCACCCCTGACTGAGAGCCCCGAGATTTCACCAGGTCCTGGTGTAAGTTTTAGAAGTTCACTTAGCTTCAAATGGATACCTGGCATTAGTTGCGGAAGCATGGGCATTGTGGTATACAACTAGATATGTACTCCGTGGTGCCTCCATAACCATTGCACTCTCGGCTATGATTTGAATGAGAGAAGGGCGTTAGGAAAACAAAAACAACTTCTCATTAGTGGTTCATATGATTTCAGTGATATATAGTCTCAGCCTTACATGAGTTTTAAAAATAATATATAAAATATGCTTCGCGTCAATACTAAAGTTTCCATAAAGTAGAGATATGTAATGTGTTTTGTTTCTTTTTTCACTATCAATATAAAAAAATGGAATTTTCATGATATATAAATAAGTGATATAAATATATGCATGTATTTATCAAACTGAGGAAACCTAACGGTCCTCAAGTCCACCCAGCATCAAACGGGTACCTGACTTTAGTTGTGGAAATAAAGGCGGAAATCCCAGTACAAGCCAAACAGTCCTATAATATATGCCTTGGCTACAGAAAACAGTTGAATGATTCACTCACTGGAAAGTTTACTTACTACAGGTAGACGACTTTCTGTCACTTTCATTCAAATTATCAAATCAAAACCACGAAATAGAGTAGACTCACCTCAATGGAAGAGACTCACCTCAATGGAAGAGACTCACCTCAATGGAAGAGACTCACCTCAATGGAAGAGACTCACCTCAATGGAAGAGACTCACCTCAATGGAAGATCCAAGTTCAGTCAACATGAGGGCCACCCAGCATAGTCCGATGAAGATCCAAATACTAAGTAGAAAACGGTCCATAATTGACAGCTCGTTCTTATCTTCGGCTAAATACAAAAATATTTCATAAATATGTCATTAAATATCATATACTAAGTCCAAATTTACTAAACACTTTAACATTTATATCATACATGTAAATAACAGCACTAAACCATGCTACACACTGCATACAACTCTAAACATTACACACGGCATACAACTCTAAACATCACACAATAAATACAACTTTATACATTTAACACTAAATACAACTTTATACATTACAGACTACATACAACTTTATACATCTAACACTAAATACAACTTTATACATTACACACTAAATACACATGTATACATTACACACTACATACAACTTTATACATTACACACTAAATACAACTTTATACATTACACACTGCATACAACTCTAAACATTACACACTGCATACAACTTTATAAATTACACACTGCATACAACTTTATACATTACACACTGCATACAACTTTATACATTACACACTGCATACAACTTTAAACATTACACACTAAATACAACTTTAAACATTACACACTGCATACAACTTTCCTTATGCATTTCAATTCAGGTTAATATCAACTTAGCAAGCCTTTTCTTTACTAAAAGCAACATCACTGCATTACCATCATATTTCTTTTCCAAACATATTTTTTACATTTTAGTAAACCTTTCTCTACAAAATGATACTGTCCTAATCACCATATTCTGTATTAAAAAACAATCAGTCAGGTAGTAACTTACATGGAACTATATCACCGAATCCAACTGTAGTCAATGTTATCACAGAGAAGTACACTGAGTCCAGAAATGACCATCCAAGAAAAAAACAAAAAAATGTTGAAGGTACCAACAAAATGCACATAGCACCTGTAGATGTAGTGGACAGGTGTTAGGTTTCATTGGAATCGTGTTTTTCGAGAAGGAAACGTTTTTCAAAATACACAATCAAGAAAATGAAAACATTTTTTTTCTTTGCAGGGCTGGGGTGTTGGTCGGAAATTTGTCCGTCACCAGTGTCAGTATTTTATAATCTCCGACACCGAAACGGGCGGGTTGAGTGTGGAGAAGATGGGAATAACGATGTTATTACTGTGCATGATACATATATCCCTCTGACATTGACATTTGCATATCAGCTCTAGCCACAAGATCGTCAAGTGTTGCATAAATATCACACACATAGGAAGAACGCAATATTCATACTAAGGACACCATTTTATGGATACTTAGAAACAAACCGGGATGCAAATTTGCACAGAAAGAAACGTTTATTTATAAGCAGATACATTGTTTTATATTTACCTATATTGTCAACAGTCTTTACCTGGGACAGTTTAACTTTTACTAAATCCACCATCGTTGGATGCTCTCTCTCTCTCTCTCTCGCTCACTCTCTCTATATTTTCCCCCTCTCTTTGAAATCTCTCAGTTTATCTGCGAGCTGAGACTTAGTATCTTATAGCCCATGAGATAAGAAAATATGCCAAATAGGCCAATGTCATGCAAACTCTTCATTACTTTGTTTCAAAACACATTAAAAACTCAGATTCTCTTCCCATTCAAAATTTGTGTCAATTGCTAAATAATACATTTTATTAAAGAAGTTTCTCTTATGGTCTAATTTTTTATCACCTAATTTCCAAATGATAGCTTTTATACATGCCAGCTGTGTAAACAATTGTAATAAATAAAACGCAACAGATCAAGTTGATTATTTTTTGAATTACCATCTGTAACTTACTAGTAGACAGAATGACGATGGATTTGAATTTCGCATCAAAATTCGGATGACCTCTGACCCAAGGTCTACGATGTTGGACGAACTTCAACGCCAGCTGGAGGCGCTCTCCCAGTCCGGCCAACATGGAGGCAAACAGCGGAATGCCGAAGAGTGCGTAAAAGATGCAGAAAAATCTGCCACCCTTCGTGACTGGGGCCAGCTGGCCATATCCTGTTTGAACACACAATGTACTGGAGAATGGAACGTCTAACTGTTGTTGAAATAGTTAAACTTGTGCGCGTTTTAGCACGGAGAATTAAAAGCGAATTTCACTCTGTTTACATCACGCAAAATTTTATGACTCTTTCCCGTATTTGCAGTTACAACAATGCAACTGTTGCAAAGAAAATAGTGTGTGTGTATGTACATATGTAGCATGAATGACGAGCGAGCGGTCAGTGTTAATGACTAGGTCAATGTTATTTCATATGGTTACTTATGCTACGTGTGGTCAGTGTTTCACCTGTGGTCATATGTTTTTAGCATTGCACAAATCACGTGTTTTTTACATGTCATTAATTCAGTAGCCTATCACCGATTCCTGTCAGTGTTGTGTGAGCTCTGGTAATTTAATAAGTTTAAACCACTTGTTGTTAGTATTATTGCCAATGGTCATATAAAGCACATTTGGTTCAATGACACAAGGTAATTTATCTTACATGTGGTCAGTGTTGATACCGATTCAGTCACTTGTGGTCAGTTCAATTACCTATGGTAGTAATGACAGTAACACAAAACAGAAATGACGAGGCGTAATCCCAGTTTTTGTCCGAAGTGGTCAGCTCAATGTCCACCTCAGTGATATTTTTATTACTGCTCATTCTAATATCATCCAGACTGACTCCCCGCCATTTGTGCTTCACTACGTTCTTGGCGAAGGCGTGAAGATTGGCCGGATTGACGCAGGAATGTCCACCTGTACAAACAGTGACCAGAGCAGTTCTTAGGTATTTGGGTGGGGGCTCTAGGCAGAGACTTCCAGAGATTTTAGAGGACCCCAGGCAAACGTGTTCATCGGGGGCCCTCAAAGCATTAGATATAATAGGAGTCAATAAATGAAGGGTGGCCCCATTGCAGTTTGGGCCCTGGGAGATTAACTACTTCACTTATCAATGAAAAGACTCAAACGTTTCACTTAACTATAGGCCTGGGGGGCCCCATCATCTGTCAAAGTTTGTGCCTAGAGCCTCAACCCAAACAAACAAACAAATAAAAAATATAATGAAATCAATTCTGATTTAAACAATATATTAGAACAGGGTTAGCCCATGGCTGGCTGTGTGTAGAAATAAATCGCTTTAAACAAGACTAGCATAGCCCGCATCCAGGGCTAGGCTAGTATGGGTTAAACCGCGACTTATATAAATACTAGTTGAAAAGCCTGCTGACGCTGGCTGCTACCTGCGATATAAAAGAAATCTACAACAAATTAAAAACAAACAAACAAGCGAGTTAACTAATACAGTGATTAGTCGACTACTTATAATTGAGTTGTATCCCTTTGACCATCTTTACAACTTTACATAATTTGCGCACTACTACTTATTTTGGAATTCCCCAGACTATTTTTATAGTCATACACACGGTCGAACGGTCTACCGCCTAGTTTAGACGATTATGTATTAGATATGAAGCATTTGGGAGTAGTGCTATCTACACTACCTCTTATTATGCCGTGATTACATTTCATCTTCACCTTTTGACCCCCCCACGGGCCAAGGGAACTTGACTTACTGTACTATACGAAGCGTTTAGACTCAAAGTAGCCCAGCTCACGATTAAGATTAAGACACTTCAAATAATCTTCTGACCCCCGAAATTATTTTGAAAAATATAACATGATCTAAAGCGAGGAATGAAATTGTATGGTGCATCTGATTTTTGTTGGCATTTCTGATTTTTCTTTTTTAAGAATGGAGAATGTTTTTAATTCTGAATACTTCTGTATAAAACTAGAATTATCAAAGGGGGTAAACAAAAGGTAATCAGGGCTTACCTACAAAGTTCATAAAGTCTAGTTTAATAGTCTCATGTGCAATACGTTCAGTGCGGTACTCCAGCAGATGGAAGATGACTCCGCCAAGTATCAAGTATGACGCATTGACACACAGAAGACCCAGGAATACGGAGCTTCTCATTTCACCTTGTTGGGCGAAAACCTGTAAGCATGGTGCACAATGTACTGAATACTCCTGTTAGTAGTATGTTGTACAATATAATGAATAGTCCTGTTAGTAGTATGTTGTACAATGTACTGAATAGTCCTGTTATTAGTATGTTGTACAATGTACTGAATAGTCCTGTTAGTAGTATGTTGTACAATGTACTGACTACTCCTGTTAGTAGTATGTTGTACAATGTAATGAATACTCCTGTTAGTAGTATGTTGTACAATGTAATGAATACTCCTGTTAGTAGTATGCTGTACAATGTAATGAATAGTCCTGTTAGTAGTATGTTGTACAATGTAATGAATAGTCCTGTTAGTAGTATGTTGTACAATGCAATGAATAGTCCTGTTAATAAATGATGCAAGCTATACAATGTACTGTATATTTTTTTTTAAATAAATGCATGCCGGATAATGCACTGCCTGCTTCTTTTAATTTATGCAACCTGGACAATGTAATGTATATTTCTGTTAACAAATGCAAGTCATACAATTTATTGTATACGTTTTTCTTAATAAACGCATGCTGGACGATGTATCACTTCCGCTTATACGGTGCAGAAAATGGCGCCAAAAAGTTGAATTGAATCCTATGTAAAAAGTCTCTGGGACCTTGATTTAAAAAATACAAGACCACTTTATAATCTCTAGGAGTTTTTTGGCGCCATTTTCTGCACCGTTTCAGCTCTAAGTATAATTTTAAAAAAAACAAACAAACAACTAAATATATTCCTTTTTTTTATCCAATGGTCAAGTGAAAGTCGTTATTTAGGCATGGGACAAACTAAACATAAAACAAAAAAGAAATCGATAGTAATCGATGAAATAATGTATGATTATTCTAATTTCTTAAGCAATTTTATTGTTGTAACCAATAACTTGTGGTAAACATTTAGAAGCTGAACTATATGCAAGGCTAGATCCGTACTTCTAAATAAACGTGTATGATGAACAAGCCTCTCTTAGGTACAGATGAAATAGTCAATCACCAATGACCTTTCACAGGGAGGGACGGACAACACCTTCTATAAATCCGAGAACAATTAACTGACATAAATTGATTATAAGCGCATCTTAACACCTCAAATTAGGTGTGTGGGTAAAATAATTACAAAAACATTCGAACTAATATAAAGATACACTGAGAGCTGTAGACTAGTATAGACCCCCCCCCCCAGTGAGAGCTGTAGCCTAGAATAGATTTCCCCACACACAACCACACACTTAACCTGGGCCAGGAACAACCACTTATGGTTTACAACGCCTCCTAAAGGTGTTTAGTTTAAATCATAATAATTCACAGAGTCGTTTTATTTACAAATTGGACGCCTCCAATAGAACATGTCAAGATTGACCAAAGGTATCTGTGATTTATTCCATAACCATTGCCTTAAAATATTTGTGCATATTTATATGTGTGTTAAGTTTAAACACTCACACATTGAACATTCAATTTATCAGATCTATGTTTTTTTTTTTAAGGGTAGAGTAATTCTAATGAATTCAACATCGGTTTTACTACCTTGAATATAAAGATAAATTTTTCTAATAATATTTAGTACTAAGTAGTTTTTTATAATTTGATTTTAGAAAGCCACCTCCAAAAATACAGCGACAAATTTTAATTAACTTACATGAAAACATTAATCAGATATTAAAGTAAACACCTGATATGAATCAACTAGAGCACTACAGATTTATATGTTCATTTGTGATCTAGATCTGGTGCTACAACTACGCACCAGAAATCATAAAATCGATGGCTAGAACAGTATAAACAGAACAATATCACAAATGAATATACCCACCGTAATACAAATAGAACTTTTTATTGGCACAGAGGCGGATTTAATGACAGGTGAAATGAGTGCCCGGGG
Source organism: Bulinus truncatus (assembly GCA_021962125.1). Classification (NCBI taxonomy): domain Eukaryota; kingdom Metazoa; phylum Mollusca; class Gastropoda; family Planorbidae; genus Bulinus; species Bulinus truncatus. The sequence goes on along the minus strand of JAGDYQ010000031.1, from coordinate 7,367,181 downwards.
CCCAGTTTTAAATGGCCCCTATAAACTCCAACTTTTATTTGTCATATTTTATAATATTTAAGATCCATAGGTGCGATTGTTGAACGCTTGCACTGGTTTTGAACGCGAAAGTTGATTTTTTTTTACAGTACAATTATTTATGTTCTACAGATTTTTAACATTATTTAATGTAGGCCTACTCATTGTCTAATGAAACCTATGTATTGTTCGTTTATTACTATTATAGTCAGTGTGTGTGTGTGTGTGTGGGGGGGGTATTTTAGATTTACTTATCATCCATCATTCTTCGACGTCCCCCCCCTCCCCTCCAGTAACCCGTATATCGGTCGAGGTGAAAATAATGTGTCAAACTAACTGTCGCTTACTGTGGATGCTATTTCCATTCTCTGTGTTACACATGTCACGGTCATAATGATAACATGATAATGGTTGTATGATTACAACACTTGACAGATATACTCCCACAACTCCCACATACTCCCATAGACTCCCCACATACTCCCATAGACTCCCACAACTCCCACATACTCCCACATACTCCCATAGACTCCCCAATACTCCCACAACTCATACATACTCCCATACTCTTGGCTAATTATCCACTAACAAAATTGTGTAGGCACATTGTAGGCCTTCATTTCAAGTACAAAGACAAGTGTATGGCTTGACTGGCAGTTTTGTAGCTTAGCTGACTGGGTCAACACACATTTTTGAAAAATGATTTTATCCCGGAAGATGAAAATGCAGCACAATGGTGATGTGCTAATGCTAATGTTTCACTAGTTAAGAAGCATCCTTCCCCTCCAGGTGCACTTATTGTTGAACCGACTGCAACAAATGTTCTATCATTGTAACACATTTAACACCTCCATCGATAATATTTCAGATGAAGACAGAGTCTAGAAGGTTGTCATTTACGTCAAAAAAAAAAAAAGACCACTAAATTCACATAAAGGCATTTTTAATAATCGAAAAAAAAAAATGAAATAATTGCGTATTTCGAATTGACTTTATTTTTTTATTGTATTATTCGCTATTGAAATATAAAATTCCATCAGTGCCCTGCTCTTGATGTTATAGCACAAATCTGTTTCCCCTGCAGGGAACTGTTTTGCAGAGTACAATTGTCATACCCCCGTGATATAACAACAAGATAAACTTTAATAGTCAATAGATCCATGGGCTAGTTCAGGTAACTAATAATATCATTAGAAAAGACGCTTTATTCTTTCTATTATAATAACAAACTTATTTTAACACTTCGACAGCTTCACTCTCTAGTAGTGATTATGAGCGAACCATAAATCAGAAAAATAAGTTATATCTTTTAAGAAAAGGGGAGTAACTATTTTTAAAATCTTCAAATGCAAAAATCTAGAGTTTATTCCCTTTGATTAATAAGACCATTACAGATTCACAAAAAATTTGAACTCAGAATTCGATTCATTTTTTACTTCTTGGAATGTTTGGATTGTTGGTTGATGACGTTAAAAAAGCTAAAATAGATAAAAATAAATTTTATATCTTCCTTCTACTTGAAATTCTGCAAAAAAAATTATTTTTAATAACTTCAACATAATGAATATATAACACATCAGATATATAAGTATGCAACGCAATATATTCATAATACAACTGATACATAGCACATCGATATATCACAACAATTGATATAAAAACAATACGGCGAAACCAGTTTAAGAGGTGCAAGGAATTGATTATTAAATTGCCGTACCGTTCACGTGACAAGATGTACTTAACTAACACAGATGCTGCCCTTTGAAAGCGACAATGTGCTGCTTAGTAGTTAATGTAAGCTGATGGATAACTTGGTGATGTTTTGTCAAGTGATGCCATCATACAACCGTGGCTGACTTCAATAACTTATACTCAGTATGTCAAAATATATAGCGAGCTAGGGACATTTATAAAATACTGTACATCATGTTTGCACTTCAGCAACATCCCTAACATCAGAGTGAATGTTTTAAGACGGAGGTCAGTTGTTGCTAAGAGAAATAATTTGGTCATTCTAATCATCACTACTCTATACAATCACCCCTGGTCTATACAATCACCCCTGGTCTATACAATCACCCCTGGTCTATACGATCACCGCTGCTCTATACAATCACCCCTGCTCTATACAATCACTCCTGCTCTATACAATCACCCCTGCTCTATACAATCACTCCTGCTCTATACAATCACCCCTGCTCTATACAATCACCCCTGCTCTATACAATCAACCCTGCTCTATACAATCATCGATATATGACATCATCATTGATCTATAAAAGATTCGTTGTCCAGTTTAGGTCCCTCCCCTCAACCCATCTTCCGATCAGTCTTCATCTAAATCGATAGTTTATGCGCCTACATAACGGCACCGATGGTCTTGTTTGATTTGAGATACATTTTGTTTACCAAGTGTTTTCCTCTACCCGCAATTTTTTACTTTTACAACTGAATTCAATTTAGGGATGTGATCTAATCCTATCCCAACAAAGACTGGCGTAGTCTCGTTCTAAAAGCAGGATCTCGCTTACGTCCACTTTCCGGTCATCTGAGATTATCACTGACCCATTCGTTTTCTCTCGGGTCAAGCAGTAAATCGACTGGACGCGAGCAGGTCGGAGCAGTTTGTCTGGGTGATGGTGAGAAGTTGACGACTTTATCTTCTCACCTTGAATGATGCGTTCCTCTTAAAGTCTGGCTCTGATAAACTCAACCCGTTGAACTAATTAGTTCTCTACCTCTTCCATGAGCACTCCCCCCCCCCACCCCACGTCCTTTTCCCTTTTTTGAGCAGTCCATTCACTAAGTCCCGCCTTCTTTCTCAGACTTAGTTAACCCCCAGGCCCCGCCTATTATTCCCCCCCCCCCCCACACACTGGGTGATGCCAGCAGTAGTAATAAGAACACGGCCAGACTTGATGGGTCATTATTCATCATTATTGTAACGCTATGATAGTAATGTTGTTGTCGATTTAGAATACCGGCCAAGTACAATAAGCCTCACCCGCTTGACCATACAAGCTTTGTACAAACATTCGCAGTACAAACATTCGCAGTACAAACATTCGCAGTAAAAACATTCGCAGTACAAACATTCGCAGTACAAACATTCGCAGTACAAACATTCGCAGGGCAAGCATTCGCAGTACAAGCATTCGCAGTACAAACATTCGCAGCACAAACATTTGCAGTACAAACATTCGCAGTACAAACATTGGAATCATTCTCAGTTTATTTTTATGCATACCGAGCCTTTTAAAGTTGTCTTTTTTTGTTGGGTGGGGGTGAGGGGGTGTGGGGTCTCTAAGCAGAGACACGAAGAAATAGCTGGGGGGGCCCATATTTCACCAGGTTTTATAAAAACGTGAACAGTATGGGGGGGGGGGAAGGGTCTGTTGCATTAGTTTGTCTGTTACATAAGAGCGGTTCTGTAGACACATATATATCGTGAGCACTTATCAGCTTTCAAATGTACTCACATATTGTGGACGTGCGGTAAACCTAAATTAAACAGATTCACGTTCACGTTATGCGGTGGATGTAGTGACTAAAATGGCCGAATGAATCCACGGAATTAAATGTTTACTGCCAATAAATTATATTTTTTACTTGATGAGTTTAAACACAAAAAAAAAATGAGTAATAAGTCAAATATCAACACCGATAGTAAACACACTGAAAGTAAACACTGAAAGTAAACGAAGTAAATAATGTGTGTTGATGGCTGGGACATATTTCAAACGTAGAACTGAATTGGCACTTATCAATGTGCTGCCTTTACATTAATGTATCTACCCGATAGCTTATAGAGATCATCCCTTTTATTGTGTCGTCCAATACAAATCTCTCTCTCTCTTTTTCTCTCTTTCTCATTTAAAATTTCACGCAACACTGGTGACGAATCTAAAGGGTGGATATACTGATCTCACTCCATGGACCCCTTTCTTTTAAAAGCCAACCATCCTCCTCCCCTCCCTCATCCTCCTCCCCTCCCTCATCCTCCTCCCCTCCCTCATCCTCCTCCCCTCCCTCATCCTCCTCCCTCCTCATCCTCCTCCTCCCTCATCCTCCTCCCTCCCTCATCCTCCTCCCCTTTTTTTTTTCCCCCCCAATCCTCCTGCCCTCCTCATCCTCCTCCCCTCCTCATCTCCTCCCCTCCCCCCAATCCTTCTCCCCTCCCCCCCCCACCAAAGCAACAACAACAACTTCCCATTTAACACTTGTAGGTTTGATTCCCTATCTCATGCTGTACTGAGATGGGGGGGGGGAGGGCTCATGTTTTTTTGTGCCTCGGGCTCCCAACCAATACATATAAACACTCTCAAGTGCCAAAGCAGACACACACACACACACACACACACACACAGAAATATTTTGGCTGAATAATAAAAATAATCTATTGTTTAAAAAAAAACAAATTAAAGGGTTTATTCACACAATTAGTACTGTGAGACATTGCAGTGAATTGAATGAGATTTACTAGTCCCAAATATATTTATTCCATTATTTAAAATCATGCTATGTTAGGATTAAATCCAAGATAAACTTACATATATTACATGAGTTATTAATTATTACGTATTATAGAATGTTCATTTTTAATTGAAGCAAAATAAAATAGAAAAAAAGTGGCTAGTGTAAATTTTTAATTTAAAAAAAAAAGATATTATTGCAATAATAGAATCCTTTCACAAATTTTCTTAATTAATGACAGTTTTATCTCTGTACAACAAAACATTTATTGCAAAAATGTAACAGTTTTAATTATTCTGTTATACACTTAATTAATGTTAGTAGTAATGACTACTAAATAATTATTAAATATTAATTACATTTTCTTAATGCTTGATTCTAGGCGTACTGATTGGTGATGTGCCTTAATTATACCACTGTCATCTATCAATGGCTTGTGAGATGACACAGAGAATTTCACAGATTTGTCCTGTTCACTTATAAGTTGACATTCATCTATAATACCTTTTTTATTTATAATGTGTTAAGTGTTCAGAGAAAGTCATTTAAATTATATTGTACTTGCAGTTTTTATTATAATGTTTTGGACACAATTTTTGATTGAAATTTCTCCAACATATCATGAGAAATTTAAACTATTGAATTCCATTTATATCACTAATGGCATTTGTGTTCATATTTCCATTTTTGTATAAGATTCAATAACTTAATGCATTGTATTAATGTTATTAATGCTTACTCATTTTACTATTTTAATTTTGATACAATTTACTTAAGCTGTGAAAGAAGATGTTATAAATATTTTATGAATAATAAAACTAATTCCTTAAGCTACCTGATTAACTTAACATTTGCTGGCGTCATTTAATGACATTGAGCCTACAGTGCTCTGTTGTGGTATGTAACTTAGTGATTTTGCCTTTTTCTGGCAGTTAAAAAAAAACAATGCTTTAAAAACATGACAATTAATGATTATAAGCTGTTTATTTCATACCTAATCGCATTTATTTAAATATACATGCGATTTTGTTTACCCAATCAAAATTACAGCCTTGAAGTTTAATATGAATACAAAATAATAATACTGAAACTGTTTGTATATAACTTTACACAAACAAACAAAAGTGCTAATAATTTACTATTTACAGTTGTTGAACCATGGCCTTCAATTTCAAATTATTTTTGTTGATGATACATAGCATACTAAACTTTAAAGATATTTTTATTAATAAAAAGTTTTTTATTTATTGAAGCGTGTCAATTTTTTCTGAAATTTTTTTATTTGGTTATTGGATTCTTCTTATAACTGCATAATAATAAATATTTATCCCATTTTGATATCTTAAAAAAAAAAAAAACTTGTAAAAAAGTAACAGTGCAATAAATTTGATGTTACCCTACTTCTGTGGTTATCAAATAATTTAGTTCCATTCAGGTTTTTCTTATATTTTGTATTACAGATTAAATATAAAAAGATAACAATAAAAAGATAACAAAATATTTAACAAATTGTTGTCTCTACTATTTGCACTTAATTATGATTTATGTTAAATATTAATTAGCCAGTATGTATCTGTGTATTAGATGCATTTTATATATGAGCTTGAATCTGCCTGAAATTTTACTTAAAAGCTCTTTTATATGGCAGCCTTTATTCAGATATCTGTGAACAGTTCCTTAGAGAAAATTCTTAACACTTATATCAGAACTTGTAAAAAATTTTATAGTGTTAACTTTTATAAATGTATATAGTCTTTATATGTAAAAAAAATGTGTATAAATTTCTAATATTGATTTTCTCTATTTTTTGTTGGTGGGTTTGATATCAAATATATAAGCTGTTGTTCATCAACCAGCATCTTCTCACTTGTAGTTGTAGTTTGTTTTTAATTCTAGTGAAACATAACATCCATTTTTCCTTTTTTCCAAAAGTCTGATAAAGTATTTACTTTAGGTACTTATGTATGTGGCTGAGACACATCTAGGACTTGAAAATGATAAAAAGTATTCTGAATATCATATTGAACATAAAACTTGGCGTGGAAATGATTTAAATTTTGCAAAAGGTATTCAGCATAAAAAAGTTACACTAAAAATGAACAAATAATTAGTTAGATTCATCCCAATATCTGTCATGTTGTATCTGCTTCATTTGAAATGATATATTTAGTCTTCATAAATGTTTAAACTTTTTTTCATTTTATATTCGTTTGTCAAAAGCATAGTTTGGTTGATTAGGATGGACATTTTAACTTCAAGGCCATACCTACAATCTAAACATTCTAAAACTTGATATGGACAATTAATTTTTGCAAGCAAAACCTCCTCTTTTCAAATGTTTGAGCCCACTTTATGATTTAAATTTACTTTGAACTTTGATGCTTATTACGTGGCTGTTCCTTTTTATATATATATATATATATATATATATATAAATAACTTTATTGCCATCAACATTAATATTATGATCATTCCCCCTTAAAATTAAGTGTATTTACTTCAGTAGAACAAGTCAGATATGATATATATATTTTTAATAAAAGCGATATTGAGGACAATATATAGGTCTATCTTTATTTCATAGCTAAAGCTCAACAGCGTGTAGTCTGAAGTAAAGCTCAAGTTCAGGCTTTAAGCTCAGTACAGTATGTGTAGATTTTTTACTCTCTTTTTTTTTTTTAAATTTCATTTTTTTTTTAAATTTTGCTGTAATTTTTTACATGAAATCTACCACCACTTATGTTTTAGTTTATTTATGTATTTTCTTGAGATAAATTTAATTTAGGTAAGCTTCGTCTTTACCATTAACAATTAATCAGTTTATTGTGAAGCTTAAAAATTCAGTCTTGTATTAAATTTTTATATTACCATCATCCATTTCTGTTCACCAATGCCATTCTTGTTAAGACTGAAAAACCATAACTAGCAGTTTATTTTTAACATTGAGCTCCTACATGATTTAATTGATTCAAAGGGATAACATTTTTTATAAGCCCTGATGTGTTATATTACTAAGTTGGTATCTTTATTTATTTAACAAATATTTTTTGTGTATGCAATGTCCAATCATTCATTAGTAAAGTAACCTCATTCACCTGGTTTGTTGTATATCAGAGTTGCCTATTCATGCTGCGGTGCCTTGTATATGTCAATGTCACATTGATTGTCAAGCTAAAATAAAAAATTTAAACACATGCTTTGAAATTAGCCATTTGTGATATTAATCAAAAATAATGTTACTTGAAAAAACATTATGTATGATCTTGTTAATTTAGGTCAGTGATACATTTTAACATTTCACATACTTTAATATATTTTTTAATCAGTTTACTTGCCTTAAGGAAATACAGAATAATGAAGAAATATATTTGCATATCTTTGGTTATTCTTAAGTGAAAAAAAAATGATGTTTATGAAATATTCAGTGTTTTAGAAAAAATGTAATAAATATAATATGAATTTTGTTTTTTATTTTCTTAAATTTTAATTGATTCTATGTGGTGATGCTGTGTTGTTTAGCTGTGTGAAGTGTAACTGTTATTCTATTTGTAGTGTTACTGTGTTACTCTGTGTGTAGTGTTACAGTGTTATTCTGTGTGTAGTGTTGATGTGTTATTGTTAATGTGTTATTTATGTGAAGTGTAACTGTGTTATTATTCCATGTGAAGTGTTACTGTTATTCTATTTGTAGTGTTAATGCGTTACTCTGTGTGTAGTGTTAGTGTTATTCTGTGTGCATGTGAGTGTTGATGTTATTGTGTGTTATTTTATGTGAAGTGTAACTGTGTTATTATTCCATGTGAGTGTTACTGTTATTCTATTTGTAGTGTTACTGTATTGTTACTCTGTGTAGTGTTGGTGTGTTATTGTTAATGTGTTATTTTATGTGAAGTGTAACTGTGTTATTATTCCATGTGAAGTGTTATGCTGTTTATTCATACTATTCTGAAGAATTTTCACTCCTGCTGACTTAGAGAAATATTTCTCTTTAGAGCCCTGGATATCATGAAATATCATTTCAACTTGTATATTTTCTGTGATAAGCAGAAAAACCAAAACATAGATTCTTTTAACTAGAAATAAAATTTAATCATGATAAAATAGTTTTATTTAACCATTAATACTGTGATTTTAGTTTAAGAATAAATTAATTTTTTCTGAAAACCTGTTGCTAAATATTCTGGATCATCCACTTTGCAGTCACTATCCTTTTGGATTTTTTTTACTCACAGAAAATTCCTGATTAGAATTGTTTGCAATCTTAGAAACTAAATGTAAGGTTGTGGAAGTAAAAATATACTGCTCCTCCAAAATGTCTTATTAATTTGTTAAAAGTTCAGTTGATTGGGAAGGAAAATGTTCATAAGACCATACCTAAATATTCAAAAATGAGGTGTATTCATAATTTTTTATTAGCAAAATTTGACAGTCATAGACACATTGCCATTCTGAAGATTCATACCTCAATAACATTAGGTGTGGGTGGCAGAGAATTGTTCCCTAGATGTGCTGGTATCATTGACAAAAATAAATCCATTCCTGAGATTGCTAAAGAAGAAATTTTAGAAGAATGTGGATATCAAGTACCTCTTGAAAATTTAAGGAAAATTACTACTTGCAGGTCAATAACTGTTGATGTTTCTGTTGAATACTTTTTTTTTTTTTATTTTTATTCTTTTGCAATATTGAGTAACCAACAATTTCATCTTGCAGCATAACTTTAATTATTCTTTAATATATATTTTGATTATTAATCAACTGTTCTGCTTAATGACTACTTCTTTTATTCCTTATAATTATTGAAATTTAAAATGGGACCAATGTTTATCATTTTACAAATACAGTAATTATTCTTATGAATGTTTTTTTTAAAGATGATGCTTTTTTTTTAATTCAAATAAATATGTTATACCCCTTTCTTTTAGAAATGGGGTTGGCACAACTGGAGGACTTATACACTTGTACTATGCTGAAATTACAGATGAAATGAAAGTTGGTTCTGGTGGAGGAATGGCCAGTGAAGGAGAAATGATAGACACTGTAGAGATGTCTGTGGAGGAAGGTAGACAACTTATGTTTGATGAGTCTGTTAACAGAGTACATGGTTTGATATTTGCTATATATTGGTTCTTAGATAATATATGGAAATCGAAAAATTAATACTTTGCTGTAATTGTAAAAAAAAAATCTCTTTCTTTTGTTAATTTGTGACAGAAATTTTGTGTAAACATAATTTATTTGTACAGCATTACAGGTTTATATCAATTCTTGAAATATAATTTCACAGCATGCACATTCATTCTTGTCAAATTAGTAATTTTTAAAAGCAACATAATTATTAAGAAAACTAATTTAACTTTTTATTTATCTTTGAAATTGTGCTAGACCTTAGCACTGGTACTACAATATTTTAATTCTCAATATTATACACTGAGAACCTATTTATAAAGACTTATTAGCTGCCAAAGAAAAACATTGTCAGAAGAACAGATGTTATGACAGCATCTTATAGTTATCTTTTTGGTTTAGAAAACTCAATCTATTAGAATTTTTTTTTAATCAACATAAAAATATGTTATAAATCAAATTCTAAAGTGCTATAAGCCATATTTATCTAAAACCAGTGATACGGTTATAAGATGCCATAATTTTACTAAACCGTTTCAGAGGATACATAAGCTATAAAGAATAAATTCACATATAAAGATAACAAACTATGATTTTAGAATAAGGAAAATATTTTTTTTTAATATTTAGCTCCATCTATTACAGTCATATTATTAGCATATGACTAGTGAAAAACTATATGATGCCTCCCCCCCTTCCTCCCTTCCCAATTTAAAACTGAATAATGAAAAGGAACATTTGGCCAGGTGTGGAACAAATCATTGAACAAAGTGTCTGGCTTACCCATGAAACAGTGTATCCTTTGTTTCATATTTTCTGACCACTCCCAGAGGTGTAATTGTCCAGTGTGTTAGACAATGTCTTGTTTAGTAACCTTCACACACACTCTATAACCTAGATACTGAAAAGAAAAATTGGTTGACACACCTATAGTACAGACTTGGTCTCCTTTTATTATCCCTTTTCCTTTCAAATTACAGTATATGCATTTAGAGGTGGGGATTAAATAGAAAATTAACAACAAGCTTTATCATAGACTAAAATGTTGGGCATTAGATTAATAAACCTTTGTCCAATGTGGGTATGTGTTTAGGTAGGCCTATAAACGGGATAGTTTGAGGTGTGTGGCTCATTATGTTGATGAGCACACATTCCTGTAATAGATAGAGGAACACACACACATGTATTGTTAATCTTTATATGTCATTGTGCAAGTTTAATCTTTGTAAAATGTCTTTTCTGTTCACATGCATGTATAAGCTATTTAAGCAATAGATAAAAAGTGATGCTGACCACCTCCAAGATATGGGGCCCCAAGACATTTTTCATGTTGCTACCTCCTCACGTCTGTCCTGATAACCTGCATGGTTTTATTTAAAATAATCTTAAAACTGTATCACTGGTACAGTATTGGTAAAAATGTGGCAATTTATAACTGTATTTCCAATATTTTTTTAGAAAAAATATAAACATTATATGAATATTGGTGATAAAGTTTCTGCACTGACCTACTGGATAATCTTACGCCGATAACAATGCTTAAAAAGTTATAAACTTTATAGTTTTAAAAACTTTAATATCTTACCATAATTGAAGAAAAATAAAGCCAAAAAGTACAGATTACATAGTCATTGAAAGTGTAACATTATTTCATAGTTACCATGGGAGATAATACATTGTATGTTACAAAATTCTTTTATTTTTAACTCTAAAATACCTACAGGCATAAAATAAAAACTAAGTCAAACAATCTATGGCTAAAATTTATGAGAAATGTTAAGAAACCAAAAAAAAAAAATCTTTTATGGCCCAATATGATTTTAATTTTCTACATCATACTATTTCAAATGGTAACGTGTTAAAATATAATCTTAGCTGAATTGTAATTAAATTATGATGAATGACCAGTTTAATCTATCAATCAGCTGTTTATATAAATATTATTTATTACAGTTCTTGAAATAAAGTATACTCCTGACCAATGTTATGTTCTTGAATTTTCTGCTCTTTAATTTCATTGCTGTAGGTGATAGTGTAATTGATGGTGTGTACATGTTTTTTTTATTAACATTATACCTTATCAGTGGACAGTGTCAATTAAAAATTCTATAAATGTACACTAAAAAATGCTTTCATATACATGTACATATTATCCAGACTGGCATACATAATGTAAAGTTGTTATAAGTTCTAGCTGTTGATGATTGAATCAATAAAAACTTATAGCTCAACTTGGTAAAAGTTTAAATTAAACCATTACTCCATGTGTAAGATAGAGATTTGAATCTCGTTTGAACCCATTACCTACAGCTTATTGATCGGCCGACAACAGGAAGATATGGCACACAACCAAAGCACCAATGAGTCAAAATTAACCAATGTCCTACAGGTTTATTTTTATGGGGGCAAACTGTACGTACAATACAGAGGAACTTCTCTGCATCTGCAGATACACATGAATTCCTCCACTGTAATGAGCCTAAACACTGCAAGGGAAATAATCTCTTATTTTAAAAAAAAAAAAATTACAATCTTATGATTAATTGATGAAGATTTTCAAAATGGGTTTCATAATGTTTAAAACCTTGATGTGATGTCAGACAAAAAAAAGCAGATTGTCTTGTACTGCTGACTTATTTTCTAATTAACAATTTTTTTGTTTTAATAACCTCAGGTAAAATAGCAGCTTTTTAATATTAACAGGCTGTATATATTCAACTAAAATAACATATAATAAAATAGTTTATAGAACTAGAAGCTTGGACTGACCATACTTAATAATAATATTCTTATAAAGCTATTGTCTTGTGTATAATATCTGTAAGTTTGTAAGAAGGTTTTTTTTTTAATTGATTTTTTCTTTAAAAAAAAATCCATAGTTTACACTTTGGCTACAAATTTGGGTCATTCTAAGATCATTGATAAGTATGGCAAAATTTGAGGAAGTTATGAATTTTTTAAACTTATCAGAACTTAAGCTAATTTACAACATTTTGGGAGGTAAATGTTCCGAAAGGTTTTGCTCTCAGAAGGACCATATTTAGAAAAATCAGACACTAGTCCAGAAATTGGAAACCTGTATTTTTTATGGTAAAAAATTGGTCAACACAGCTTTTTGTAAAATTTTAAAATATTAAGTTATTAATGAAAGGTACTATAATTATTTCTTTGAGCATGTTGAAAAAGGAGATAACTGAGGTGTGCACAAAATAACTGTTTAGCAGACTAAGACTGATGATTGTTATTGACATTGTCATTCACGGTCATTTATGGGTAGTTTATATTACCCAGAAAATTTTTTTCGAAGCTTTAGTTTTTAAGTATCTGGTAGTAAACATGATCAGTATGGATTGTGTTAATTATTAACAGTTTGATTTACCAAATGAAGCACAGTAGTTTAACTAGTTAAAAAAAACTAGATACTTAATGTAAAATAAACTAGAATTAGCTGGCTCAGAGCTGGAAGTCACATGATATTGCTGCACCAATTTGAGCGAGGGATATGATCTTACAGTTTAGAAAAAAGACATAGTATAGGACCGATTTTAAGAGGAAACAGACTGTATGGCATGACTTATATGATTATTGTGCAGTTACTGCCTCACATCATGTATTCATCACAGTTGGTATGTCAAATATTTCCGCAAGCTATCAACTTATTCAAGTTAACAAACCCAAATTATAAATAAACCTAATACATGTATGCCACACAAATCTTAAATAAGACAAAAATGGTCAGCAGACTCAGAAATCCATACCAAAACAGTATGCAGCAATGGGATAAAGAATGTCCCTTAACATCTTCAAATTCTACATTCTGAAAAAGTTAATTCACTAACAGTTATAATTCTCATACAACAGAGAATAAAACCTTACAATCATTATGTTTAACTCATTGAGACAATACTTTACATAGACATCATCTCAATCACCATAGCAATTTTAGAGCTGAAATCACCTGATTAATTAATCATGAATTTTGATATTTGAACAGTCACTTTAATTTTTTAACTCAGTAATCTGAACTGTCACAGAACTGCTTGAAGAGTTTGGACTGAATTTATGGGCATAGCGAGATGCCATAAAGAAAGTAAAATGATGGACACAGAGAGATGCTCTAAGTGAAGAAACATTTTTTCGGGGACATAAAGGAAAATTTATGATGGAAGAAATGTGTTAAATATTAGTTTGACACTTTTAAACACTGGTAATACAAACTAATTAATTTATAATGTATCAGTCAGTCATACCACTTAGAATTTAGCCATGGATTTATTTATTCTTAGTGGAAACAATGAAACCAAGAAGCATCTGAATAATAAAATAAACAATTTTATTTCTACTTCATTTATGTTTTGAAATTAACACAAAATCTCCATGCATCATAAAACAACTAAATGGCCGGAAGTTAAATGGACAACAAGGTAATATAAATCTTTACTTACATATCAACAGTCTATTTACATTATGGCCTGCATGCCTCTGTGCTTTTAACAATAAAGTAAAATTCACTTTCATCTGTGAATTTTAGCTACAATTAAATGTAATTTATGAAAAAAAAAATTAAATTTATTGCTGTGTAATTTGTCTAACATTACAATGAAGTATATCAATAGTACCAGTAGTCTACAAACACAAAAAGGTGCAACTAAATGAAAACTACAGAATGTGTTGAATTCTGCAGGGGAAAATCAAAACACTTTTTACTGCACTAAGCAAGTCTCAGCTTTCCATTCAAAACACAGCTTGGCATTATTTTTTTTACATACAGTATGAACTACTCACATTAACTTTAGTTCAGACTTTATATATGTACAATGATCTGACCATACTATTGACAACAGTATAACTCTGACCCCCATCTTTCATCCCACATCAATATTTTTGCTTCACACAAGCAATTTATATATTTTTAAGTATTTTTATGTTTTTGGTATCACATAAATATTTTATCAAATGGAAATTCGTCACTGTATGCAATGTTTATAGATACAAAATGGTCCATGTAACAAAAACATATTACATCTAAATAACCTATATTACACACAACTTTTGATATCACTAAATACTAAAAAAAAAAAAAAATCTTTGACAGCGTTCTTTTACACCATTTCATCTTCATCTGCTGGGAAATACTGACTGTCCAGATTTTTCAAAACGTCTAAAGTCACGTCAAGGTCATCTTGCCTCAAGTGTTCCATCTCACTGGTAAAGTTCATATTGATGTGTTGGAGATCTTGCTGGGCGGACTGCTGGTCATAGAATGTAGGTTGGCCACTAAAAGTGGAGATGATGGGAACTGTTTTATTTGGAGTAGTTCCAGAATAACATGCAGACGGAAGTTCACTTAATTGGAAACTTTCTGGAGCTTCCAAGGCAGTCCATTTCTCAGCCCACATATCACTGATACTAGAGGGTGATTTCCATTCTATTTCTTTTTTCAGCTTGCTGTCTGATGCAGGCAGTGACTTTAATGCTGTCTCCATGGAAACTGGCTTTGGATAGACCAGAGTGAAAGCTGGAGATTGGAGCATAGTAGAAAGACTTGAGGATTTAGAACACAAAAGTTGCCTTAAAGAGCTATCTGTAGTTTGTTTATGCTCAGAGGCCACATTACTAGACACTGACGTAAGTGGCTGGTGTTGAGGAAATGAAACCAAGGCCACATTACTAGACACTGACGTAGGTGGCTGGTGTTGAGGAAATGAAACCAAGGCCACATTACTAGACAATGACGTAGGTGGCTGGTGTTGAGGAAATGAAACCAAGTTAGATTTAGATGACACACACAACAGGGGATCAACTTTTTTATGCTTTGTTTTATCACCAGCTTCTGTTTTTTTCTGGCCCACCTGCGACAAATGAGAGACAGCTTTAGAAACTGGTTTGATGGTGTCTGGCTTGGTCAAGCTGATGGAATGTCCAGATCTTGGTAAAGAATCGTTACCATGAGCTTCATTCACAGTTTCTCTGTCCGTTTTCTTTAACGTTTCACTGTAGTTGCTCTGTGATCCCACCAATAGAGAAATGGCTTCTTCGTAGGTGGGAAGCATATCATTGGTTAGGTGCAAGGTGGTCATCATGACTGATGAGCCTGATTCTGGTTTACTGTCTGATTGGTTGGGCAAACCTGAAGCAACAAGTGTCATCTCATGACCTGCCCACCCATCCTTCATTCCTTTGCCAGAAACAGACCCTATCCCACCAGTCAGTGATAGGACCAGAGCTGGAGGTACAGGGCGTTCGATATTTGGTTGATCTTTCCTCTGGGTAGTGTTTGCATTCTGCTCAGCTTCCTGGCCAAGAAAGTTGCCCAACTCTAGCGGCTTGCTTTTAACTTGGCTGGGAAGTGAAGACTTGGGATGTACATTTGCCACATTGGTGACAACAGGACGAATAGGCTGAATATAACCGACAGCTGAACTTCCAAGTATACCCGAAGTTTGGATTGGCACAAATCTGTTAGGAGCAGCACTTGAGTCACTGATTGGGGTGGTGCAACCTGAAGTATGTGGACCTGGTGTGGGGCATCTAGGAGATGCCAGACACCGCTGGGAGCTGGGGGTGAACGGAGGAGACGGGTGAGGATTGTAAGGTAGTGTTCGGGAATGACCCTGCGGCACAGGAGACATAGCTGGAGCAACCTTAGGACTGGGAACTTTTGGGCTAGCCGTTGTTTTATACTGATGGCTGTCCACATAGGAACTGTGGTAGTCTTTAGCTGCTGCACTGGTTTGACCATCCTGTCTGTAACCAGCATAACTGTCTGGGTTCCAAACACTGTTTTTCACATCCTGATTCGCATGTGATGAGGAATGGTTAGAATCCGTGACATGAAAAGTGGAAGGACTGGAAGGTGGTGTTGGAATGCAGTGAAGCTGAGTAGATAGATCTTGGGATGAAGATGATGAATTTACACTTTTCCCAGTTTTGTTGGCACTGTTAGACAGAGAGACTAACTCAGTTTCCAACATTTTTTTGTTTGCACCACTATGAGAACTAAGTTTGCTTTGTTCATAAGGTTTTATAGGATCCAGGAAATGGACTAATTTGGTATTGATATTAGCCTCTGTATATATTCCAGTAGGATTACTAGTTCGAGTAGCCCTGGTGGCATGAACAGAGTCAATAGTGTTACCATTCCGGGTATGGTCACTTCTGAGTGGCATGAAAATCGTGGCAGGAGATACAATATCTCTTCGATTTGCATCCCCGTACAAATTAGCACTGCTAAAAATGGAAGGACTAGAACTGACAATCAAACTATCTGAGGCAGGCGGCTGACAAACATCTGACAGAACAGTTTGAGTTATGGACCTGTCAGATTTTCCGGCATCACCACTGTTATTAAATGTGAAGCCACGAAATGAATTCTGATCCAACATTTTATTTAAAGCTTTCTCTGGAAGTTTTACTCCCTCCGTTTCAGACATTTGCCCTTGCTGTACGTCCCTATTAAATTCTTCTTTGACAGAGCTTCTGGACCATACTGGCTGAGTAAATTTGTCTGTTAAAAGCTTCGAAATGAGTCTGTCAACAGGTGTCTTGCACTTTTCTACGTTACCTTTTATCCTCGAAGGTGGGCGCTCACTGTTTGTTTTTGGCTCAGAAGCTTTTGTGATGTTTGGGTCATTGGAAGCAGACCGCTCCACTGACCATCTCCTGTTCATCTTAGCAGTTCCCACTGGACTTAAGAAAATTCCATTAGATTGAGACTGGACAAATGGGTCAGGATATTTTGACTGATATGCACCTGAGGTATCACAGTCCAGGCTACACGAAACATGGTCTTGATCAGTGAATGAAACTTTAATATCATTCAGTTTGGATGATTGGTTTGCCCGATGTGCTGAGGCCAATGCATTGGGTGCAGACAAACTACGCAACAGTGTGGAACTCTGCTCCAGTCTGTCTTGACTTAACATGTCAGAATACAAAGAGCTGGTGATACTATTGGAGATATCAGAACTTTGCCTTCTGTAGCACATAGATTCTGTAATGAAGTCTAGTATATCACCTGGAAGTTCTTGCTCCAGTGGTGATGAGTCTGTTTCTTTAGAGAGTATCTCACTGGTTAAAGATGTGCTTCTGACACAAGTTGGCACCTTATCTGATGCAGGCACTGACAAAAACTGAGCCAGAGTAGGGTGATTTGAGGCTTTTCCATTACTAGCTTCAAACTTGGGCTGTTGGACATCTGTTGGTTTGAATTCACTGCTAGTAAGTGAACTTTTTCTGTAAGACAGTTGTGAATTACTGTTTCTGTTAATAGCTGTAATGTCTACCTGTGAAACCTGTTTAGGCATCAAGTCTAAATGAACAGATGTCTTCTCCGGGGCAGGTCCTTTAAGTTTTGAAGAACTTAAACTGTAGTTTTCTGTTTTCAAGTGATCAGACAAAGCGATTCCAGGCTGTTTCTTGTCTGTCTGATTCATGGAGATCACATTAGGATAAGTGCTGATGGCTGGCTTTTTCAGCAACTCTTGAACATGCTTGTGCAGATGCTGACTGGTAACTGACTTGGCGGCCACACCCACTGACGTTTTTTGCTCCCGAACTTTGCCCCCATCACCTACCAAGTTCAGATCCCATGCCTGGTCCAGGTCTAACAAAGCATCACTCTCTAAGCTTTCAACATTCAAACTAACATTTCTGCTTTCTCTGGCAGTAAGTCTGCTTGATTCAGACGTGACATTCACCTTGCTGGTGGTTAAGAATGAAGCATCTGACTGTAAAACACCAAGCTTGCCCATCAACATTTCTGAATTGCAGACTGGCATGCCCTCATCTAAATCAGCCTGTCCCTGTATTGGGCAGTTACTATTGCCAGTGCCCTGACTTGCAAAATTTATTTTTGCTCGCAGATCATTGAGGGCCTTTACAGTTTCTTTGACAGTTAGATATTTAGTATTTGGAAGCATTTCTAACAGTCTATCAGTTTCTGTCAGTAGCTGGTTGGTGGCGCCTCCTTCTGTGGATATATCAACAGACTTATCATAGCCTCCAAGAGGCTTACCATTTGGGGAGTTAACTTTCATGCCTGGAATGTTGATGCTGTCCTCTATGTTGATAATAAAAACATCATCTTCTAAGTCTTTTTCCACGGTGCGGTTAATCTTTTTACTGTTTCCATGTTCATCAGTTCCGACTTTTCTTTTCCTAACTGAATTTTCAACAGATTTCAGGGGAAAAGTGGGATGAGCCACTATAACACTGTCTGTCTGCATGTCTTCTGGACAGTTCTTCTTAAGGGAATTGTCTGACAGCTGGCTAGAGCATTTATAAAATGCAGATGACGAGTTCTGTTGAATGGGCATTGGTGGCGGCTGCCCAGAACTGACCAACTGGCTAAGTTCTGACAAAAGTGCAGAGGAAAGTGACATGGTCTTCTGGTTTGGCAGATTCTTATCAAGATTATTAGTGTCTACTGAAGGTTGTGGTTTGTTATCTTTGTGACCCTTCAACTCTGCCAGGCTAGAGTTTACCATAGAGTGCACATTTTCCTTTGCTTTTACACCACTGGAATCTGAGACAAGTAGAAAGTTTTGACTGGTGACATCTAGTTTCACAGATGGTTTTGATTCATTAATTTTATCCAAACCAAGCAAAACTTTTAGGTCAATATTCTGATCATTGTGCTGATCAAAATCACCAGCATGTTGACCATAGCCTGTAGTTTTAGTCTTCACTTGTTTAAGTTCAGTATGTTTGAAAGATTTCGTTGGAGATAAAATAATGAGTGACTTATTCACAGATGAATTGATCGATGCTGCTTCATGCTTGTTTACTAAAATATTCGGAGAGCACAAAGTCAGTGACATGCCTGGTGCACCTGACTTATTATCAGTCTTTATCTGAAGATTAGAAGTTTCATTTAACTGACTGCTGCCTGCAAGGGCAAATGAGGTCCCAGACTGAGTAAACAATGGACTAGAGAGTGTCTCACTACATTTAATCTGCTGTGTTGGACTGGACATTGGCCATAAAAGTGGACTGGAATTGGCTGCTGCTGGGTAACCTTTAGTGGTTGGAATACTATTTGAAGGACTGAAAGTAACAAGCAGGTCACTAGTTTTGGATTTACCAGGTGCCAAGCAAAGCAACTCAGCTGGCATTTGAAACTTGACTTCCCCTTGATAGTTATTGCCAAGATTAACTAGTAAGCCTTTAGCAAGATTGATGCTTCTTTCAGAATAGCACTGACCGGCCATGAGTCTTTCTTGGGAGGGGAAGGAGTTGTCGTGAACTGAGGTGATCGGGATCCCCCGAGCTTAGGCCGGATGGGAGTAAATCTGTTTTTACAGGCCCGCCTAGGTGGAGTAATTGTTGAACCATTGGATGTATTGACTGGTGTAGTGGGTACAGAGTTAGGGGTAGTGCTGACGACTGATGAAGTGAAACTGGGGATGTTGACACTGATTGATGATGATGGTGTGGACGGCGAGCTCATGGCACTGATGAAAGTAGGCGTAGAAGCACTTACATTCCTGGGCGGTGGAGTAATAACAAAAGCCGTACTTGTGCTGCTGACAGGGGAACTGGTGCTTATCCAATGAGATGCAACAGTGGATGCATTGACACGCGTGACTGGTGACGAACTGAGCGGTGGGGTAGATGCTGCCTGATATTTTTGTACTACAGACTGAGAGGAAGATTGAGGTGTCAAAAAAATAGAATTTGAGATTTGCTGTGTCTCAAGACTACAGCTGCCAAAT
The DNA here is from genome assembly GCA_021962125.1 of Bulinus truncatus. Lineage (NCBI taxonomy): Eukaryota > Metazoa > Mollusca > Gastropoda > Planorbidae > Bulinus > Bulinus truncatus. Next base: position 7,346,848 of record JAGDYQ010000031.1, on the reverse strand, counting down.
GCTTTTGATTCTTTAGTTAGCACATCAATACTATCAGTTAAGTTCTTGCTGAATATGACAGATGGAGTTAGTGCTAAACATGAAAAAGACTGTGAAGATGTTTGCGGAATGAAACTAGAACATGTGTAAGAAGGTATCTCCGAATCAGATTTACAGTTCAGATCAGCAGAAAGAGATGCATATTGTAAAACTTCAGGAGCCTTGCATACAGTGACAGGTGGCAGTTGTGGAGTCAACTTTGCCTCTAGCAGAATACTGTTACTTAACTGTTTATGACTTGTTACTGGGACAAAAGCACTCCGACTTGACTGGTTCGACAGTGCTCTCTGGGCTAGTGCTCAGATCAGCAATCATCCTCAGCTGGGGGCCCGTGAGGCTACATAAATCTGAGGTTGATGATGTCACACTTTGAGGTGCGCTAATCATTGATTTAGCTTCAGGCTTTAGTGCATCAGATTTTCTCCAGGACAGATCAAAGTCTGAAGACAAGAGAGAGTTGAGAATGTTGCTGCTTGGTCTGCTGGATTTGACATCCTGTACTGAAACACTGTCAATGTTTTTTGTGAGCTGCTGAAAGTCTGGACAAGACACAACATTGTGCAGGTTGTTGATCCTGCCATTGATCACAGTTGGCTTTTGCACAAAATGAACTTTATTGTCCTGCGTTTCACTTTTATCCCTCTTGTTTTCCTTATCACACTTGAGCTTCACTGGCCAGGTCTCAGACTTACTGCTCTGGTTGGACCGACTGGAACTGGTCAATCCAACAATGTCAACGGGTTGGACTTGTGCCTGCTCGCTACAAATGACCGGGCATGAATAAGGTCTCAATCTGGTGAACTCCCTGGCTTCGCTCTGGTGGACTGGGTTAAAACTTTCCTGCTCCCTGACACCCAAGGAGGTCATACACCTTCTCTTACTATCCCCATCTGGACTGATGTTATCACCATTACGCTTGTAGTGCTGGAAAAGCAAAGATTCAAGCCTAGTGCTGCCCAAATAACTACTGCCTCTGGTATTGACCGGGGATGACATGATTGTATCAGTGCTGTCAGACGTTGTGCTCGGGGATGAAATGGCTGGAGTCGACAGTAGTCTGGTGTTGTTGATTGAATCTCGCCTCTCCTGGAACAGGTCCAAAACATTGCTGGATAAAGAGTCTGAATATTTCTCCACTACACTGGCACTCTGACACCGTTTCATTGGAGTCAATGAATCTTTGTTGTTTGAAACTAATAAACCCATCAGTCTGCTACTGCTCTGTGCTGCATTACTCTGAACTTCATTTAGTGATACCTGCCCTGAGGTAAGCAATCCATTACTGTACGTTGTCTGACTGGAACTCCACGAAGGTATGTAGGACTGAACAGAGGAAGGTCGCTGCTGAACCCTTCGAGTCCTTCTCCCGTCAGCGCTAGGATGTGTTGAGATGAGAGGAGAAGATTTAGCCAGCTCCCTCTGAAATCTCTGCTGTTCCTGAAGTTTCTTCTTGTGCTGGCGTATAATTTCTTTCTGCAGAAGTTTACGTTGCAGTAACACCTGTCCATCTTGAAAACGTGGTGATTTTCTATCTTTCTCCAACTGTTTATGATGACCTGTAAAAAGAAATTCACAAAAAAAATTTAATAATTGAAATTAATTTTTTTAAAATATCTACTGTTAGCTTTAAAATAAATAAACTTCAATTGCAATAAATTAAACACATAAATTTATCCATGGAAGAATAATTTATGAATTAATAATTGTCTGTCAAGAATGATTTTCCTTTAACAGACAGCCGGAAGTTTTTTTTTTATACAGCCAACCTAATCATACAAGTTTATTCAGTAGTGTTTTATCAAATATCATACAGGAAGATATGCACAAATCTTTGGCACAGAATTGGAACTGAATAAGGTTTTTTTTAAAAAAAAAAAAAAAAAAGTACACCACCAAATTTTTAAAACACTTTCTCTTTATAAAATACAGTGAAGCTAAGGTCAAAGATAAACAAATATAAATCCCAAATGATGTATCAGTCAGAAGACAAAACTACAGATCATTGAAAATTTAAAATATAATCATTTACAAAAAGCAACAAATCCGTATAAACTTTAGTGGACTTAATAATCAAACCAAAAAAAAAAAGTTAACTACATGTACTACCCATCAGAGAAGCAACAGAAAACACTAACAAAAACTTACCAGTGCTTCCAGATAACAAACTAAATTTGGCAGCTGCCTTCCCGTAAGAAAATCCTTTGGAAACCAAATACTCTGATAGGGACTTTATGTCTGTAAGTTGACGATCCAACAACTGTGATGCCCACTCGCAAACTATTTGACACGACAGAGCATATAGGTTGACATCTGGACTTGGTTTCTGGAGGAAAATAATAAGAATAATTATCAAGATACAACTTTTTTTTTATACATTAAAAAAAATATTGAAGTCTGCAAATGTAATGCTTTTTAACACCTACACTACCAGCCATAGATGATTTTTAAAGTGAAATGGCCCCTTGTTTTGTTATTTATTTTCTTTACCTCAGTAAGATCTCTGTTACAAGCATTGCATGTTGATGATGTGTTGCCACTTTTCTGCTTTAGACCTTTATAACAATATGTAAAACAGAGTTAAGGATGGAAAAACCCAAACAGTTGAGCATTGTGTTGAGATTTATTTCATTACCTCATCTCATTCACAATGAACTCCCAATAATAAATAACATGTTCTACCAAAAAGTTTTTTTAAAGCACAGCTAGAAGGGGTACCGGCACATATATATATACATATAAAAAATAATTTTGTCATTCTAATAATTTAAACCAAAGGATATCTAGATTTGCCTCTTTGACCAAGACGCCTATGTGCAATCTTAGGGAAGACAAGTTTCATAACCTTGCCAAAGTCTGCCGAGTTGAGTAGCTTGTTTTCTTCCAGCTCACATTGCTCTCTAATGATTAGTAACACAACCAATTATTATTTCATTTTAAGACATATATTAGTGATAATGTGTTACAAAACAATCCAAACTAGATGAATGATATAATATAAAGTGCATGTTCTACTAAAGCTACCTGTAATGCTCATAAACCTCTTCCTTTGGTAAAAACACAGACTGGTCATGGGTGTCTGTGTAATTTTGTCTTATCCACTTGATGGCTGCATCTGTTCTCTTGGCCATTAATGTCACATGGCTGAAAACAGTTTTTAAAATGATACATATAAATACACACACAATTTCCATTTTTTTTTTTTTTTGGAAAAAAAAAAAGTATTCAGACATGGAAAGTAATGGTCAAATCCAAGGCTGTGCAACATATGGCAGACTGACACATTATTTTCTGTAGCCTGCGGAAGTATTTGGTAAGAATGTTTCAGCAAAAAAATATTGAATTGAATTTTGTTTGTTGCATTTTAAGGTCAAAATCTTAAAGCAAATTTAAACTAAAAACCAAGAAGTTAAGTGAATGTAGGGGCACATGTGAATTGAGGGAAAAGGTGGAGGGATAATACCAGATAACCAGAGCAGTTTCAAATAAACTGACTTTCAATACTGGGCTAGAGGTGCCTCAGACATGCCATTGAGATAGCAACAGGTGAATCTGGTCAATTTTTATTAAAACACCTGTTAAGTCCTATTAACTGTGGAGTTGAGGAGGGAGGTGGAAAAATGTCTTGTATTACCATTGGGTGTTACCTGATACACAAATACGTGCATCATTAGTCAATGGAACTTATCTGGTAGGAAACATATAGAAGTTCATGTCATTGAAGTACATTGGATCTCACATAAAAAATTATATGTACTAAGATGAAGATATGATTGATGACTAGTTTTAATCCTACAATAGTTAGTGTGTAAACTGTGGGTGGCTATGACAACTTAAATGCAGGAGAAAATGACCCACTAAAAATTGAAGGGAGATAAAAGGATGGTTAGAGATTTCACTGGTGTCTGCTCTCCCATACATTTCCAAAGGTGTATTTATTAATTGAGAAAGTTGCTTGACTGGGTTTTTTTTAGACTGAACAGTGATAGAGGAAAAGACTTTATATATATAATAGAATAGTTTTAGTGAGAATACAGAAGAACAACAAAAATACAATCATTTGTATATGATGCAGCCCTCTGCTCACCACAGCCATCTCAATGTACCCCTTCCCCAAACCTGTTGCCATCCCCTTGATCTAATCTAAAAAATTATGAATCTAATAGCAAAGAAGAGGGACTGAAGGAAAGAGGCTATTTATATTTTTGAATATCAAACACCAATGTCCAAGAATAGAAAATGGAAATAAAGCATGGTGTATCAACATGGATCATAGCAATTTCGGAGACAGTGTGCGACAAATTATAGTTTCCAATTTATGTTTTAAAACGGTTTAAACCGATAACATAACGTGTAGTTTCTTAATGTTTTTCTCAAAAAATAATAACAGCAAAGTTTATAAAAAAAACAGCTTACACTTTGCTGCTATCTTCTGTACCATCTTCGGTGGTTTCTTCGGTTGGCAACTGTAAATAGAGCATATACTTATCCAGCTCTGATAACTGAGACACTTGATTCTGAAATAATGCATAAAAGTACATTAGCTGTACTATCTTGCTGTTTAATTGCATAAATCTGAAATGGTTATTATAAGTGCATTAAAAAGATATTTTATTTAATATGAAATTATACTTCAATGATTTTCTATACATAAACAAGCTAAATAAATACCAGAATATAAGCCACGTCGTCATTCTCTTCACTGAAATATTTAGAAAAAAAAATATATTAGTTTGTAATGAGAGTTTAAGTAAAGGTCAGTTTAAATAAACAGCTTTATGAGAAAAAAAAAGTTGAACATAAAACAACACAGAATTAAACCTTTTGAAGGTTTCATCTGGCTCAGCTGATGAGTCAATATTCTGATCAAAGGGTTTATCTATTATCTTCAATGGCAGCATGTCTTCCATTGTAACATATCCAGTTTTATAGCTTTTACCTAAAAGGATTTAAAAAGTCAGTCATTACAAAGTGAATTATATAAATAAATGATACACAAGTAATGCCATATTGCTGTGTAACAAAATGTACCTAATAGATAAATATTAATATTTACTAAATTAATCTCGATAAAATAACAAGAATAGTCGTAAATCCAAATCAGAATGGTTTAAACCTCAAAACAACTTGAAATCTCAATTATTATTTTTTGCAAATTTTGCATAGAAATTGCTTTGAAAATCTTAGTCAACAAGACAATGCTTTTATAATAGTAAATTTTTTTTTATTGTCAAGGAAAGACATAAATACTATATTTGTGACAGTTGCATTTCTGCTAAAACAGAAGCAATCTAAGTTGTTATACCACTTAATCAATATATGATACTGTTTGAGTTAAACATTAAAAAACAATTTTTAAGTACAAGCACTTTGGGCACAGTCTGAATAACAATGATGGTGGATTTGAACAGACTTTGATTTAATTTATAAAACACTTGAATTACTTTAAGAAATCGTAATTTTGATGTAAAACCATTTGATTAGGTCCTATTTTCTGTTGGATCCACAAAATGTGCCAAATTTGAGCTTATCACTAAACGAGAACAGGTCCATAAATAAGTTACAACACTTTCAGACACACTAAAAAATTAATTTAAAAAAAATTATTCAAATAACATAAATCATTTAACTTTACACACACACACAGTATGTAAAGCCGGATAACTGTTCTTCTTCACCTAGGTAAAATCGTTAGGGATGTGACGAAGTTCAAATTTGAATCTGACGACATTCGAACTTCGACGTTTTTTGAGCAAATTCGAACCCGACGGATTTTTAAAAAAAAATTCCATCAGATTCGAATTTGAAAAATTACCATTTTCAGATCAAACACGGCCTAGAAATCGTAACTAAAATTAAAAAACCCTTTCGAAAACCTGAAATAAAGAAAACAGATAAAACTTAACTCCTGGACCCTTACTCAGCTGTCCAAAGATAAGACGTCATATTTGGTCATGAACATATTTTAGATACACCCCTCTTGCCCAATCCGCATCCGAAGGATTTATATTTGCCAAATCCGAATCAGACAGATGCAGATTTTCATCAGCTCCGTCACATCCCTAAAAATCGTTACTCTGTTTTCCATACATATTCCGTACATGACTTAATTTGTGGAAAAGCAAAGTAATTCAACAATCATTACAAGTCAAGAGAACTTTAATTAAATAAAATTATGTAAGGAATCTTTACAAATCGAATTTTTTAATTCATGCATTTTCTAATACAAAGCACTGTTTGATAGTGTTAGGGTGACAATGTTAATTATAACAAAATCAATTGAAGGCTAACATTGTGTGCATTATGATTATTTGATGTATCAAATATATATGATGTTGAATTTGATAACTTTTAACATTTCACAAAAAGAAAAACTTCAATCTTTTTGTATATTTATGATTTTTACTTTATTCAGCATAAACATAATTACTGTCAGTTTTCAAATGGATAAGTGAAACTACAAATGCACATTTTGCTTCATTAAATATATAATCATGAATTTTTGCTGGACTTCAATAAAAATTAATTTCATTTTTTACTGTATGTATATAGGATTATATGCCTGTGATGAAATGTGTAATGCTTAGGCATACTAATTTCTGTTCTCAACGCTATTATAAGACATTATATTTTTACAACATAAAAAAACAACTAAATGTATAAAAATAATCTTGTTAACCCATTGGTTCCTTAGGGGAAAAACTAGAGATACCCTGCAATTACTGAGGGTTTTTGGGCTTGAGCAAAAAGTTTTGGGAAAAACCGGGTGGGTGTACAAAAACGCATGTAACTTTTAAAGTAATAGAGATAGTTCTTTAAAAGTATTACATTTTATTACAAAGAAATGAATTATCTTTCATTCTGTGAAAGAATTAAAGTTATACAATTGATATTTAAAAAGTTATTATTCAGAAAAGTATGACGATTTTTGTTTCAATTTTGTTTTCTTAAACCCTATTTTCAACTGAAAATTTTAACTGGAGATTATAAAAATAGCCTATAGGTATTTCGAGATAAAATAAACATCATTCAATTTCCTTTACAACAGTGTAAGAATTACTAAAATTGATCAAGATTTGATAAAGTTGTTATGAATTGAAAATAATCACTATTTTTAATGGAGGACCTGAGTGTGGGCTGTTTATATAGACTTTATTTATTGTTCAACTATTTATCAACTACAATCTTAAATAGTATGATCTATATATCAACATGTCGGAAATTAAACAATCTTTCTTATGATATATATTTTATGTATGTTGATTTTATAGTAAAGATGATAAAAGTATATAAATTCGATATAATTTATTCCTTCCAATTGGTTATGCAACTTTCAAACCTTACACATTACAAACGAAAAAACAACAAACTAATTATAACTAATGTTTCGAATTTAAGCTTTATAATAATAAATGTTCATTTCTCTTCCTATCGGCTATACTTTCTTCATTTTTTTTCCAAAATTAATATAATAATGAACTTTTGAAATCGGTCACCATATTGGACTATAAAACGGTCCGGACACAAATTATAAATCTCAATAAAAACATAGTGATTTAGAAAAAATAAGTGATTTAAGTTATAGTACTAAAACTAAACATAATAAGAACACAAACAATGTTTTAAAATGGAAATGTAGCTACTCACATGTTCTTATAACGTCATCATAATTAATGTAATCCATATTGAAATACTAAGACTAAGTCTCACAAAAACATGCATCCATTAATAACAGAAATATAGCACATTCACAAAACAAAAACAAACAAATTGCAATTGGAAGTGATGATTTTATATTTCATATTTTCTCTTTAGTGTATTTTAAGTCTATAGCAAGTTAATATAAAGAAATTGTAATAGTAATTTTAAGACGTTAAACACGCCTATGGCCTCATCTCAGAGGAGGGGGGATTTTGGTGATGTCATAAATCTGCCGAAGTTTATCGAAAATAACTGCATCGCCGTAAATCTACTAGAAATAATTCATTATAATCAGTTTTTATATTGTTTATTGTAAAAAAAAATCATTTTTAAACGTAAATGTTAAATTATTTGTAAAATATGTTTGATTCTGAAGCAAAACGCTGTGTTATGTGTCTAAGGCTAACAATAGTACTGCGCATGCGCAGTGAACCTGTTATGCAATTTTTACCACCAGCGAGCTCGGGACAAAGAATTCCCACACAGGGGGTCTGGTTTCTGCATCCCTGTTATTACATAATGGAAAAGTTACGCAGATGACCTAGATATTCAAATAGAGGGAAGGCTGACCTTTACATCGATACCACACGTGTGTAATCTTACGCTAGAGTGCCGGCTTAAACTGGACATCAAAAGCGGCCATTTTGGCCGACTTTTCGATCGGAGAAAGTGTGTCATTTTTACCCCCTTCCCACTAAAACCGTAATAAAAAAAGAACTGTCTAGAAAATGATGAAAAACCATTAATGAATTTGTGTAGAAATGATTTCTCTAAATAAGAATATATAGGTTACAACGCGATACATTAAACATAAGGTATAGAGATCTATCGCTGAAGTGAAATGTTGTCAAAAATCCGCATCCGTAGTTTGGGCCTTATCGCGATTGTTGTCAAAAATCCGCATCCAGAATGAAAAGGTTAATTCCTCTTGATAAATGAGTAAAATTAAATGTAAATACAAAACAAGGTTAATGGTAGATTGGCATTAGTACAATTAGTATTTTGCACCCAAAATTTTATTATTGGTTTCTTGTCCAGACATGGATAAACTAAGGCCTTCCAGCCAAATAGTGCTGTTTGATAACATTGAATCAATGATTGATTCAGCCTGTCCTCTACACGTTACACTAATGTTGTCAAAACTTAGGTTAATTTTTATTCACACTCCATTCATCTGTCCTTCAGTCAAAATGAAGAAAATATGGCCTGCAGTGCCCACCCCTTCAACCCTTGTCTAGACTAACTAATTAAGTAATTAGACTTATTAAAAAAAAATAATGTCAAATAACATGAGATGAACAACTAATACTAAGTAAAACTAAAATATTTTTGTTATCAGTTAATAAAAAAACCAAAACAAATGGATTGTGTACTGTATAAACAACTGATATAAAAATAACATTAGCAGTTTATCATTCCAATGGTTAACTCTTTATTTAATGAAAATAGAAAACATTCAAACATGAATCACATAACATTTTTACTTTTAAGAAGGGTGCAAAGTAAAATAAATCTATAAAATAGAATTTGAATAGAAATCGAAAATGTTGCATATAATTTTACTGTCTGACAGAAGTAGGTATATTTACAAAAGAAGTTGTACTTAAAAAGTTCTGTTAAAATGAGAATTACACTTACACAATTGAAAAATAAATCCTCAAAGGCGACAAAGGTCCACTGAAGAAGAAATGTGATGTAATCATTGCTCCATATTTAAATTCAACAGACAGGAAAAGAATGACACTAATTATCACTGAATACCTTGATGTGTATATAAATACATGCTCAGTGTTGATTAGAATTTAAACAATGCCTGAAAATTTAAGATTGACAGCATTTCCTTGTAAAAGAGGCGACATTTTATAAACAATGGTTCAAAGCGCATGCGTTGATTGCAAACTTCCGTTGAAATAAATTAAAATAAAATTCAAAATTCTGTTGATGTAGAACAATACTTTTACTTAACTACACTTTTTACTATACAAATTTCCTTAAAAACGTAAATTTTTACATTGATTTCAATGATGAACAATAATTATGTAATATGTTTATACATTATCCAATAACACGTAAAATAATTTTAAAAACACTATTTTTTCGTAGATTCGCTTTGATTTTTTTTTTACTTTAAAAAATGAAATGTACGGCTCAAATTTTTCACAAGAAAAGGGGGAATTCATTTAGAATAAAAGGACTTAGTCAAAATATAGGGGGGGGGGGGGAATAGCACAAAATGAAATATTAACGTAAGAAAAAAATATTTCTCTAATAAAAATAGAATAGAAATCCACTTTACAATGTTTCTATTATTTTTAATTCACCAAATGCAGAGGCTCTCATAATACCGCCTCTTTAATTAAAAAAAAAATAATTGATAAACATATTATTTCATTACCGTCTACCTCTTTTGGGCAATTGAATCATTACTTACATTACAGACTTGCAGAATTACTTAATTATATTACTACAATAAAATCCACTTATTTAAGAGATAGCCTATGCCTATACAAGATTATTTCAAATGAAATATAATCTGTCTTTGCTTAATTACGTGTAATGTCGTAGGTAGGCCTACATGTTACATAGCCTGAGAAGCGCCGTAGGCGAAATCTAAGAAATACCAGTCATTTACCAAAAGTAGTGAAGTGATGAAAATGCCAACCCAGTGTCTAGTTATAATCTATCTATCTATCTATCTATCTATCTATCTATCTATCTATCTATCTATCTATCTATCTATCTATCTATCTATCTATCTATCTATCTATCTATCTATCTATCTATCTATCTATCTATCTATCTATCTATCTATCTATCTATCTATCTATCTGTCTGTCTATCTGTCTGTCTGTCTGTCTGTCTGTCTATCAGTCCGTTTTCCCGCCCGCTCGTCTTTCAGCCTGACAGCAGGCCCGTAGCGTGGGGGGGGGGCAGGGGGCCGGGCACCCTGCGTTTTATCTGGCCCCCTCTGCTTATTTGTTCTACTTAGTAAAATGTATTACCTGCCCCCCCCCCCCCCCGCTATTGCCTGGCCCCTGCTGTAGAATTTTCACGCTACGGGCTGTCTGACAGTCTATCTTTCTATAACTGAATGCAATAAAACAAAGTTATGGAATGACTCATGGAGTAACATTAGGGAAACATAACCTAAGTCATTCAGACGTTTACTATTCACTACATTTATCTATGTCAGTGATTATCGTAGTTTTTTTTTCGTCTATCGCCCCCCCCCCCTCCTCCACCTCACGCCGAACTTTTAAGTTGTGCACACCAACTCTAACGCACCGCATACCAATTACGTATGGCTGTATTCACTTCAAATGTGATTAAGTCTATATGTGACGCCATAGCATTTTCACTATGATTCAGTTACAAATATTTTTTTTTTTAAGAATATTTCTTTTCTGTGAAAACCTCTCTGAACACCTGGAACATTGAATATCAATGGCTAAACAATTAGCCAAGAGTAACTCTTGATTTTTTCCCCTTCTTTTGTAAATCTGATAAACGCCAAAAAGGTAAAGCTTTTTTTTTTCCTGGAAAAGTTGACTCGTGAAAATTGTAAAGAGAATTCACATTTCTTTAAATAATGACGTTCTATGTCTTGAGCCATTTCACCAAATATACAGCGTACCGTACTTAGCACAGTGGAATACAAGAATACACTGTATCGCACTTGGCACAGTGGAATACACTGTATCGCACTTGCCACAGAGGAATACAAGAATACACTCTACCGTACTTGGCACAGAGGAATACAAGAATACATTGTACCGTACTTGGCACAGTGGAATACACTGTATCGCACTTGGCACAGAGGAATACACGAATACACTGTACCGTACTAGGCACTGAGGAATACAATGTACCGTACTTGGCACAGAGTAATACACGAATACAATGTACCATACTTGGCACAGAGGAATACAAGAATACATTGTACCGTACTTGGCACAATGGAATACACGAATACATTGTACCGTACTTGGCACAGAGGAATACACGAATACATTGTACCGTACTTGGCACAGTGGAATACACTGTATCGCACTTGGCACAGAGGAATACACGAATACAATGTACCGTACTAGGCACAGAGGAATACAATGTACCGTACTTGGCACAGAGGAATACAATGTACCGTACTTGGCACAGAGGAATACAAGAATACACTGTACCGTACTAGGCACAGAGGAATACACTGTACCGTACTTGGCACAGAGGAGTACAATGTACCGTACTTGGCACAGAGGAATACAATGTACCGTACTAGGGACAGAGGAATACACTGTGCCGTACTTGGCGCAGAGGAATACAATGTACCGTACTAGGCACAGAGAAATACAATGTGCCGTACTTGGCACAGAGGAATACAAGAATACATTGTACCGTATTAGGCAGAGAGGAATACAATGTACCGTACTAGGCACAGAGGAATACAATGTACCGTACTAGGCATAGAGAAATACAATGTGCCGTACTTGGCACAGAGGAATACAAGAATACATTGAACCGTATTAGGCACAGAGGAATACACTGTACAGTACTAGGCACAGAGGAATACACTGTACAGTACTAGGCGCAGAGGAATACAAGAATACACTGTACCGTACTAGGCACTGAGGAATACAATGTACCGTACTAGGCAGAGAGGAATACACTGTACAGTACTAGGCACAGAGGAATACACTGTACAGTACTAGGCACAGAGGAATACAAGAATACACTCTACCGTACTTGGCACAGAGGAATACAAGAATACAGTGTACCGTACTTGGCACAGTGGAATACACTGTATCGCACTTGGCACAGAGGAATACACGAATACACTGTACCGTACTAGGCACTGAGGAATACAATGTACCGTACTTGGCACAGAGGAATACACGAATACAATGTACCGTACTTGGCACAGAGGAATACAAGAATACATTGTACCGTACTTGGCACAATGGAATACACGAATACATTGTACCGTACTTGGCACAGAGGAATACACGAATACATTGTACCGTACTTGGCACAGTGGAATACACTGTATCGCACTTGGCACAGAGGAATACACGAATACAATGTACCATACTAGGCACAGAGGAATACAATGTACCGTACTTGGCACAGAGGAATACAATGTACCGTACTTGGCACAGAGGAATACAAGAATACACTGTACCGTACTAGGCACAGAGGAATACACTGTACCGTACTTGGCACAGAGGAATACAATGTACCGTACTTGGCACAGAGGAATACAATGTACCGTACTAAGCACAGAGGAATACACTGTGCCGTACTTGGCGCAGAGGAATACAATGTACCGTACTAGGCACAGAGGAATACAATGTGCCGTACTTGGCACAGAGGAATACAATGTGCCGTACTTGGCACAGAGGAACACAATGTACCGTACTAGGCACAGGGGAATACACGAATACACTGTACCGTAATAGGCACAGAGGAATACACTGTACAGTACTAGGCACAGAGGAATACAAGAATACACTGTACCGTACTAGGCACAGAGGAATACACTGTACAGTACTAGGCACAGAGGAATACACTGTACAGTACTAGGCACAGAGGAATACACTGTACAGTACTAGGCGCAGAGGAATACAAGAATACACTGTACCGTACTAGGCAGAGAGGAATACACTGTACAGTACTAAGCACAGAGGAATACACTGTACAGTACTAGGCACAGAGGAATACACTGTACAGTACTAGGCACAGAGGAATACAAGAATACACTCTACCGTACTTGGCACAGAGGAATACAATGTGCCGTACTTGGCACAGAGGAATACAAGAATACACTGTACCGTACTAGGCAGAGAGGACTACACTGTACAGTACTAGGCAGAGAGGAATACACTGTACAGTACTAGGCACAGAGGAATACACTGTACAGTACTAGGCACAGAGGAATACAAGAATACACTCTACCGTACTTGGCACAGAGGAATACAAGAATACAGTGTACCGTACTTGGCACAGTGGAATACACTGTCTCGCACTTGGCACAGAGGAATACACGAATACACTGTACCGTACTAGGCACTGAGGAATACAATGTACCGTACTTGGCACAGAGGAATACAAGAATACATTGTACCGTACTTGGCACAATGGAATACACGAATACATTGTACCGTACTTGGCACAGTGGAATACACTGTATCGCACTTGGCACAGAGGAATACACGAATACAATGTACCGTACTAGGCACAGAGGAATACAATGTGCCGTACTTGGCAGAGAGGAATACAATGTACCGTACTAGGCACAGAGGAATACAATGTACCGTACTAGGCACAGAGAAATACAATGTGCCGTACTTGGCACAGAGGAATACAAGAATACATTGTACCGTATTAGGCACAGAGGAATACACTGTGCCGTACTTGGCGCAGAGGAATAGAATGTACCGTACTAGGCGCAGAGGAATACAATGTACCGTACTAGGCACAGAGGAATACAATGTGCCGTACTTGGCACAGAGGAATACTCTGTACCGTACTAGGCACAGAGGAATACACTGTACAGTACTAGGCACAGAGGAATACAAGAATACACTCTACCGTACTTGGCACAGAGGAATACAAGAATACAGTGTACCGTACTTGGCACAGTGGAATACACTGTATCGCACTTGGCACAGAGGAATACACGAATACACTGTACCGTACTAGGCACTGAGGAATACAATGTGCCGTACTTGGCACAGAGGAATACACGAATACAATGTACCGTACTTGGCACAGAGGAATACACGAATACATTGTACCGTACTTGGCACAGTGGAATACACTGTATCGCACTTGGCACAGAGGAATACACGAATACAATGTACCATACTAGGCACAGAGGAATACAATGTACCGTACTTGGCACAGAGGAATACAATGTACCGTACTTGGCACAGAGGAATACAAGAATACACTGTACCGTACTAGGCACAGAGGAATACACTGTACCGTACTTGGCACAGAGGAATACAATGTACCGTACTTGACACAGAGGAATACAATGTACCATTCTAAGCACAGAGGAATACACTGTGTCGTACTTGGCGCAGAGGAATACACTGTACCGTACTAGGCACAGAGGAATACAATGTGCATATTACGGTACAGTGTATTCGTGTATTCCCCTGTGCCTAGTACGGTACAGTGTATTCCTCTGTGCCAAGTACGGCACATTGTATTCCTCTGTGCCTAGTACGGTACATTGTATTCCTCTGCGCCTAGTACGGTACAATGTGCCGTACTTGGCACAGAGGAACACAATGTACCGTACTAGGCACAGGGGAATACACGAATACACTGTACCGTAATAGGCACAGAGGAATACACTGTACAGTACTAGGCACAGAGGAATACAAGAATACACTGTACCGTACTAGGCACAGAGGAATACACTGTACAGTACTAGGCACAGAGGAATACACTGTACAGTACTAGGCGCAGAGGAATACAAGAATACACTGTACCGTACTAGGCAGAGAGGAATACACTGTACCGTACTAGGCACAGAGGAATACACTGTACAGTACTAGGCACAGAGGAATACAAGAATACACTCTACCGTACTTGGCACAGAGGAATACAAGAATACAGTGTACCGTACTTGGCACAGTGGAATACACTGTATCGCACTTGGCACAGAGGAATACACGAATACACTGTACCGTACTAGGCACTGAGGAATACAATGTACCGTACTTGGCACAGAGTAATACACGAATACAATGTACCGTACTTGGCACAGAGGAATACAAGAATACATTGTACCGTACTTGGCACAATGGAATACACGAATACATTGTACCGTACTTGGCACAGAGGAATACACGAATACATTGTACCGTACTTGGCACAGTGGAATACACTGTATCGCACTTGGCACAGAGGAATACACGAATACAATGTACCGTACTAGGCACAGAGGAATACAATGTACCGTACTTGGCACAGAGGAATACAATGTACCGTACTTGGCACAGAGGAATACAAGAATACACTGTACCGTACTAGGCACAGAGGAATACACTGTACCGTACTTGGCACAGAGGAGTACAATGTACCGTACTTGGCACAGAGGAATACAATGTACCGTACTAGGGACAGAGGAATACTCTGTGCCGTACTTGGCGCAGAGGAATACAATGTACCGTACTAGGCACAGAGAAATACAATGTGCCGTACTTGGCACAGAGGAATACAAGAATACATTGTACCGTATTAGGCAGAGAGGAATACAATGTACCGTACTAGGCACAGAGGAATACAATGTACCGTACTAGGCACAGAGAAATACAATGTGCCGTACTTGGCACAGAGGAATACAAGAATACATTGAACCGTATTAGGCACAGAGGAATACACTGTACAGTACTAGGCACAGAGGAATACACTGTACAGTACTAGGCGCAGAGGAATACAAGAATACACTGTACCGTACTAGGCACTGAGGAATACAATGTACCGTACTAGGCAGAGAGGAATACACTGTACAGTACTAGGCACAGAGGAATACACTGTACAGTACTAGGCACAGAGGAATACAAGAATACACTCTACCGTACTTGGCACAGAGGAATACAAGAATACAGTGTACCGTACTTGGCACAGTGGAATACACTGTATCGCACTTGGCACAGAGGAATACACGAATACACTGTACCGTACTAGGCACTGAGGAATACAATGTACCGTACTTGGCACAGAGGAATACACGAATACAATGTACCGTACTTGGCACAGAGGAATACAAGAATACATTGTACCGTACTTGGCACAATGGAATACACGAATACATTGTACCGTACTTGGCACAGAGGAATACACGAATACATTGTACCGTACTTGGCACAGTGGAATACACTGTATCGCACTTGGCACAGAGGAATACACGAATACAATGTACCATACTAGGCACAGAGGAATACAATGTACCGTACTTGGCACAGAGGAATACAATGTACCGTACTTGGCACAGAGGAATACAAGAATACACTGTACCGTACTAGGCACAGAGGAATACACTGTACCGTACTTGGCACAGAGGAATACAATGTACCGTACTTGGCACAGAGGAATACAATGTACCGTACTAAGCACAGAGGAATACACTGTGCCGTACTTGGCGCAGAGGAATACAATGTACCGTACTAGGCACAGAGGAATACAATGTGCCGTACTTGGCACAGAGGAATACAATGTGCCGTACTTGGCACAGAGGAACACAATGTACCGTACTAGGCACAGGGGAATACACGAATACACTGTACCGTAATAGGCACAGAGGAATACACTGTACAGTACTAGGCACAGAGGAATACAAGAATACACTGTACCGTACTAGGCACAGAGGAATACACTGTACAGTACTAGGCACAGAGGAATACACTGTACAGTACTAGGCACAGAGGAATACACTGTACAGTACTAGGCGCAGAGGAATACAAGAATACACTGTACCGTACTAGGCAGAGAGGAATACACTGTACAGTACTAAGCACAGAGGAATACACTGTACAGTACTAGGCACAGAGGAATACACTGTACAGTACTAGGCACAGAGGAATACAAGAATACACTCTACCGTACTTGGCACAGAGGAATACAAGAATACAGTGTACCATACTTGGCACAGTGGAATACACTGTATCGCACTTGGCACAGAGGAATACACGAATACACTGTACCGTACTAGGCACTGAGGAATACAATGTACCGTACTTGGCACAGAGTAATACACGAATACAATGTACCGTACTTGGCACAGAGGAATACAAGAATACATTGTACCGTACTTGGCACAATGGAATACACGAATACATTGTACCGTACTTGGCACAGAGGAATACACGAATACATTGTACCGTACTTGGCACAGTGGAATACACTGTATCGCACTTGGCACATAGGAATACACGAATACAATGTACCGTACTAGGCACAGAGGAATACAATGTACCGTACTTGGCACAGAGGAATACAATGTACCGTACTTGGCACAGAGGAATACAAGAATACACTGTACCGTACTTGGCACAGAGGAATACAATGTACCGTACTTGGCACAGAGGAATACAATGTACCGTACTAGGCACAGAGGAATACACTGTGCCCTACTTGGCGCAGAGGAATACAATGTACCGTACTAGGCGCAGAGGAATACAATGTACCGTACTAGGCACAGAGGAATACAATGTGCCGTACTTGGCACAGAGGAATACTCTGTACCGTACTAGGCACAGAGGAATACACTGTACAGTACTAGGCACAGAGGAATACAAGAATACACTGTACCGTACTAGGCGCAGAGGAATACACTGTACAGTACTAGGCACAGAGGAATACACTGCACAGTACTAGACACAGAGGAATACACTGTACAGTACTAGGCACAGAGGAATACAATGTACCGCACTTGGCACAGAGGAATACACTGCACAGTACTAGACACAGAGGAATACACTGTACAGTACTAGGCACAGAGGAATACAATGTACCGCACTTGGCACAGAGGAATACACTTAACATTATTTAAAAAGCCGGCTTGTGTAGAGGAGTATTTACAACCTCACTAAAGCCGGTATAAATAATTGAGGGATTTGGGGGGGGGGGAGTAAGTTCATTAGAAATATGTACATCGGTTTTGAAACAGGTATTCTGAGATTTCGCCTTCAAAGTTTTCTGTGGGGAAAGATAGGAAGTAGAGAGAGGATGGAAGTAAAATGGAAGAAGACATTAGCTGCTCGAAAAGCCAAAACCAAAAATTATTATGCAAATAAATAAATGTTTGTTGGTAACAAATATTCAGAATTCATACTTGTTTGCTTTAATCAAGGCTGTTACGTTGTTATTTTCAAATATGTAACGTTAACTTTTCTAACTAATAAATATATCAACGCCAAGGCTTGGTATATGAACACAACAGATCTAACTTTAATTGCTTCTAAACATAGGTGAATATATATGTATATACAATATAAGTCCTTTGTCTTATGATGTCTACTTAAACAAATGTCACTACAAGTTACAACTAACTCTTAGAATCTTAGAACTATCTACAGTACTCTACGTCTAACTCATATGTCTGTCAGCACCTTACTAACTCAGAGCGCCTTACTGCCTCAACTACTACTATTCACGTCTTTTATAAGGTTGGGGCGAATACGTTGGTGCAACGTTTATGGGGGGGGGGTGAAAACGACGATGTCTGTCACCGAAACGTTTGGGGGGGGGGGGAAGAACGTCAGTAAAACGATTGGGGGGAAGGCGACGTCGACGAAACGAATCTACACAAACATGGCGGCTGGAACCTTGACCCTGTGGTGAACTGGGGTTGGTGGGGGAGAAGTGCAATTCTACACGTCACATACCTCCCTCCTTTCCAAGTTTTACGTAGTAAAACAAACTAACAAACATTATTATAAAAAAGTCTAGTGGGGGAACAGTATTACATCACACTGAAAATGGTATGGATGTCAAATCAAACATGTCTAGACTACTTGTTAAGCATCTATTCATAAGTCAATGTAATGTAACGTAATACATTTTAATAAATTACAAACTTAATAAAGCACGAAACAAAAAAAAACATAATGAATGCAATGTTCTATAATACAAACAAGTTCATTCTGTTACTGGCTTGTATTGCTCCTTGATGTCTTGGTTCAAATAGGTGATGGGGCATACAGGTCAGTTTTACACAACGTGTCGAACGGGAAAGACGAAAACGTTCCATTGTCTGTAATAGTCACTCGCTGGTGAGCTTGAGGTCGAAGTGACATTAACTACACCTCTTGTGATAAACGTGTCAATTATGAGGCGTGGTTTTAGTTTTGTCTGTTTCATTGATGTAAACTGTTGATGACGTTCTGCATATCGTTGGTAACAGTAAATTATTGAGTGCGTCTTTGACTGGGTTTACGCTTGTGTGAGGGGCTACACGTAGAACAAATATGATGAGGTGAAAACATGTGAAATTAGATCGTTGGTGGCAGATAAATGTTTAGGCCCTCACAAAGGTGGCGACTTGAACTTGTATAACGATATGTAGGTACTGGTCTTTGTTAGTCAGCCTGTGAATAACTAGCTATGAAATTTAAGGGCATATTCTTTAGAGGTGGGGGGGGGAATATTGAACATATTATCTCAGTATCTTAGTGCACGAGTCAAAGAAATAAGACATCTAAACCTACCGTGTAACTTCTGGACTTAGCTGATCATACTTAATTCAGTATATCTATCTAGTGTGACCTATATCACTTACCTTTTGACTCCGCATTTTGCATATATTACTTAGCCTTAGCAAACATCATATTCTTACTACTGTTATGGTAACAACATCAACTTATAACTTATGGTTTAATTGGCATTCTACTTAGTAATTAAAGGTATAAACTCATAGTCTGCTTAACTTGGGTTAATTTATATATTTCTGGCGGTAATTCCTATTATATTCAGCAATTGTGGAGCAGAACTGTTCTCTGTGACCCATTTTACAACACTGTCTACAAATAACTTCATCTACACGCTTTGTACAGGCCCTAGACTTGTGGTTGTGTGACCCACAACGAAAACAAATTATTGGCTTTACACTACGGGTACTACTGTGCTGTACGTCACTGAATCTAACTCTGGGCTTTTGTTTGTAATTTGTCCTAGTTTGCCTGCTATTTCTATCGTCCTTGATCTCCATAACACTATTACCTATAATAAGGTCTGTAATGAGACTGTCAACTACATGTGCCTCCACTCTACCATTAAAATAGATTGTCTGTATGTCTATTTCTGCTATTGGGTAAGTTGTAATTTGTCCGTCAAAACCTCTACATTTACCAAATCTGCCAGTGTATTGGGAAGGTCGAACTAAATATTTCTTAACTAAAACTGTATTACACCCTGAATCTCTTAGCACGTCTACGCTATTATGTCCTACTCTACCTTTTGTTACTGTCAAAGGCTTGGATGGCTCTAATGTACTCATGACGTCATGAACCCTGTCTCTTGAACTACTTCTACCTCTTCCCTGATAATTGTCTCTACGGTTGTCCTCAGGTGACCTAGATTGTCTATTATTATGGTTCAAAGGACAGTCCCTAGCAAAATGTCCTTTTCTGTTGCAGCTTCGACATATTAATTCTGTCCTACCTGCCGGTCTATTCTCATTTACTCTGTTCTGACAATGTCTGTGATGGGACCTGCTTGTGTCGCTACTAAAACATATAATGTCCTGTATACCATTTTCTACTGTAGTTGTGGGTTTATCAGGGTGAGCGGTTTTATATTTCCTTATTAGGTCCACAGCTGTCTCTACTGTCTTTGGTCCCCTTTCTAAAATGAATGACTTCAATTCAGGGTGGCAGGAATGAATGGCCTTGTCTAACAAGAAAAATGTCCTAAAGGCTTCGAATGTCCTTTCTACCTTAGCATATTGTAGCCATTTATCCAAGGCAGTACCTAATTTGTCAAAATATGTCTGGGGGTCATCGTCCTTTTGTAAAACTGTCTGATGAAACGCCTTCCTAAAACTTGCTTCTGTCTGTCCATATGTCCTTAGAAGCTGTTCTCTAGCTACCTGGTAACTGTCCTGGTTTAAACATATCTTAAGGGAAACGTCACTAGTAAAAGATTTACCTAACAAGTACGTCCATTTGGATTCGGGGAAGTCAAGTTCTCTCATGTCACGTTCGAATTTAGTAAGGAAATTGTCGATCGTTGTCTTTTGTTCGTCAAATAGATGGTATTTATAGTGAGCTATTCTATTTGCAAGACTATGATCTATGGTTGGCATTGGGGTAGGTAGAGGGGTGGGATTATTAAGCTGGCTATCCCTTAACTCTTTCTCTAATTCTAACTGCTTGATTTTAGCTGGCTTTCTGCTATGTTGAAAGA
Organism: Bulinus truncatus; assembly: GCA_021962125.1. Classification (NCBI taxonomy): domain Eukaryota; kingdom Metazoa; phylum Mollusca; class Gastropoda; family Planorbidae; genus Bulinus; species Bulinus truncatus. The sequence continues at coordinate 7,325,200 of JAGDYQ010000031.1, read as the reverse complement.
ATGCCTAGCATGTTCTCTCTCATGTTCCTTATCTAATCTAGCCTGTTCCTTCTCTAACCTAGCTTGTTCCTTCTCTAACCTTGCTTATTCCTTCTCTAACCTATCCTGCGCCCATTTCTCTAATTTTTTTGTCTCTATCCCTAATGTTTGTCCTAAGGTAACGAAATGTTCGAATGATGACATTCTGAGTTATGAATAATGATTTACAAACAAATTGAGTTACCTTGACTTACCTTAATATTAACTTCAACTAAATAAGGATAATGAAATACTTATTATATACAATCTAACACACAAACTAAGTAAATTTCTGCGGTACAAATACAATACGAAATAAACAAGACAAAAGGCAGAGCAAACTGATAGTAACAACAAATAAAACAATACTGTCACATATACACAAACTAGACAGTAACGATCTAACAAATAAATGTTCTGTAATCTCTCCGAGCACCGCTTATAAACACTCCGTTACAAAAGTAACAAAGATGTACTCAGTGAGAGACTACCAACAAAATATCTATAAGGATTCAAAATAAACGAGACATTTGATTGTGCACTAAGATAGAATTAAAAAAAAACTTATCTGGTTTTAAGAATATATCAACACAGACTGACTGACTCCTCTTGTCGCCTTCTCTCTGCTCTCCTAGATTATGTATGAGTCAGTGTGACTCCTCTCTTGGCTGCTCTCGAGTCAGTGAGACTCCTCTGTTGGCTGCTCTCGAGTCAGTGAGACTCCTCTGTTGGCTGCTCTCGAGTCAGTGAGACTCCTCTGTTGGCTGCTCTCGAGTCAGTGAGACTCCTCTGTTGGCTGCTCTCGAGTCAGTGAGACTCCTCTGTTGGCTGCTCTCGAGTCAGTGAGACTCCTCTGTTGGCTGCTCTCGAGTCAGTGAGACTCCTCTGTTGGCTGCTCTCGAGTCAGTGAGACTCCTCTGTTGGCTGCTCTCGAGTCAGTGAGACTCCTCTGTTGGCTGCTCTCGAGTCAGTGAGACTCCTCTGTTGGCTGCTCTCGAGTCAGTGAGACTCCTCTATTGGCTGCTCTCGAGTCAGTGAGACTCCTCTATTGGCTGCTGTTGCTGACTTAGATGAAGATTCCAGAAATATCTTTGGGCAGGCTCGCCAAATGTTACGTTATTATTTTCAAATATGTAACGTTAACTTTTCTAACTAATAAATATATCAACGCCAAGGCTTGGTATATGAACACAACAGATCTAACTTTAATTGCTTCTAAACATAGGTGAATATATATGTATATACAATATAAGTCCTTTGTCTAATGATGTCTACTTAAACAAATGTCACTACAAGTTTACAACTAACTCTTAGAATCTTAGAACTATCTACAGTACTCTACGTCTAACTCATATGTCTGTCAGCACCTTACTAACTCAGAGCGCCTTACTGCCTCAACTACTACTATTCACGTCTTTTATAAGGTTGGGGCGAATACGTTGGTGCAACGTTTATGGGGGGGGGGGGGGTGAAAACGACGATGTCTGTCACCGAAACGTTGGGGGGGGGGGGAAGAACGTCAGTAAAACGATTGGGGGGAAGGCGACGTCGACGAAACAAATCTACACAAACATGGCGGCTGGAACCTTGACCCTGTGGTGAACTGGGGTTAGTTGGGGAGAAGTGCAATTCTACACGTCACAAAGGCCGTAGCCAGAATTTTGTTTTGGGGGGGGGGGGGCTGTGCGGAGTGTTTTATATAAAAAAAATTGGAATGCAATAATAAAGAAGTATATTTTATAATAAAATTTGATTTTTAGAATTAATTTGGGGGAGGGGGGGGCTGCAGCCCCCTAGCGCCCCCCTGGCTACGGCCTTGGCTTTAATACTTACTGGATATATATCCTATATAATAAGACAAGTGTATGTCTGTGTTTTTGTTCCTCCATAGTATTTACTCGCCTGATGACTCTTTTTTGTACATAATATTATGAACTGAATTTACGATTGTATGTTTTTTTTATGTCATTTCTATTTCACTGCAAACCAAAGCTTCTGCAGCTGGAGCTCACTCCCCGCCGGTGCTTGCATAATTTAATGATAATTTTATACCAATAATACATGAAAAAAAATATTTTTTTCAATAGCTTTAGCTACCCTCTTTCTCTCTCTCTCTCTCTCTCTCTCTCTCTCTCTCTCTCTCTCTCTCTCTCTCTCTCTCTCTCTCTCTCTCTCTCTCTCTCTCTCTCTCTCTCTCTTTCTCTTTTATTTACTTTTAAATAGTGTGAAAAGTTTAAAAAAATATAAAAACCTGTATATATGGGGGTGGGGGGGGAGAACAGTTAATAGAGTCACAGAGCCATATCTCACAAAGCAATAACATGTTTTGAACATTACGAATATTAATTTGTTTTTTGAGATGAAAATAAATTAAAATTTGGAATTTAATAAATAAAATGAAGAAAAAAAAACAATAACAATAACACACTTTCCAGATATAAAAAACTGTCACATATTTCAGCCAGGGGAAAGATGTAAAAAAAATTATTGTAAATTATATGTCATTTGCTGTAAGCACAAAGATAATTTATTCATATTAATCACACAGAAACGAGAATGCGCACAGTAAGGGAGTTAATTAGTTATACTTTTTAATAGAATTCAGAATTTACAGACTTACTCCCCATATTGCAGGAACAATCAGACCATTGCAGTGGTCAAACCAGTACACACATTAAAACCATAACAATTATTAATGTCACGACCAGTTAAACATTGAGGTAGGTGTGACTGTGGAGGGTAAAGTTCACAAGAAAATGAGCAATTAGTAACTAAAACCAGGTAGATGCTCTACTGCTTTAAACTGCCGCTTGGGAGCTCAATGTACTCACTGTTTCAAACACTATCGACAAAAGTGATTCAGGCTTCAAAAGGCTCATCGCACCTAAGAGGGGGTGGGGGCGCACGCTTGGAATTTTTTTTCCTGTTAACTTTCCAGATGATGCCCCAGAGGCGTAATTAGAGTGGGGGGGAGTGGGGTCCAAATTCATTCAAAAGTCTCACCGGGTCCCAGCTTGAGGGGGCCCCCACATTTTTTACATTAAATATTAAGTACATTATCTCATGTCATGGTGTCGAATATCAAAATGCAGGGGCCCTCAAAGAGACCAAGCCCCCCGAGGCCCCAAAATCCCTAGGCTTGGCACTGCAATCCTCCTTGTACGTCACAACGCCAAGCCTTGAAAAATATGTTTCTCTGTTGTTGATACTTTAATGTTTTCTACGACGTGAATATAAAACATAACGCATAAAGTGTAAAAATGGAAGTACATTTCTGACATATGCTTTCAACTATTTGGGTGGTATTTAGCAGATGTTTTTAATGATATTTGGTGTTTTTATTTTAGCACCGAACTATATATAGAGCCCAGCCCTACCACCTCAAACGACACTACTGGCTTACTTTTTTTTTTGGCGCAGTACTTTCACCATTAATTTGTGTGTGAGTACATTGTAATAATAAAGATTCAGTGATGTGTGTGAGTACATGTGTAATGACGATGTTTGCAGTGATGTGTCTGAGTCAAGGCCATAGCCGGGGGGGGGGGAGGGGCTGCAGCACCCCCCTCTCAAACTAATTCTAAAAATTAAATTCTATTATAAAATATTCTTCTTTATCATTGCGTTCCATTTTTTTCTTATAAAAAAACTATCCGCGATCCTGGCAAATTGCTTCATGCACGCTGGTTGACAAAGGCGAACAGGATACTTCGTCTGTATATGTAAACGATGTCTCTCAGTCATTTGAGCTACAAGAACTTTCAACTTATACTGTGAGGGTTTATGGCCCTGTTTGGTTTGACATTAAAACAAAACCGTCGTGCAAAGATGGTGACAGGCACTTGTGGAAGACCATCTTCTTGTCACGTTATTTGTCTCCTGACTTAAGAAAAATCGACGATCCTGACTTATTGTAAATTGTTACATTGTTAATTCATAAACATAATTTAGTTCAGCAGTTCATATTTGCACATTAACATTACGAATATCACTATTGATATGTTTATTTCATTCAAAATTGTGTTATAATGCTTTAAAGTTTGTATCCTTTAAAATTTGAAGGCCTTTGGGGCACCGGTAAAAGTTACACTACATAAAAGATATTTTAGGCCATAACTACTTAGACCATTTGGCAACCATTTTGAGATATTAGAATAAAAAATAATTTTTTTTTCACTCCACCCTAATGTACATTAGCAATCTAAAGATACATGTCATTTAATGTTCCCCCACCCCACCCTCAGTCAACCCTCTATCAGGGGCGTACCTGAGGGGGGCGGGCGGTGGGTGCGGTCCGCACCGGGCGGCACTTTTTATTACTTTTTAGGGGGGGGGGCGGCAAAAATGTTTAGATTAAATTGAAATACCTAAATGAGAGGGCGGCAAAATCGTCTTCCGCCCTGGGCGGCCGATACCCACGATACGCCGCTGCCCTCTATACAAATTTTGCCAGGGACGCCCATCGCACTGAAAGCCTCACGCAGACACTGTAGTTTACATAACCACAAGAACGCCTCTTCTGGACATACAACAACAAACAGTTCCTAAGCATTTTTTTTTTTTAGAAATAGAGCAATCATCAACAATTATACATGTAGTTAGTTTTACAATCAATATAATTTAATATCGCTGGTGTAAATAAATTTAAAATGAAGCCAAATCTCAGTGTCCATAGCCTACTCGTTGTTATCAAGTTTGTATCTAGTGACTAGCGTCATTGGATTTCATCACACCTTAAAATTCAATAGATATTATGTGGATAGAACAGTAGTTAAAATTAGTTCATGTCCAATGGCGTAACTCGGCGGGGGTGGAGGGACGGTTTGCCTCCCCCCCCCCCAGAAATTACCTAGCCAACAGTGAAGGTGAGCATTTTAATCAGTTAAGTAACTCTGTGGACGGGAATGGGGGGGGGTGATTTCTGAGTCCGCCCTCGGCGCCCACTAATGCAAGTCACTTCACTGTTCAGGCTACTTGTATCTCGAGGCCTCCACTGTGACCTGGTCATGGTTTTTGAACTGCCGTGATTATAATAGCTCCTCCTATCTCTCCCCCGCCCCCCCCCTGACCACCAACCATTTTTTTAGTTATTTATAGCAAATGACTGCACCCGATCGGAGCACCCGATGACATGGGCGTACGACATGTGTTCGGTAGTCACCACCATTGGGGTGGGAGTGATGTATTGTAGATTAATATATAATGCTTTTTTCCCCTTTGTACACCCCCACCCACCCACCCACCCACCCCTTAGTTCTGTGTCATTTTCCCTAACTACATTTGACACAATCGCAACGTAAAAGCCACAGATTGCGGATTTAACAAAACATGTTATTAGCTTGTTTCACATTCACATCGTGTTTAGATAAGAGTGTTGCATGTTGTATGTTGACACACACAGAGAAGTGTTGCATGTTGTATATTGACACACAGAGAGAAGTGTTGCATGCATGTTGACAAAGATAGACAAGTATTGTAGGTTGACACAGAGAGAGACGTGTTGCATGTTGTATCTTGACATAGAGAGAAGTGTTGCATGTTGTATATTGACACAAAGAGAGACGTGTAAACATTGTATGATATAAAGGACATTAACAATGTTTATTATCATTTCTAAATAGTTTTACTTTGATTTAAGACAGATTTATCAATCATTTATATATATTTTATTCCTTTCTGACATATATGTACAATTTAAGTTCATGTATTTAGTTGACTTAAAATAAAAAAATGAATTTTTAACACAAATGAAAGCACAACTTAAACAGGTGACAAAATATATTTACAAAGACATAATTATTTGTGATAAAAAATATTAAATTTAACTAAAGACATGTAGTATGATTAAGATCACATATAATAACATATAATTAACTGTAAATATTTTCTGAACATCAACGTATTTTTGGACAAAAAAATTCACTATGACTATGAAAAAAATCATAAAAAAACAAATGTCTTAGAGGCTATGGAAAAAGTCATGAAAAAAAAAACAAATGTGTTAGAGGCTATGAAAAAAAATTATGAAAAAAACAACAAATGTCTTAGAGGCTATGGAAAAAGTCATGAAAAAAAAAACAAATGTGTTAGAGGCTATGAAAAAAAAAAGAAAAGATTGTGTTAAATGTCATGGGATTAGAATTTGTAAAAGATCGCCATTAATTTGTGAAAGCAGGTTTATAAAAATTGAGCAGTGTTTGAGATCTGTTTCATAAACTTAACTGATTTGAAGAAGGACAAAAAAAAAAAAACAAGCACTGAGTATAGTAGGTCCACATCAAGGAAGATGAAGTTGGAACGTTTGATTTAAGGTTGACACGTATTCATACTGATCATAGTCGTTGTTGAGTCCCAGGGTTCAACTTCAAGAGCGAGAATGTCGTAACAGTAAAACCGAGGGATCATGTAAAGCAGTGCCACAACAAGGTTGGGTGCAGCACCGGGGCTCACTAATCCTAGGTGCCTTATGGGGATAATCATCTATAAATTGACACCCCAATATCTGGCGCCAGTTTGAGATCCGGGGGGGGGGGGGCGCGGTTTGTTGTGACAGTCAAGCGGCCAAGAGTAGATGGCGGCTGCCCTGTATGACGGAAAGGTCTCTGACAAAGTTGACCTTTATAGTCATGACCGACCGTCCGGTGAAAAATGTTATTGTTAACAATAAAAAAATAATACAAAGTAAATGGAAAAAAAAAAGAAATCTGTTTAAATAAAGACTACATTAAAATTAAAATCACTCGCAATTCACTTGTTTAGATTGACAGGGAATCAATAGTTGTTCAATGAAACTAAATGTCGACAGACAAGCGAACAAAAAAATATTAATTACAAAATTCGGAATAAATTAACTAAAAAGTGAAGTAAATATCTACGAACTTTTCAGTGAATGGGATTTCTTGATTGAGACATATGTGAGATCTATAATGTATGAATTAACAAACTATAGTCAATGCCAAGGAAACGAAACGCAACGTTATAAGTGAAAAGAGGAGACGGGTGGTCGTGCGGTGTATTGCGCTTGACACACGACCGAAGGGGTTCAGGGTTTAAACCTCTGTGGGAAACTTGGAATATTGTCAGATCCTGGTGAAAGTCCACAAGTTCACCCAGCATTAAATTGGTACCTGACTTAAGTTGGGAAGTAAAGGCGGGTAGGCGTCGTGCTAACCACATAATCCCTTTAAATGCCGAGGTTACGGAAACAGATCAGCTCCGATGGCCCGTTAGAGTTAAGGGAACTTTTAATAAGTGAAAGGCCTCGCAGAAGTGATAACATTGAGCAAAATTAAAATATATGTAATATATATATTACAATCGTATGACAATTATCGAAAGTAAATTGACTGCGTTATTCTGGATACAGTTTCATCATTAAAAAAAAATGTGGAGTACAGAATCTTAAGGAAATAGTGTGAAGGGCAAATACAAATATGGGGTGGTCTAAGGTGAGCATACAGAGGCAGTTTTTCCACAGATGAGGTGACTAGGAGACGTGGATTCAATTGGAAACTGTTTGAGTTTACCGTTGTAGTTGTCATTGTCAGTCCTGCGCATGCGTTGATTGATATCATTCATGTTTAGATCGATGTTATGATTCTCAAAGCCCCTACCCCGTTCAAAACTCCCCCCTCTATCTGTAGTATTTGCTTGTATGTGTGTCTCTACAGTATACTGATCATATGCACATTTCTGTATTTTTGCTTGGACCGAAATTGTAGGTAGCTATGAAGTCATCTTGTGATTTTACAAAACAATGTTACTTACTGACACAATACAACATTATGTTAAGATGTAGATAGTGACAACAATGGTAATTTTGTTTTAGAAAGTCTAAGCAGTAACTTAATGTCTATCTCTCTCTCTCTCTCTCTCTCTCTCTCTCTCTCCCCCCCCCCCACCCAATCTTCTGTCATTTTTTTTTTCGCTGCTGAACTTAGGACTATAAAGTTGACCTATTTCAACATAGCTACTGTCGGTTGTGCTGTAAATGCAATTCACCATTGTGTACTTACATATTCCAATATTCGATTGCAAGCTATATTTTGTCATAAATTTTGTGTAAATATTTTGAACAATCGTATAATATAAAAACCATTGTCATACTAAACAATTTCGCTCATAACGGCAACTGGTGGCACACAGATTCAAACAGAAATCCAAATATAGAAAGTAAGTTAACGTGCAAAATACAACGCACTACAGCTTGCCAAATAATAACAACATAACTTGTAAATAATGCAACCTATTTGATGGCAGTTGGTGCATGGATTCCTTCACAGAATGTGTTTATGTTAAATTAAATGATTTAAAAAAGAAAAAAGTTCACATATTGTCATGATCATTACAAGAAGACTGATTGGTTGGTCCCGCCCGACCTGGCGGCCACAGTCGCCTGTATCAGGTTGGAGGGGGACGGGGCGAACATCATCATGGGGGTCAAGGTGGGGGCCAGCGCTACCACGCCCCTTTTGAACCATTTCCAGGAGGAGTGAAGTGCATGGCCGACTCTTTTCTTCATCTGTGAATGGAGGACAAAAAAAAAAAAGGAAAGAAAAACGTCGTGAGTAAATACACTGAATGAAATTAAACACAGCTCAATGTCTGACTAGCTCAATGTCTGACTAGCTCAATGTCTGGCTAGCTCAATGTCTGACTAGCTCAATGTCTGACTAGCTCAATGTCTGACTAGCTCAATGTCTGACTAGCTCAATTTCTGACTAGCTCAATGTCTGGCTAGCTCAATGTCTGACTAGCTCAATGTCTGACTAGCTCAATGTCTGGCTAGCTCAATGTCTGACTAGCTCAATGTCTGACTAGCTCAAGGTCTGACTAGCTCAATGTCTGACTAGTTCAAGGTCTGGCTAGCTCAATTTCTGACTAGCTCAATGTCTGGCTAGCTCAATGTTTGGCTAGCTCAATGTCTGACTATTGTTATTGATGGGCAGGAAGAAAACAATAGGCGTACACCATATTATGGTTGATGAATTTGTGTAGCATTCTACCAAACACAGACTTCTGATTTCCTCGAAAAGAATGGCGTCGTGACCTCTATGACAGTCATGACCTCTATGACAGTCGTTGGATAGTTGTCAATAACTCCCTATCCCCTTAAACGTCATGCAAAGTTGTGACGTATTACAAGGCGGTGACGTAAGAAAACAACATTTCGGGAACTGATCGACTTTGTTTTGTTCATTTATATAATGTGAAGTTTAAAAAAAAAGGAAAATAAATAAAATGTTCAATACGAATCATTTCACGGGAGAAGAATTTTGGTGCCAGAAGTGATGTCTTATTAGTATGTAAGTTGATTACAGAGGAGTAAACAGGAGGGAGGGGGGTGCGCTCAGGGCAGAAGTTTATATCCTGCCTCAGGGATGCGGAATTTCGGCTGTTCAATGCCTTGATACCTCGAAATATTTCATTAGTTTGATTTCCAAATATTTCATGTTTCCAATAGTTTTAAACACAATTTCATTTTTTTTACTACTGCCAAGGGAGAACTCTGTGAGTACTTAAAGAAATCCGAATATCATATCTAAAAAAACAGTTTGAATTCTAAATCGTTCAAGCTCTTGAACCAGATATTTCAGACATGGTGAAATTGGGATCCGCGGGCCAAGTGCGATTATCTAAACCGGTCATCGCTTAATTTTAAGTACATTTCATTAATATCAGTTCATACATACGCCACCCGTTAGTATTGATCTGGTCAGTCTGTCTGTCGCATGTATGAACCCATTGTGGCCCCGACTCAAAATGTTAGCTGACCCCACTATTACATGATATACGCATTATTTAAACTTTGTTCAGCAATAGTTTTAATTAATATACTCGACGTATCTAAGTTATAGTCTAAAGAAAAAAGTCTGATATACGTAAAGAATTAGTTATAGACTGAACAGTCTAATAATAAAAAACAACAATATAGACTGAACAGTCTAATAAAACAAAAAAAAAACATATAGACGTCATTGATCAATTCAATATCGTCACAATGTGACTTAAATCCAATGCGTTTAGCCTATATTATTGGGTTTTAATGTAGTAATACAATTTTGATTTAACTACGTGGAATCAGGTGCTATGATCATTTTTTGTTACATATCTATGACTGACCTATATTTTCTACACAAGACTTGAATTTACATTAAGCGCACGAGAAGATATGGTGATCCAACATCCACGTATTTTGACAGTTTTAATATTCAATGTTTATAGTATACTGTTAATAATTGCCCTTAAAATAAACTCACCTCTTTTCTGGCAATTTTCCTCTTCTCCTTCCGCTTCTTTTTCTTCCCCGTTAAATCCGTGCGCTCATTGACTGCTCCAGGGCCGGCTGCTCTGCGACTGAAAGTCTTAAAACAACTGCTCACACCTTCCTGCTCGTCCCTGCTCACCAAGTTGGCCTCGTCATCCCTGGGGCCCAGAGCATAGACGCCCTGGTCATCGTTGTCCGAGTCCTGGCGCGCCCCGTAGCTAGACAGGCAACTAGACTGTAGTGTCGGCATCTTGCGACGATGTTTGCGAGCAACTGGTCTGTCCCTGTGCTGCTCACATGACAGCCAGCTGTCCTGGCCAATTACTCTTTCTCTTTAGCCGTGGTGTTACTTGCAACACACCTGGTGATGAAAGGGTTAAAGTAAGATAATGTGAATAACACAAAAAAAAACTGTGGTAATGGTAACAGCTGGTGGTTACAGAGTGACAGGTAGTCAAGTGGCTGTCTAGCTAAGTGAATCATATCATTACTAAAACATAAATAGCTCTATTTCAAGGGTTGACGAGCGTATGGCCCGCTGGCCACAGGTGGCAGAAAATTTATTATATAGTAGTTTACGGACCATCAGAAGCACTTTACCCTCTCGCCCCAAGTTGACGGGGAAAATGCGTCTTATAGTCCGATTTTTTCTTGTAGTACTGGCTCTAAACACTGGTCACATCTCACTGTCAGGTCACATTTTATTGTCAGGTCACTGTCAGGTAACATCTCATTGTCAGGTGACATCTCACTGTCAGGTCACATCTCACTGTCAGGTCACATCTTACTGTCAGGTGCGTCTTACTGTCCATAAATTTAATAAATTACGGTGATTATTCAATTTTTATTATCACACACATTATTTATTACAATATTGAAACATAAACAAGGAAATAGATTCTAAACACAGACAATGGGTTCTATACACAGACAATGGGTTTTATACACAAACAATGGGTTTTACACACAGACAATGGGTTTTACACACATACAATGGGTTTTATACACAGACAATGGGTTTTATACACAAACAATGGGTTTTATACACAGACAATGGGTTCTATACACAAACAATGGGTTTTATACATAGACAATGGGTTCTATACACAAACAATGGCTTTTATACAATGCAATGGGTTATACACACAGACAAAAGGCTCATTTTACTGACAATGGGCTCAAATACGGCTAAGTCAGGGCCGCAGCGGGAAAGTCTGGGAGACAGGTTCTGCACGCCCCCCCCCCCCCCATGCGGCGCCACCCTGGCTAGGTCAAAGGTCGGTGATGTTATTTTTTTTTAATGGACGTAATGAAAGTGGTGGATATGCATACAAATGTCAAACTGAACCTCCGCCCCCCCCCGGGGGGGGCTAAAGTTATGTCTCTGCCAAATATTATGTCGCCTTCTTAACATCGGGCTATTTAAATGGACTTTACTTTTTGTTCTGTATTTACACTTTGAAATGTTTTTTTTTAACTGTAGTAATCAAATGTTGTTTACAATCCAATCTAATCGCCTCATGCATGTTATTGACATCGTAACCATCTGTTACACAGAGTAAAGACAACAAACAAACATTGCAAAGTGGATTATTCATGATAAATTATTTATGTCTTTTTATTGATCGTTTTGGTCTATCTTATATTAATGTGTCATCCATACAAAGTGTCAGTGCTTTTTTTTGTAAAAAAAAAAAAAATTAGGTGCCGGTACTCAGTGATGGATTGCCTAACTTTTAACTACCAGTTCGCAGTTTCGCATTTTATATTTTAATTCTTATTGCGCGCAATTTTAAAATGATTCAATTTTAACAAATTAATAATGTAATAAATTAATAATAAACGTTAAAATACAAGAAAAGTAATAATTTTTTCCCCACATTGAAAAAGGTGCCGGTACGCCGTACCGGTGCGTACCGGCACAAATAATGCACTGCAGGGTGCAGAGTGTATACAACAACATTAACTGACAGAGATTTGCTGACATGTCCCAGCAATAACTCAGAAACATGTTTACCACTGCAGAAGTGAATGCACGTTTTTAATTTTTGGAAATTCTTTAATGAATTCTTAATTGATTATGTCATAGACAGGTTGTGTGACAAATGACTTCTAAACTATTATTGACTATCCTAGTTACTATACTGTGAGATATAACGGTTTGTACCGATCGACCAATCAGAGCCCGATCAATGACTGACAACTAATTAATATAGACATGTTCCATTGTAGAGCAGTGCATCAAATAAATAATTACAAGGACAGACTGCTCAAATACACGAGCGGCACACGAGCAGAGACGGCCTAAAGGTCGGTTTATGGGGGGTGGGGGCGGAATTGGTTTAGCCGCGGGTGCAGATGACTAAAATGGGCCCTCACAAATAGACAGACATCGGTATCGGTATTTGTGGTCCCACACCTAAGGGATAAAGTCAACACAACCTTTCCCAGTAATACAGGTCAGCTGAGAGGTTGGTTATAAACTGTAACGTTCTAAATACAACTGATTTCTCGGGGGTGTGAGGGGAGCTTTGGGAGCTTTCCTTTTTTTTATAGATTGGAAATATAGCAACTAATAAAGTAAAGAGTAAAAGTTCCCTTAGCCCTAACGGTCTAAGTGTAGAATTCATCTGTTTCTATAACCTCGGAATATGAAGGGATTGTGTGGTTAGCACAACGCCCAGCCGCCTTTACTTCCCAACTTCAGTCATTTATCCATTTAAAGCTGGGTGGACTTGTGGGACGACTTTGCACCAAATTTCATCAGGATAAAAAAAATCACCGAGGATCGAACCCAGGACTATCAGCTCGACAGCCGAGTATCTACACCACTCGGCCATCCGTCTCACTTCTACTGACATCAGTAGGGTAATAAATGGAGGTTCTCTGAGACTCCTCACAAGTAGGCGATCTCCCGGTGCAATAATGCAGTTAATCCGCCTCTACACATGAGGACTTTAATTATAGCAGCTGCGGCAAACCACGGGCTGAGTAGCTAGCTCAATAACTAGCCCCTTTACTCCCATTAATTAATGTCAGGTTATCAGGTAGCCACGAAACACTTTCCGGCGAGACCTAGAAGATGATACCACACAGATGGGACACATTTGGAACCAACTGGAGAGGATGTTAAAGGACGGAGGACTCTGGTGGAGATCGGCTGTTGGTGGCCCCATACTCTGCCAGGGGTGACGGGCAATGATGATGATGATGAATCAGGTAGCCTGTCCATTCAGTGCCGAACCTAGGGATTTGGAGGCCCGGGGGCTTTGCCTCTTTGGGGGGGGGCCCTGCATTTTGTTATTCGACACCATAACATGAGATAATGTACTTAATATTGATTGAAAACAAAAAAAATTGGGGGCCCCTCTCAGGCTGGGGCCCGGGGGGGACTTTCGAATTTGAAACCCCCTTCCCCCCCACCATAGGTACGCATCTGTGTCCATTTAATTTTAACATCAGTGGACTTGGTCAGTACCAGAGAAAGTTTTAAACATCTACACAGCACGGTGAGTGGACGGAGGGCGTTAGGTTGAACAGACACATGGAATAACGTAAAATTAAAAAAAAAAAAATCACTTTTTTGATAGTCATTTAACGAATGATGGTAAATTTAACTAAAGATGGTACATTTAACGAATGATGGTAAATTTAACTAAAGATGGTACATTTAACGAATGATGGTAAATTTAACTAAAGATGGTACATTTAACGAATGATGGTAAATTTAACTAAAGATGGTACATTTAACGAATGATGGTAAATTTAACTAAAGATGGTACATTTAACGCATGATGGTAAATTTAACTAAAGATGGTACATTTAACGAATGATGGTAAATTTAACTAAAGATGGTACATTTAACGAATGATGGTAAATTTAACTAAAGATGGTACATTTAACGAATGATGGTAAATTTAACTAAAGATGTTACATTTAATGAATGATGGTAAATTTAAATAAAGATGGTACATTTAACGAATGATGGTAAATTTAACTAAAGATGGTACATTTAACGAATGATGGTAAATTTAACTAAAGATGGTACATTTAACGAATGATGGTAAATTTAACTAAAGATGTTACATTTAATGAATGATGGTAAATTTAAATAAAGATGGTACATTTAACGCATGATGGTAAATTTAACTAAAGATGGTACATTTAACGCATGATGGTAAATTTAACTAAAGATGGTACATTTAACGCATGATGGTAAATTTAAGTAAAGATGGTACATTTAACGAATGATGGTAAATTTAACTTAAGATGGTACATTTAACCAGTGGCGTCATTTGGGGGGGGGGGGCTGGGCGGCATTGGCTCCCCCCTAGATTCTTAAAATAATTAAATTAATTGGTAAAATCAGTGGATTTTTATACATAATTGATGGAAAAACGAAAACCAGACGCTATTCCCCCCCCCCCCCCCCCAACATTTTGGTGAAATGACGCCACTGCATTTAACGAATGATGGTACATTTAACTAATAATGGTAAATTTCAACGCTTTACAGAATTTGAGACGTATAACAAATAAATATATTCGGTAAGGTTGGCACACAATTCTATACCACCACTGCTCCTCCCCCCTCCCCGGCCTTAGCCTACTTTGAAAAAAGGTAAGCTCCCATTTGTCACACCCACGAGAAATCAGTTATATTTAGGACGTTACAGTTTATAACCTTCCAGCTGACCTATATTACTGGGAAAGGTTGCGTTGACTTAATTGTTTCACAATACACTATGTAATACACAATACACTATGTTATACACAATACATTATGTAATACACAATACACTATGTAATACACCATACACTATGCAATACACAATACATTATGTAATACACAATACACTATGTAATACACAATACACTATGTAATACACAATACACTATGTAATACACCATACACTATGCAATACACAATACATTATGTAATACACAATTCATTATGTAATACACCATACACTATGCAATACACAATACATTATGTAATACACAATACACTATGTAATACACAATACACTATGTAATACACAATACACTATGTAATACACCATACACTATGTAATACACAATACATTATGTAATACACAATACACTATGTAATACACAATACACTATGTAATACACAATACACTATGTAATACACCATACACTATGCAATACACAATACATTATGTAATACACAATACATTATGTAATACACAATACACTATGTAATACACAATACACTATGTAATACACAATACACTATGTAATACACCATACACTATGCAATACACAATACATTATGTAATACACAATTCATTATGTAATACACAATACATTATAATCATTACACTAACATGGTAGGTATGTAATTAAACGAACCTCGTGATATGGTATGTTTTACACATTAAATTTCCTAACCTGTTTTTTTTTCTTAATTTGTATTCAAACCGACTGAACCGTGCATCATATAGACATCATTACTTATTGCAGTAAATATAGTCGCCATTAGGGAAAACTCATTTTCAATACAAGGAATTTTTTTTTTTTACCGTAGCTACTCAAATAAACCAATGCCATTTTAAAGAAATATAATATCAAATAACAAACATTAAACCCGAACACATAAGAGATGTCATATCATTTATTAGAACAATGGTTTTAGCAGTAGTTCAATGTTTACGTAATTGAAAATCTACCGGTCAGCTCAGGGTTTACGTCACTTTACGTACTAGCTACACAAGCTGTAGCATAGAACCCCCCCCCCCCCCCACTTTCTTGAGGACCCCAGAAAAATTGTCCGAGTGAGCAAATGTCATATATATATATATATATATACTTATGTGTTTGACACTGACATATAATATATCTGGACTTAAATGGGCCCCATATAGCAAATAGCTTAGGGCCTTATCAGGGGACGGGTGGTCGTGCGGTGTAGAGCGCTCGACTGTCGACCGTAGAGTCCTGGGTTCGAACCTCTGAATTTTTTCAGGTCCTGGTGTAGTCCCCAAGTTCACCCAGCTTTACAAGGGCACCTGACTTTAAGTAGGGGGAGTAAAGGCGGCTGGACATAATGCTAACCACACAATCTCTTTATATGCCAAAGTTACTGAAACATAACTCCACACTTCATCTGCCCCGATGAGCCCTTAAGGGCTTAAGGGAACTTTACTAGGGCCTTATCAAGTCTAAATCCGGCCCTGCTATCGGTGTTCTATTTTGAGTTATAAGGCGGGTAAGCATAAGCAAATTTTTTTTTTACACTTTTGAGTTTAGCCATATACTATAACATAGGGAGCTTTGTTTACCTGATGATTTCATTAAAAAAAAAAACAACGATCTGAAATAAAGTTGTTGACAATTTTCCAAATAATGAACATAACACACAGCACAAAACGAAAGTACGAACTGTCCAATGTGTTGTTGAAGATTATTTCACACCGTTCCTAGTGTAGGCACAACACTTTATAAGATCTGAAACACTGTCACAAATCGTCTAAATGACACTCGATCATTAAATTATCCAAGTGACACAAATTAAACACCGCGATAATTATATTTTTATGTTCATCGCCAACCTGTTTTTTTTTTTTAAACTAAGTGGTACAAAAAAGAATAAAAAAAACAACAACAACGAACAATTGCGTTTCTTGTGGTGTATGCCCTTACTGCGTACCCGTGTACCTAGCGTGCTGTGGTGTTTTCGTTCCACAACTAGGTCACAACACCTCGGCTGAGCGTATGTCACTGTGTACACGGCACCACTGTATCGGTGTGTAGTGCAATGGAGAGATTTTTTTTTTAATTAAAAATAGGTCACAGAATCGGACGCATGTACAAAACAAGAACATAAACAACACAACGGTAAACTGATACACAACACAACGGTAAACTGATACACAACACACGCGGACTTGTTTCAAGAGGTTCTCAACTTGTAATGGAATGACAACAAATTATCAATAACTATAATAGGGTCAAGATTTAAGGAAAACGTTTAAATGTAAAATGCGGGATCAAGAAACACAATCTGCTCCTATCACGTCTAAACATTAACAACTCTGGAACCACATGCACTGCTCTAAGAGCCGCATTCGTCTACTTTTGTAAATGCTAATGAAAAGGCTCATAAATTCAGACCCATGTTCACGCACGGCGAGTACTCGAATGGCTTAATACTGACTTGCTAGACCAGCGGTTGGAAAGCTTTAGGATGTCACGGATCCCAAAATTCAAAGTTTTAAATTTACCCCCCTCCCCTCACATGTATTTTTTTTTTGTTTTATAACTAAAACATACTTTCAAAGTCGATTAACTCGGATGAGCAGCTTAGAATATCTGCAAAAATTCTGCATGCAAATCAGACTTATTGAAAGTGAATTTTAGTCAGTTGTAAAATTTAATTTAAACTGAACATTGCACAACTTTTATATCGATTAATTTAGTTTCCGTCAAAAGTTCAGCTAAAATAATATGTAGCCGAACAAACGAATGCCATATCTCACAGAAAAACATACAAATTATAATTCTACGCAATTTTTTTTTAACTGCTATGTCCACGAATTGTCGATTGCAAGTTACAAGATGTATGCATATCAAACATGTTGAGACATTCACAATAACACTGCGCAGTTGTTTCATACAGTAATTGCCATAAACACTGGCTTATTACCTGGTCCACGAAACTGTTAAGTCAGATGACATGTAAATAAACCACTCGCCGTGACTCAAGTATTGTATTTCAAAACAGTTTTTTTTTTGCCTGGGGTTTATGGGCGTAAAGTGAGGGATTTTATTATTTTTTTGGGGAGGGGGGGGGAGAGGAGGGCGGAATCAAATAGTTTATAAATACAAATATTTCTAAGTAAGATACATATGATTTACCAGTTTAACGGACTGCTTAACAGGCAAAAATAATGAAATATTGACCAAAAACAAAAAATTAATTAGGAATACAGATAGTTAAATTTAAATAAATCCTTACTTCATGCACACATTTGTTGGAGAAACTGGAAACGCCTGTGCAACATTGTTATCTAGATGGTGCCAAAACAAATTCTGGCTTCTCCATCGATAAATGATCGATAAATCAGCATTTTAAAAAACTATACAGTTAAATGTGTTTTAGAATACTAAACAAAAAAATCACATAAAATGAAACTTTTCATCAAAAGAACCAAAAGGATAAATTATAAAACAAAAAAAAAAAATAAATTAAAAAAAAAAAAAAAACAACAAAACATAATGTCCGTGAGAGGAATCGAACATGGATAGCCAGCATTAAAAAACATAGGAATTAGACCACCAAGTCACATACTGGACATACAAATTCTATTGTGTTTTATTAACGATCGCTCTATTATTTTGCACTTCCACTTGACTTGTATAATCTTATTTTGTAATTTAAAAATAAATCAAAGCACTATTTATTAAAAAAAATGAAATATTATAATAGCTAAGAACTTAATTGTATAGAAATTAGCAGAATTTTTTTTTTTTAAATATTAGATCGACTTTAAAAAAAATAAAATAAGTACGAAATTAGTTATCACGAACGCGCTCGCTATTCTCATACGTTGGAGAATTTTCGATTATTACTATTGTATACGTTTGACGATTTTAAAATGATATCTTTTGCTATCACACAGCCAGCAATAATTTGAATGATATTATGTTATAATTACTTTTTAATATTTGGGACTTTAACGTTTTTTTTAATAACAGATATCGAATTGAGACCGGGAAAGAAGCGCCATGATTAATATTTTAAACTGGAATACTGTTGTATTAATTCTTTACTTTCGATACGCAGACGTGAGACCGCTATTATTTTTATAGATTACATTCATAGTATGTTGCAATCAGTTAGGGCAGTGGTCCCCAACCTTTTTCTCGCCACGGACCGGTTAGCGTTTGATCATTTCACCGCGGCCCACTGGAAAAGGAGTGGGGGGGGGCGTTGATTATTTCTCGTCTTTAGAAAGTCATACAATCACGAGAGAAATAAATCAAAAGGAAATAATTAATTGTTTCTTGCGCGGCCTGGTACATTCGTTCCACGGACCGATATCGGTCCGCAGCCCGGGGGTTGGGCACCACTGAGTTAGGCGACACGTTTTCATTGCTGCCCTATACCTGTAGCACAACAAGGTTACTGTGGGTTGTATGCTAGAGAGCGGTGGATCGATATGTTTGTGTATAGAAATCGGCAAAATCCGAAATGTTATTTCACCTGAATTATTTTGGTTCTTAGAAATCCCGAGCTAAGTACTAAATTACGTAAGAATTACCTGAGAAAGAAAACAGATTTATTTCTAATATTATTTCTTTTAGTACAGTTTAGGTATTGTGAATAATATTTTGGCAATAGTAAGTGTTACAATGTTGTTGTTTTTTTTTGTTGTTTTTTTCAAGACAATAACTCCTAGTTAATGTGTGTAAACATTTTCATTTTTTTTCAAAATGATCGTTTATTATTTTAATAAAGTATTAGAAATGTAATACAGTAACTGTAAACTAGAATTAAAATGATTTCTTTACACGTTTTTATTCTTACACACACGCACACGCACAAACACTGAAATACTTATATATCATATATATATATATATATTTATATATATATATATATATATATATATATATATGAAGTCAATTGTTTCGTTAGTACAGGTGATACATTTTAGATGAGATAGTGATGTGCCAATTTAAATGCTTTTTATTGTGTACTTTAAAAGGTGTGGTTTTATATTTCTAGTGAACATGGAATCCTTACAACAACAAATCCTGAATACAATGCACACATTGCAAATCTATAACGACATTCTTCAATGTAAGCCTACTAATCTATTACTTGCACTTGGCATTCTTCAACCTAATTATGAATCATTGAAAAACTCTTTATCGTCGTCATCGAAATTTAAGGCCGAACTTGATGAGGTGAACGGTCTTGAGGACATGACAACTTTGTCGTCTGGTGTCAATGTGTTCGAAACTAACTTCGAGGTAACTTATCTCATGGTCTGTGCCATATTTGGATATACCGAGAAAGGACTCCATTTAATATTGAAAGGAGCAGATGTCAATAAACAAAATAACCAAGGTTTGTCAGCTTTAATGTTTGCTGCGATGTTCGATTTTGTAGATTTTGTTCAGATGTTACTCAAGCATGGAGTTGATGTCAATTTGCAAGATACACGCCATATAAACGCACTAATGTGGGCAGCTTTAAATGACAAAGAAGACATTGTACGAGTTTTGCTGGATAACAACGCAGATGTCCATATACAAAATTCTAGTCGATTGGACGCATTACATATTGCAATTGAAATTAGTTCATTTAATATTGTTGAAAAGCTAATAGAAAAAAATTCCTCCGTTTCAACAAAGTCTTCAGACGGATGGACGCCATTAATGAAAAGTGCGTGCCTGCCAAATTTTAAGATAACCAAATTAATTCTTGAGAAAAATGCTGATATAAATGAAAGAAACCCAGTGGGAAACACAGCACTACACATTAGTGTTATAAATCAGAACTCAAAATGTTTAAGTCTGCTACTGAAGCGAGGGGCTGATGTCAATTGTACGAATTTCAATGCAACCACCCCGCTTATGTACGCAGCTTTAGCAGGCAATGAGCAAATATTTGACAAACTACTAGAAAAAAAACCAAATATCCATGCTGTAAATAAATACAAACACTCTGCTCTGTTTTTCGCTATTTTTGGATACAATAAATACGCATGCAATATGTTACTTAGAGCAGGGGTAGCAACTAATATAATGGACATGTTTGGTTTTTCTCCTGTAATCTTTGCGTCTAAAGGTAGCAGTCTAGATATAGTTAAGAAACTATTACAAAATAAAGATGAAAACTGGCATATGAGTAGTGAATTTCAAACTTGTTTGCAAATGGCTATTTCTGAAAATCGTGTAGACAATACAAAACTGTTATTAAATTTTAAAAGTAACAAAAATATTTTGACAGTGATAGAATCCAATCCACATTTAATACTTACAATCCCACCAATAATCTCTGCTGTAATGAAAGGAAATAATGAAATACTACAGCTTGTATTACAGGCTGGTGCTAATGTCAATTCAGAAAATAATAACCGCCAGTCTGCATTGATGGTCAGCATACTAAGAAAAGATTCTAATATAGCGAAATTATTGGTCACAAAATACAACGCCGATGTTGATTGGGTAGATTCTGTCGGAGATACGCCTCTGATTCTAGCAGCAGCTTTCAGTAATAAACTAATTGTAGACTTGCTCTTAACTAAAAAGGCCTCCAGACACTTGACCAACTTTCAAAAGATCTCAGCAATGATGGAGGCAGCATGCACTGGCAACTGTGAAATTGTCCAATCTCTGTACGAGAAAGGATATGACCTGGAACTTACAGACAATCAAGGATGGACACCTTTGATGTTTGCGTGTTTCTCCGGAGACCTAGCAACAGCTCAGTTTCTACTGGACAAAGGCGCTAAAATTGACGCCTTTTCTAACGTGAGTGCAACACCATTGATTATTGCTTCAGGTCAAGGAAAGGAAAACGTTGTTTCTTTATTATTAGAGCGGTCAGCATCAATTAGTCATAGAGATATACAAGGGAGGACGCCGTTGATGCACGCTGCAATAAACGGACACAGAAATGTTTTGGAAATACTTCTTAAAGGAGGAGCTGACGTGAACAGAGCAGACTGCCTAAATAAAACAGCTTTGATGTTTTCCGCTGAAAGACTAGATAAAGATTCTATAACAATTCTACTTCGTTACAAAGCTGAATGCAGTAAGCATGACATCGGAGGTATTACACCTTTGATGATCAGCGCCTTCACTGGATCCACAGAGTGCATGAAACTTATTTTGAACAAGAAAGTAAAGTTGGATGAGTCCAACGTTGATGGCAATACTGCTTTACATTTTTGTTCATCGGAAGGACACGATGCAGCTGTGAGTCTCTTACTTCAAAATAAAGCTGATCACAACACAAAAAATAAGGATGGCATCACCCCTCTTATGTTAGCAGCTGCAAAGGGCCACGCAGCGGTTGTTAAAATTTGTTTAAATTCCAAAGCAAATGTGAACTCAATTTCAATAATAGGAGACACAGCTCTTCACCTCAGTATTATCAATGGCAGTATCAATGTTGTCAATCTTCTGTTATCGGTTAAAGATATTCAACTGAATACAGTAAACAAGAAAGACGAAACACCGTTAATGTGCTGTGTTATCTACCAGAAGTATGAAATCTTAAAGGTTTTGATCAAAGCTGGTGCACATATTAAGACAAGAAACAAAAATGGGGACAACGTCATTACACTGAGTATCAAAAGACGTTGTGCACAAGCTTTAATAATTATTTTACAAAATGTTCAACTTGAACGAGAGGATAAAAAAGATTTCACCCAGCTTGCCAGGTCCTTAGGATTTGGTGATATAGTGGACGTGCTAGAGACTGTCCAACCTAATTGTGATATCAAAGGTTAGTGTCCAATGGCACATTTATTTATAAACCTCACATTGATACAGAATTGTATTGCATTTACTGACTTAATAAAGCATTGTATCTATTTTCATTAACTCACAAAAGACATTGTCTCTTGCAGTGCCCAACACATCATCTCCATCCCAAAGAACTACGGTTGGCGATGGTTCCAGATCTAATGTTAGAATTCAAGGAGTCAGCGATCCATCGTCACCAAGTCCATCGGCTACAACACCTGACCGAGCAGAATTTAAGTACGAAAATAAAATTTCCCTTATCATGCAATATGTGTTGCTATATTTGCTTAAAGCAAATATTGGTTCCAGGAATTCTTGAGTAATAGATTCCAATTTGTTTTCATTCTAAGACCGGTGTTATAGGTTAAATCAACGGTTCTCAACTTTTTTTTGCAACTGGACCCCAAAGGGTGCGAAAGTATATCCGCTAGCACCCCTCATATTGGAATGCTTTACTGTCTAATGTGATACTTGGGCCCATGGTTTGGTGATAAGTTTGGTTGTTATAAACGAACATTAGATGTCGCTGCGTATCGCTGCATAACCTTTCCCGTACCACCGATTGAGAACAGCGGAGTTGAATGGATCCATTTCTCGCAATAAACCGTGCACACGTCTGCACACGTGATGCTACATTTTAGGACAATGGTGGCGAACTTTTTTGGGGACGCGTGCCCACAATTCAACCAAAAAGCCATTTATTTATAGCAAAGTGCCAACACTCCACAGTAGGTTCGCCACCACTGGTGTAGGGTTAACAGTTATCTATTCGAGTTGGTTTTTTTTTTTTACTTAGCACTTTTAAAAGGAAGTATAAATATATTGTTGGACATGTAGGCTTACATGTATGCGGTAATATCTTATAACGTAGCATAAATATATTTGCTCTGTTTATTCGAACCTATTTATGGATGCATACTTTGACTTTTAAAAAAAAAATCTACATAAATATAAAGCTATATTTTTGTATACTTTTATAGATTTATAGCACTACATATCTTGATGCATTATGGCTTGAAAACATTAGACCATTGAAATTATTTCCATTTCGACCCCGCGAATGGAGTGTCCCTCTCTCTCTCTTAGAACTCTCTCAGTGATTACTGCGGGCTGATACTTAGTCTCTTAGAGCCCGTGAGATCAGACCTGCTGTGTCTCTCAATATCTGGAGACTGCCATAAAGCCCAATGGCCAGCAAGCTGCCGGACTGATCCACCCTGTGGTCCGTCAGCCCGGGACACTCGAAAAGCAAATGATCTACGGTTTCCTCCACTTCCCTGCAGTGTCGACAAAGGGAATCGATATTGGGCCTCAACCTCCCAAAGTACGCGCCAGTAGGACAATGCCCAGTACGGAACTGGGCAATTAGCGCCTGCTCGATCCTCCTAAGTTTCCACCACGGGGCAGTTTTGAACGGCCGCTCCATCTGAATTAGAACATTTCTGCCAACTCGAGAACCACTGAGATTGCTCAAAGAGCCTGATCTTGGCACACGCTACCTCAAGTGAGCTCTTTCCTGCACTCACGGGCTGCGCTTATGCGTGTATCGACTTTGCAAGAAAGTCGGCCTTTCATGGGACCAGCCCTGACTGTTTTTAGCATTAATAGCTAAGAAAATGTATACAATAAATGAATATTTTTATTCTACTCAAAAATCATGAAACAATATTTTATATTTAAGAAAAAATAATAAAAATAATACAAAAATTAGGGCTGCTGATTAAACTGCGTTAATTTTGCGATTTAAATTTTTAACGTAACACCTAAATGCGTTAATTTTACCAAAATGATGAAAGTTCACCAAATCGATAAATAACAGAATTTCACTCAACAATTTGAAGTTAAGGTCCGTTGACTAATTAAGTATATCTACCACCCCATCCTGTCGCAATTCGCTCACAATCTAACACCCAGGTATATCAACAAAAGCCCCACTTGATTTATAAAATGAAGACAAATAAACTTCCTGCTCACTTCCGCCTCTTCCCGGTCGATGTTAAAAGAGAAAAGTTTCATTTACTACTTAACATTATACACTATAGTGTATTGGTGGAGGTATTATAGTGTATTGGTGGAGTTACTATAGTGTATTGTTGAATGTAAAAAAAACAAAAAGTGTATAATGAACCCGGTTATAATTAGATCAAAATAATGAGATGCTAGAAATATTGTATTATCCTTATTTTGCACATAGCTTTTTTTTGTATTTTTATAATACAGCATCTTGTGGTCACGTCTGCAACAACTGCACTAATAGTTTTATATACATGACTAATCAAATTTAGAAGAACATTTGTAAATATTTAAAGTGAGCAATAATTGTGTAAAATGCTATCTACCACAGTTTACAGATTGACAACTACAACGATAAGACCATCAACTTCAACATTCTAGGCAATGCAAAGAGCGTGTAAGTAATTAAAAACTCCAATAAATGAACTCCAATTCAAGAAATACCTACCCT
The DNA here is from genome assembly GCA_021962125.1 of Bulinus truncatus. Classification (NCBI taxonomy): domain Eukaryota; kingdom Metazoa; phylum Mollusca; class Gastropoda; family Planorbidae; genus Bulinus; species Bulinus truncatus. The sequence goes on along the minus strand of JAGDYQ010000031.1, from coordinate 7,299,945 downwards.
ATGATTATATCTAATTTTTTGAGAAAAAGTATAATAATATATTTTTCACATAACGTTTTGATTATAATTCATAATTCATTATTTTCAAATGTTTCTTCCTATCTGTGTCACAGGATCATCAATACAAACATAGGCAGAGCAAAAAACATAGTGTCAGGAAACAATAATACACAGATAGTTCATTCCAACAGTGCTTTCTGAAGTCGGAATCTTGAGACATGACAATTTCACTGTACTATCTTTCATAACCAGTTAATTCTTTCTGAGCCACTTGAGTTTTATGATGTGAAAATAAAGCTCAGATTGGGACCAAATTTGTATATGTTTATATTTATAAGGCAAGTATCTTTCTCTGGTCTTTGAAATTAATTCGTAGTGTGTATAAATATCTATATGACGTATTTTTTAAAATGAATTTTAGAATACAGTGTAATAGTATTTATAAATTAACTCATGTAAAACTATTTTATCCAATGCAATTTTGTAAGGAAGAAATTAAATTTTGAAATTGCCTAATATATTGCCAGATATTTATGTCGGCATTGCGCTCATTCAGTAATCTAAAACTGGTACAATATGTTTTAAGATGTATAATGTCACAAACCGTTTATTGTGAACTTAGCAGGACTGATATGGTCTAACAAATAATTTATTTTGATCACACTGGACAATACATTTCTTAAATTAATTTTATCTTTGCCTCTTTAGCTATGACACATTTCTAAATCTTACATCATAATATTATTATATTGGAAAGATACAGTAGACTTTCGACTGTCCGTCCTAATGTTGCGCAAAGACATTCTGGCATTTTGTATACTGCCCAATCCGGATAGGCCGTAGAACTAAACATAATGTTAAACTTCCTCACTTATACTAATAAAATAAACCCTTTTTATTATTGAAATTCTACATACATAGGCTACACACACACACACATATATATATATATATATATATATATATATATTCCATATTTTATAAATATTAATATTTTTCAGAATTTCTAAAACTGTCATTCATTTTATTGCGGATAGTGTGTTGGCCGCATAAAAGCACACAGAATAAACAATAATGTACAAACAAAAATCAATGAAGAGCCGCATACTGTTATATAATATTTGAGGGTAGGAAATGGATTCCAGTTTTTGTTAAAACTTTTTATTCAAGAAGATGGCTCGTTGATAATTGCGATATTAGACAAAGTAGATTTCAATGGTTACATTGGGGAGGAGTTAGGAGTTTGTTATTTAACGTTATATTTTGGGAGGGTGGGTTTTTCGTTAATACATTTTTGTATTTATAAGTGTGTATTATATGGAAGGAAGGAGAGGTGTGTGTGAGTTAAAAATCACGTACTTCTACTATGGAGGGGGAGGAGGGTGTCAAGGCCCCCTTGCGGGGTCCCTGCGGTCGTTGTCTGAGGGTATGATCACTTACTGAGTTCTGGCCAGCATTTATATTTGTCACAGCCACGTGGTTAAACAGGACGCACAACACAACAAGAAATGAGTAAAGAAACTCATAAGTGAATACGCTACAACACATATTTATTCACATTGAAAAAAAGGAATGCAATCTCAGCGTGTCCTAAAAAGGACAGTAGCTTTGCAAGCTACTACAACAACAATATTATAATACATACAAAATTAGAATAGTTACCTGGGGTGGGGTAGTTCTAAAGGAACTTAGGCTAACAGCCTATTCCCCCCACCCCGGTGCGAGAGTCGGAGTTCGATCTCTCTCTTCCACTGGTCCGCGCTGACTGAATCACAAAATCTAACTCAAGTCCCGCGACGCGCATCGGATCTCCGCGCATGCGTGCCGAGACTTCCGCTTCACTGACCAATCGCAGAGACCGTGTACGTCACACCGATCACGCGTGATCAGTGGCGCCTTCAAGCGTGGGGGATAAAGAGAAAAGAGCCCATCCCTCTCCCGCTTGAATATACCAAGGGCATAGGTTATCTTCCCCTAGACATTTCCCAGGTGGTGTGCGAATTAAAGGGGGTTAATCTTATACCAGACGCGCTGACCACACCTGGGAATACGAAAGCCTTTGTCTATCCTATATATTTATCTCCTCCCTCCAGTAATTAAATAGGAGTGGGTTCGGGATTTCATTCCTTAAATCACAGAATGTGACAGAGGGGGTCACAGAAAATTGTTGACAAGTGGTGTAGGGGGAGGGGGGTTTAAAAAGTGCTAAAATACGTGACGGTTAATAATGAACAAGCTCCAATACAATAATATTGGTTAAGTTTTTACATTACAGCTATGAAATTGATTAAATGTTAAGTCTGGAGCTCATAAAATGATGACGCAATTAAATTGGCACCGCCCACCTCAAGCCAGCTGGCTGATCGCGTTTTGCTTCATGCGAGGTAGGGGATGTAGATTTGTATAAAACTTTTCGGCCATGAGGCAAAATACCAACCGATAGAAAGGATAATTATAGGCAATTACGATTTTAGCTCCGTAAGAAGAGGATTCCTAGTTTGAATTAATGAGATGCGCTTTAGTATTTATAGGGTCGATGATGGATGTTTAATTTTGTTCATGTTATAACTATATATATATATATATATGTATATATTATGAACTCTTCATGTTTTTATTATTAAAAGACATTGATTTGTTTTGGAACTTCGTGTTGAGTTGATTTATCGTCTGCCAATAGTCTGAATCTCAGTTAATTGAGATTATCAACATTTGAATAGAACCTGATCCCAACAGTCACAAGCTCGCCACATTAAGTAGTTTTGAAACTTTGATATCAATGGAATAAGTTCGGATTATAACATTTTTTTTTTCATTCCATTGTCACAGGTTGTGACTAATTTACCGAAACTATTCCCTTACTCCAACCCTTAACCTAACAATAGTGACAACGTTAATATGTAAAGTAAACTATACATCAACTCTACGTTCCCACTCTTTAGTCCCCCCCCCCCGTTTCCACCCCACCCCCGTTAATTGCATCCCTCGTCCAGGTGTTCGGACCGATCCTCCCTCAGCGAACCGAAGTAGCGGTTAACAGTAACACGTTACATTCCTCCCGGGGAATTCTCTGTCCACCGGACTGCTGTACGGACTCCGGTCGGCGTCTTCAAAGAGACCCGCTCGATGTCCAGTTACTAAGGTCTTTGTCTAAACGGCGTATTCTCCCCCCCCCCCCCATCTAGGCTCCACCCCCTAATTTGAAAGTTTGAATTAGCAGTGAACTTATTTGATTGGCTAATGGTCGCGTGAGAGGAAGTGTTGAGCGGAGTAAAAGATAAATTCTAAGACAGTCGGCCTGGGGACGGCGTCTCGAGAGGTCGATTTGTGGATAGCAATCGGACTTAGTGATACCCAGTCGATTGCTGTGTCTCGGAGTGAGAGAAAGTGAGATATATACATAGAGAGAGATAGAGAATAGAGAGATAGAGAATATATATATAGAGAGAGAGATCTAGAGTGAACACGCCCCTCCATTTATTGATCATTTTACCTTGGATTACCACATTACTTGTCTTTTTGGATTATTTTTGCTCTCTCGGAAGGCCACCAGACTTCCGATACGGGCTGGTGCCTTTGTACCGAATAAACAGTTATTTGTTGTACCCTCGACGTTGTTGAGTTGATCATAGTTACCTGAATTACCTTAATTGCTGTGAAGACTGTGTGAGTGGCAGGAGATAAATAAAATACGGGTCGAACGTTGAGTCGGCCCTCATACGCCGAGACACAAGCCCAGGTTACCCTTCTCGGGATCCTTAATATTCTGAGGGCCCTTCAAGGGATCCTTAACCTCTGGGGTCTCGCGAGCGGGGCCTGTAACATCTGTGAGGCTCGTCTTGGGATCGAACCTTCACCTGAAGCAGCACTCTGCAACAACCAGGCGGGGCCGAAAGCCGATTCAACATAGACTCGGGGGGCTCAATATCTGCCACGAGTCAGCTGGAGTCATACCAGACTCACACCAGTCATCTGGAGCCATACCGGGCTCAATATCTGCCACGAGTCAGCTGGAGTCATACCAGACTCACACCAGTCATCTGGAGCCATACCGGGCTCAATATCTGCCACGAGTCAGCTGGAGTCATACCAGACTCACACCAGTCATCTGGAGCCATACCGGGCTCAATATCTGCCACGAGTCAGCTGGAGTCATACCAGACTCACACCAGTCATCTGGAGCCATACCGGGCTCAATATCTGCCACGAAGCATCTGGGGCGATACCAGACTCACCCCAGTCATCAGGAGCCATACCGGGCTCACCCCAGTCATCAGGAGCCATACCGGGCTCACCCAAGCCTTCCGAAGTCAACAAGACGGTTCAAGAAAAAGCCGCACTGATCGGCGAATAAATAACATTGAGACCTTTGACTTTATGATTGTGTGTGAGATTGTGGACGGTGAAAGATATTTCTTATTCTGTTGAAAGGAGGGAGGAAGCGTCCAGGTAAGCCATTTTAATACACCTCTCTTTTGATTGTGATCATTTGTGAGTGCTCTGGCCGGTGTGTTAAGCTGCACGGCGAGCTTTATCTGGGTTAACCGACACTCATCTTAGGCTCGTATTAACGTCCCCAACCATGAAGTCTATGGAGGAGTACGTACAGTACTTCATAGGCTTGGGGTGCGACGTTAATACAGCCATAAAGCACGCTAAATGCGAACGCGATAGAGAGGTGGAAGAGGCTAGGCTAGAACGAGAAGCAGAATCTGAACGTGCTAAGCATGAAGCAGAAGCTGAACGTGCAAAACATGACAAAGAGGTAGAGTTGGCTAGGCTTGATAGGGAAGCAGAAGTTGAACGCGCTAAACACGACAGACAGGTTGAGCTAGCTAGGCTTGATAGGGAAGCAGAAATTGAACGCGCTAAACACGATAGAGAGCTCGAGTTAGCTAGAATAGCTGCCGAGCAGGAGGCAGCTAAATTAGCATCTGAGGAGAGGGTGGCCCTAGCACGGTTAGAGAGGGAAGGGGGGCCGGCAAGCCCAGCCCCAAGCAGTCAGTCAACGACATCCTCCAAACCCAAACTCCCCAAACTTGACGAGACTGACAATATAGACGCCTACATTCGTAGGTTTGAAAGATACGCTCTGTCCGCGGGTTGGGAGAGACATGAGTGGGCCCCCTGCTTGACATCCCTACTCACGGGACGGGCCCTGACGACAGCTACCCGCTTGACGGCTGACGAGTCAAATGACTTTGACTCACTGAAAGCCGCCCTCCTAAAGTCATACGACTATACGGAGGAAAGCTTCAGACGGAAGTTTAGGGGGCCCATTTGGAAAGAGGGGAGACCTACCCCTATTTGGTGCACGGCTAGCCGACCTCCTGACGAGGTGGGTTGAGCTCAGCGGGACAGAGCATAGCTTTGACGGTGTGATGGACCTCCTGCTCAGGGAGCAGTTGATGGACGGGGCCCCTAGTGGGTTACAGGTATTCCTGAAAGAGCGGAAACCAGGGTCATGGGACGAAATGCTCACCTTGGCCGAAAACTACAGGGAAGCTCATGTGGACAAAAGGGTAGAACCCACGAGGACGGGCCCTCGAAGGGAAACACCCTACAGGGAACCCCATAATGTACCCTTTAAGAAGGAGGGACCCAAACCAGAGGCCCCTAAAGGTAATGGGAGACCCAATGTTCCTCCTAGGCCAGATACCGGGCGCCCTTGGAGACCGAGAATGTCCTGTTTCACGTGCGGGTCCCCTGAACACTGGTCGGGAAGGTGTCCACAGCGGAAGGTCAGTCCGATGGGGGCAGTAAGATCAACATCCCCTCTCACCCCGCCCCAGGCCACAGCAACGGCGGTTCGTGAGGGAGAACAGGCAACTGAGGTAGGGGCTGCTGTCACACATGAGGACACTTCCCCACTTTCAAAAGGGTTTGTGAACGGACGCCCGGTGCAGGTCCTAAGAGATTCGGGATGCTGGGGTGTCGTGGTTCGGACCTCCTTAGTACCGGTCGAGGGCAGAACTGGACGGAGGGGCCAGTTGAAGACCATTAACGGGGGCGTGTTTGAGGCCCCAGTCGTTGTGGTACAAGTTGACACGCCGTATTACGTGGGGCAGTTGGAAGCATGGGCGCTAGATGAGCCCCTCTACGACCTCATTATCGGCAACATACCAGGGGCTCGACGCCCCTTTTCACCCAACCCTGACTGGGAGGGGAAATCCACTACACCCGACCCAACGCCCCTGCACCCTTCAGAGGAAGGCCCAACTAACTGTGCAGTGATGACCAGGGAGCAGGAGAGAAAACAGATGAAGCCTGTTAAACCCCTCTCCACGCCCCCGTGCCCTGCATCAGCCGTTACCCCTTCTGAGTTCCACCTCCAGCAACAGAACGACCCCTCCCTCCGTAAGTTAAGGGAATGGGCAGAAGGTGGAAGGGTCAACAACCACCGGGGCCACATGGAGAGATATACAATAAAAGGGGACCTGTTGTACAGAGAGCTAGTAGGTAAAAAGGGGGAGACCTCCACCCAGTTAGTGGTACCCAAAGAGCAGAGGGGTGAGGCAATGAGAGTGGCCCATGAGAGCCTTTTCGGGGGTCATCTAGGGGCAAAGAAGACCCTTGAGAGGACCCAAGCTCAATTTTTTTGGCCAGGTATAGGGGGCGACGTGAAAAGGTATTGCAGGTCGTGTGACCGGTGTCAGCGCACCACGCCTAAAGGGAAGACCAGTAAACTACCCCTAGGTACCATGCCACTCATAGATGTCCCCTTCAAACGAGTGGCCGTTGATATTGTGGGCCCCTTCGACCCCACATCAGATAGGGGGAACCGCTACATCCTGACCCTTGTGGACTACGCCACACGGTACCCCGAGGCGGTACCCCTGCGGGTTATTGATACTGAGAGGGTGGCTGAGGCCTTAGTGGAAATATTTACCCGGGTAGGGGTCCCAGAGGAAATATTGTCCGACCGAGGGAGCCAATTTACATCCCAGCTGATGGGAGAAGTATCGAGGCTACTGTCGATGCGCCAGCTCTTGACCACTCCATACCACCCCCAGTGTAATGGACTAGCCGAAAGGTTCAATGGCACGCTGAAATCAATGCTGGGGAAGATGTGTTGGGAGAGGCCCAAAGACTGGGACAGGTACCTCCCGGCCCTGTTGTTTGCGTACAGGGAGGCCCCTCAGGAAAGTTTAGGCTTTTCCCCATTTGAGCTTCTGTATGGGCGAAAGGTAAGGGGGCCCAGCCATATACTCCGAGAGCTATGGTCCAAAGAGCAGGAGCCCATCGAAGTTCGGACCACTTACCAATATGTGTTCGACCTTCGCAACAAACTGGAGGCCAACTAGCCCAGCAGGAGTTGAGTCGAGCCAGTGAAAGGGCTCGCAAATACTTCAACCAGAAAGCTAAACTCCGAGAGTTTGCCCCGGGTGATCAAGTATTGATTCTCATGTCAGATGAGAGAAATAAATTGCTCATGCAATGGAAGGGCCCCTACCAAGTAATCAAAAGGGTGGGGCTCCTTGACTACCAGCTCCAACTACCCAAGGGGACCAAGGTCCTCCATGGGAACCTGTTAAAGGCCTATATAAGCCGGGACCCAGAGGATTTGATGGGGGGCCCTGCGAGTAAAGTGAGATCCGTGAAAGAGGTGAGGATAGAAGGGTCAGACAGAGGACAAGTGAAGTCAAAGGGGGAAGAAAGCATTCTCGCCGCAGGGGCAATAATTGACCTGAGTGAGGAGGGCTTGGATGAAGGGGAAGTAATGCTACCAGGGCAGGGAACGGAGACGGCCGCGGACGTGGTGATCTCCCCCCTACTATCCGAGCCCCGGGTCAAAGAAGTAAAACAACTCTGCGACCGTTACTCGGATGTCCTGACTGACCTCCCCGGCCGGACTCACTTGGTCGAACATGACATCCGACTGATAGACGACAAACCTGTCCGACAACCGATGTACCCCACACCCTTTGCTGTCAAGCAGTCCATTGAGAGGGAGATTGAGGACATGCTTAGGCTGGGGGTCATCGAGAGATCCCAGTCTCCTTACTCCTCCCCAGTGGTGTTAGTAAAGAAAAAGGATGGGACGTATAGGTTCTGCGTGGACTATCGAAAATTAAACAAACTCACGGTTTTCGACGCGGAGCCCCTCCCAAACCTAGAAGCCTTGCTAGCTGAGATAGCCCAGGACGGGACAACGTTCCTGTCAAAAATAGACCTCAGTAAGGGGTACTGGCAAGTTCCCCTTAGCGACCGGGCACGTGAGATGACTGCCTTCCAAACCGCCGCGGGCCACTTTCAATGGCGCGTGATGCCGTTCGGTCTGGTCACCGCCCCTGCCACATTTTCACGCCTTATGAGGGAGCTATTGAGAGGGCTGGAGGGCGTCGTGAACTACCTAGACGACATACTCATCTGCACACGGACCTGGGATGAACACCTTCAGGTCCTAGAGCAAGTATTGGGCAGACTGCGCGATGCGGGGCTCACAGCCCGACCGGTCAAGTGTATGCTTGGGGGCGAGGGCGTCGACTTCCTGGGTTACCGTTTGGGTGGGGGTGGCATCAAACCCGGTCAGGGAAAGGTGGAGGAGATTCTAAAGATCTCCACACCAAAGACCAAAACTCAGGTCCGGGCCCTGATGGGGCTCATAGGCTATTATCGGCGGTTCGTCCCGAACTTTGCCGCCGTGACGGCCCCTCTTACCGACCTGACCCGAAAGGGCTACCCCACCAACGTTACATGGACGGACAGCTGCCAGAAGGCCTTAGAGACGGTACAATCCCTTCTAAGTAGTGACCCCCTCCTCCGACTGCCGGACTTCACCCGCCAGTTCATCCTAAGGACCGACGCCTCGGCCACTGGGCTGGGGGCCGTGATCCTTCAGGAGTTCCCGGATGGTAAGTTCCCCATAACTTACATCAGCCGCAAACTGACAGAAAGGGAGAAAAAGTATGCCACCATAGAACGCGAGGGCCTAGCTATTGTGTGGGCCACCAAAAAGTTAGAAAGGTTCTTATACGGCACGGAATTCACCCTCGAAACCGACCACAGACCCCTCCTCTTTATCTCAGAGAGCAAAATGAAGAACGATCGGGTAATGCGGTGGGCCCTGGCCCTACAACAGTATAGGTACGTGGTACACAGCATAAAGGGGAAGGATAATGTGGGGGCAGATTTGATGAGTCGGTGCCCAGCATAACTTCGTCGACGGCAGCTGCATATCGGTTTGAGCTCACTCACAGAGAGGCCACTCTTGGAGAGGTTATTATATGGCTTGCCTAGAGTGAGTGAATGCCGTGTGATTGAAGTTATGTCAGCTTCACATTTTATTTATGCATGATTTTCTTTTTATTGCAGGTTAAATGTCGTAAATCTGTTGTGTTCTTTGATGTACAGTCCTCCCCTCAAAGGGAGACTATCTTGTTTACCATATTATGTATTCAGTACCGCCCTGTGGGCGTACTAATACCATCAGCTTTGTTTAAGTGCCACCTTTCGAAAGAAAGAGTGTCCACTATTTGCATTTTTTTTAGTTATCTCTGGACCAACTTGTGTTGGCCAGACCTTATATCCGGCGGTACGCCGTGATAATTGTTCTGGTATTTTTAGAAGTATTTAAGTATGTATGTATTTACCCACTGGCCCTATCCATTATGTTGTGGTCAGTGTTACCAAGATAAGTTTCCTTGTTATGTCATGCCATGGCCTCACCTACTACGGTGTCGCCATCCCTATAGTTTCGTTTGGGTTGGGGGGTGATGTCACAGGTTGTGACTAATTTACCGAAACTATTCCCTTACTCCAACCCTTAACCTAACAATAGTGACAACGTTAATATGTAAAGTAAACTATACATCAACTCTACGTTCCCACTCTTTAGTCCCCCCCCCCGTTTCCACCCCACCCCCGTTAATTGCATCCCTCGTCCAGGTGTTCGGACCGATCCTCCCTCAGCGAACCGAAGTAGCGGTTAACAGTAACACGTTACATTCCTCCCGGGGAATTCTCTGTCCACCGGACTGCTGTACGGACTCCGGTCGGCGTCTTCAAAGAGACCCGCTCGATGTCCAGTTACTAAGGTCTTTGTCTAAACGGCGTATTCTCCCCCCCCCCATCTAGGCTCCACCCCCTAATTTGAAAGTTTGAATTAGCAGTGAACTTATTTGATTGGCTAATGGTCGCGTGAGAGGAAGTGTTGAGCGGAGTAAAAGATAGATTCTAAGACAGTCGGCCTGGGGACGGCGTCTCGAGAGGTCGATTTGTGGATAGCAATCGGACTTAGTGATACCCAGTCGATTGCTGTGTCTCGGAGTGAGAGAAAGTGAGATATATACATAGAGAGAGATAGAGAATAGAGAGATAGAGAATATATATATATAGAGAGAGATCTAGAGTGAACACGCCCCTCCATTTATTGATCATTTTACCTTGGATTACCACATTACTTGTCTTTTTGGATTATTTTTGCTCTCTCGGAAGGCCACCAGACTTCCGATACGGGCTGGTGCCTTTGTACCGAATAAACAGTTATTTGTTGTACCCACGACGTTGTTGAGTTGATCATAGTTACCTGAATTACCTTAATTGCTGTGAAGACTGTGTGAGTGGCAGGAAGATAAATAAAATACGGGTCGAACGTTGAGTCGGCCCTCATACGCCTAGACACAAGCCCAGGTTACCCTTCTCGGGATCCTTAATATTCTGAGGGCCCTTCAAGGGAACCTTAACCTCTGGGGTCTCGCGAGCGGGGCCTGTAACATCCATAATTTTTCTGCAACACTAAGTAGTCCTACACTGTGCTCGCAGATTGGAAGCTATACTGATTTTTATTTAGAACGAAGTTTAAACAAGTTTAGAAGTTTTGAAACTTCGCAGTTTGGAGTTCTTAGTTTGGTTGCCAACTTTCACTAGTGTTCATTGCAAACGCAACTCTTGCTTACTACTTAATAAAACTCAAACAGTTTTAAATTTTCTTTAGGGCTTCTTGATTTACTCTATACCTGATACTATAGGGCCGTATGCAGCTCTTTGATGGATTTAGTGCGGCATAAACCAATTTTTACTTTTATTTTAAGATTTTATTAAATCTAAATATATTAAATGATGTGCAGCTTTATAAAAATCCGGACTACTGCTCTCCTCGACATCAAGGAGGACAACTCTGCTGAAAGTGGAACAATTAACGATAGTATAAAAAATGGAATGTTATGTCTCCGATACAAAATGGCGGGCACATATGATGAAATCAACAGAAATTGGAAAAAAAAATATTTTTTTTAAAATTTTATAATCATTTTATAAAATTAGAAGACTAGGCATACATTGGGGCGCTAGAAGAAACGCAAATATCATTGCAGGTAAGAAGCCACAAACTAGAAAAACGTTCATGTCAAATTGCCGGAGATGAGTATGCAGAACTTCTACAGAGTCGGCAAAGTTTACAACATGAGGATGTGAGTTTAAAAACATGCTCAGACCTGCGTGTATCAAGGGCTGACCTAATGTGTACCTTACAGGATGAATTCGATACAGTTCAAGTTTTCCTCTTAAAATATAGGACTAAAGTAGGCATATTGTTTTTTGTTTTTTTTACGAATGCACATTATTTTTGACAATATGAAGTTTTGAGTCGGTGTTTCTATCCAGGCATTTTGGTTTGTTTACATGTCGTAATATTCGGATAAGCCCCCACCGGACCGAAATCAAATATCTAGGAACCTCGCGGATTCCGTCTCTGTTTCGCTGCAATGATATTGTTATATACTAATGTAAACGATTTTGTATTCAAATTGTTTTATATTAGCAATCGTTTACAATTTTTTTAACATTGTACACCTGCGAGAAATTTGCAAGCAGCCAAAATACACATGTTCGCTGCCACGCAGCGTAAAACTGAACTTGTGGAATATCTAAATTAGTAAGTCATTGCTGCGAAATATATAAGGAACATGTTTAAAGATACATATTATTCATTTTCATCTCTGCGTTAAATCGAAAGCGGAAAACAAGAATTCAAAATGGCGTCATGCCCGCGTCCTCAATTCGATATTTCTTTTTGAAAAATCTACAGTTTTAAATAGTTTCTGAGGTTTTTATTATGAAATGTTAAAGTCGCAACTATGAAAAGTTAATAATTAATATAAAATATCATTCAAATTATTGTAGTTTTTATTACAACAGATAGCATTTTAACATTGTCTAACGTAAACAATAGTAATAAACGGAAGTGAACAAATAATCGAGCAATTTTTTTTAATAGTACATTAAAAATTTCCTTTCGCTCGTGTGTTGTGATGGCTGAATGGATAAGTTGTTTGGATTTATCTTTATTTTAATGCTGACTATCCAGGCTCGATTCCTCTTAGGGACATTTTTTATATTGTTTTTTTTTTCAGAATGTATCCTTTTAGTTGTTTTAATGAAAAGTTACTTATTAGATCTCTTTAAATTTTTTTTTTTGAAATAATTTGTCTTTTAGGATGTTCTAAGAAAAAGAAACAACAACTAATTAGATTTTTAATCATTTCATAACTTAAAAAAACTTTTTTGAAAATATGTGTCAAAGCTGAACACAGAGGCGTACGTAGGGTGGGGGAGGGGGATCCAAAATCGAAAGTCCCGCAGGACCTAGCTTGAGGGGAGCCCCCAAAACTATTTTTATATTAAATGTTAAGTACATAATCTCATGTCTTGGTATCGAATGTCAAAATGCAGGCCAAGCCCCCGGGCCCCCTAATCCCTAGGTTTGGCACTGGCTTTACAATAGTCTATCTTTATGCAAAGGCTTTGCAGGGTACAGCTAGTACTTTATCGATAAAAACGATAGTAATACTGATTGTATTTCAGAAAGATATATATTACTTTCATTAAACTGAGTTTGTAAACTACGTCTCCAATTTTATGAAACCACCTGCCGACATGCGTCCTTATTTAGAACGTTTGCAAAAATACTCTAAATTAATCCGAGCACCTTTGAACTGTACTTATTTATCTAAGCTCCAGATGCTCAGCATGGTGGCACCTTGTGCTACTGCTCTGCTTGGTGACACCCTGTGCTATTGTTCTATATGGTGGCACCCTGTGCTACTGCTCTGCTTGGTGACACCCTGTGCTACTGTTCTATATGGTGGCACCCTGTGCTACTGCTCTCATGGTGGCACCCTGTGCTACTGTTCTATATGGTGGTACCCTGTGCTACTGCTCTGCTTGGTGGCTTCCTGTGTTACTGTTCTATATGGTGGCACCCTGTGCTACTGCTCTGCATGGTGGCACCCTGTGTTACTGTTCTATATGGTGGCACCCTGTGCTACTGTTCTATATGGTGGCACCCTGTGTTACTATTCTATATGGTGGCACCCTGTGCTACTGTTCTATATGGTGGCACCCTGTGTTACTGTTCTATATGGTGGCACCCTGTGTTACTGTTCTATATGGTGGCACCCTGTGTTACTGTTCTATATGGTGGCACCCTGTGTTACTGTTCTATATGGTGGCACCCTGTGTTACTGTTCTATATGGTGGTACCCTGTGTCAATACTCATGTTTTTAAACTATGATCTGTTATAAAATCGAATATACCGATTTTTTCCTCCTATGAAACTGTTCATTTTGGTGTCACCCCAAAAATGGTGTCACCCGGTGCGGCCCGCATCCCCCGAACCCTCTAGTGACGCCACTGATTAAAAACTTCCTGTATTTCACCCATCAGCTGTCGTATTACAAAACAATGAAATCGGAAATTTAAAAAAAAAAATACCGCATTAAAAACTAAAGATATATTGCTAGTACATATGTCGGTACACCCTTAGGAAAACTAAATTTAGTCTTTTCAGTGATTTTGCCAATTAAGTTATGATGCACTCTATAAGCAACGATCCAGTAATGTGTCGTAATCAATTATTATTAGAGTTCAAAAAAAAACAAATATAGCATCGGTCGGGAATAGTGATTTAAAAGAAGAATGCGCCATTTGTATAATTCATATTGTGTGTGTGTAAGACATCAGACTAACAGCAGTGGTTCGTAGGCAAGACACTTTAAAAAAAAATTAGACCAGATGACGTCATCAAAAGACTTTTACTTAGATGCCACTCGTAGCAAAACAGATTTCACGTCATAGTCCTACTAATAAAGTAGCTATCTTGTATTCCTTCCAGGGTGTGTGTGGGGAAGCCGTAGCTATAAATAACCTATGACGTCATTTCCCGATGGTACAATTTTTTCTTTTGCAGAATGGGAACGCCGTCGCTATTAATAAAAGCCTCTGTGACGTCATTTCCCTATTAGTGCTGTATCGTTTTTTTTTTTTACTTTTCAGTGCATTTTTATAAAAACTTTTTTTAATGCTTTCTTTTGATTTTAACATTGATAGAATTAAGGGCAAAACGTAACGGGTGAGATAAATTAGCACCCATATCTTTACCTAATGGTGTTTAGTTTGGTTTGGTTGGGTTAGTTGGTTTGCTTTGGTTGATTTGGTTGGTTTGTTTGGTTGGTTATTTGGTTTGGTTTAGTTTGTTAGCGTTGACGGGTAAAACGTAATTTGTGACGTATATAATTTAGGTCATGCCTGCACATTATGAAGGTGGCATACATCAGCACCTAATTAACATAATCAATCGTATTTAAAAATTCAGTAGTTAAATTAGTTTCCAGATGGTACAATTTATCTATAAATAAAAAAAAAAAAATTCTGCACTTGGAATATCCTCTATGACGTCATTTCACGGAAGTCGGCTGCGCATGTGGCTGAATGGGAACGCCGCCTCTATAAGTAAAAAAAAAAATAATTCTGCACTGGGAATTCCGTGTTAATAGTTCCTATTAAAGAAGACAGTAAGACAAAATTTACGCACAGTACATTTGCAGAGGAAATGTTTTTGCTGGATGAGTGCATCGAGCCATGCTTTAGATGCAATTGGTAGATCACTAAGAGATGTTGCTCAAACCAGCTATTTACTAAGTTTTATGTTATGCACTTGGAATTCCATGTTAATAGTTCCTATTAATTCTCATATTAAACATTTTATTGAGATAAAAACTTTAGTTGCGAATGCAACGGGCAACTACAAGTTATACATAACTGGCTCAAAAACAATTAGCTTCATTATATGGAACTTTTTAAAGAATAACTTAGCGACATAAAAAAAAAATCTACTTTAGAAAATGAATAATACAATACAAAAAAAAAACAACAACAACAAAAAACAACAACAACACACAAATAAACAAAAAGCAACATATGTTGTAATTAATTTTTAAAGGAATTCGCACGAATTTTAACTTGCTAAACAAAATCTATGATGAAGGAACATTATACATTGTTGTTTAAATTATAAAAAACAACATTTGCTATTGTGAAAGATAATGAGGCAAAAAGCCATTTCTACTCATAAGAGTACCGTATTTTTCGCCGTATAAGACGCTCCGGCATATAAGACGCACCCAATTTTAAAGGAGGAAAATCTAGAAAAAAAAGATTCTGAACCAAATACTTGCAGCATGAAAAAAAAACAACAACAATATTTTTTTTTCCCCGTCCCTATCCCTTTCTTCACCGTCCGTTCAATTACACATTCACTTGGTGCGCGATTTTTATTTATAGTGAAGGCGATCCCATACCGTGAATACTTTAAAATAGTAAAATACTAAAATAATTAATTACAATTAAACTACGCATTGAGATTGTATTAATAATGTTAATAATGTCACAGAAACATTTTAACTATAAAACGTATTTCGGTTTATTAAAGTGCACCTTTAATTTTAATCTTCCGAATACATAAAACGATAGGTAAATAGATATGACTATTGATTTCATCATGTTTACAATTGGAGTTTCCGGGAGTTACCCCTCTTTTAAAAGTGTATGATAGCATGTAAAATGTGTATTTGCCGTATAAGACGCACCAACTTCCCCCCCCCCCCCCCCCCCCCAGTTTTGGGGAAGAAAAAGTGCGTCTTATACGGCGAAAAATACGGTAATTGAAAATGTTAGGAACGATAGACAAATAATAAACGAGAAAGAACTGTGGAATTTTTGTAATAATTTAATAACAATTTTTAGTTTTACGAAATTTACTCCACAAGCAATGGTGTCTATTGGTGGAAACTAAACTTTAATCTGTTCTCTAAAGTGTTTAGATCTGGGGAAAGTAAGGCCAATTGTAGTCGACATTGGTAATCACCATCCTGCTCTATGAGCATACACCTTGGATAATACACGTTGGGACATAAAGATCCAGGCTATTTGAGACCAGGTCCTTAAAGAAACCAATAAATATGTCACGGGCCTTCAGGAACCACACCTGTCTACAGTGAAAAAAAAAACAAACTGAAATTGACTTGGTTGGGGCCCTTAGTGATATTATAATGTAAGGTACCCCTGTAGGGGTGTGGAGAGAACTGGATTACCAGCTTGAAGGAATGAAATAACTGGATTACCAGATTGAAGGAATGAAATAACTGGATTACCAGATTGAAGGAATGAAATAAATGGATTACCAGATTGAAGGAATGTACTGGTTATGATATAGTGACACTGATGGCGACTGACATGACATTGAGAGGTCCCCCCCAAATTCCTTTCAACGACAAAACTTGTTTAAGGGCTAAACATTTCAATTTATAAATATTAATAAAATATTATTGACATGCAGCCGGAGTTTTCAGCGAGAGGTGACAGTTGAGTGGAACACTATCATCACAGCGTTCACACCTCATTGACTTCATCTCCTACCAGTCTTACAGATCAAACAGAGTCAGACTTAGCAGTAAGCGTCTTGATGTGTGGGGGCTGAGCAAATGTTACAACACATTCTTTGAAATTAATCAATAATTCTTTCAATTAATATTAGTTTGTATCATTATTAATAATAAAAAAAAATGATTATAGAATGAAAACAAAAAGCACCGAAAATATCGTCGTCAAAAAGCTTGTAGCATATAAATAAAAAAAAAATTCTAACAGTAACTTTTGTATGATCTCATTAACGTCTGAAGAAAGTCTATCAGATAAGAAGTCAAGTTTTTTGGGAAAAAACAACCAAACTTCTATCTATCTATCTATCTATCTATCTATCTATCTATCTATCTATCTATCTATCTATCTATCTATCTATCTATCTATCTATCTATCTATCTATCTATCTATCTATCTATCTATCTATCTATCTATCTATCTATCTATCTATCTATCTATCTATCTATCTATCTATCTATCTATCTATCTATCTATCTATCTATCTATCTATCTATCTATCTATCTATCTATCTATCTATCTATCTATCTATCTATCTATCTATCTATCTATCTATCTATCTATCTATCTATCTATCTATCTATCTATCTATCTATCTATCTATCTATCTATCTATCTATCTATCTATCTATCTATCTATCTATCTATCTATCTATCTATCTATCTATCTATCTATCTATCTATCTATCTATCTATCTATCTATCTATCTATCTATCTATATATATATATATATATATATATTGGGGTGTTCCAAGAAAAATATTTTCTTTTTGAGATTGCACACCCTATCCTTTTTTTCCTGCAATCATTGCCTCCACCATCAATTTCTTTTCAGTGTTTACTACCTTATTTGAGAATAATGCCAGCCACACCAATTATGGGCCGAGATACCACAAATGATTTTGTAGTTTTTTTTTTTTGTGGCAGCAGTTGCAATTTGTTTGTTGATTCCAGAGTTCTGATCAATCCTTGTCAACAGTTGTAGATCATTAATAGGTGCATCACTGGGCACATGACATAACATCCATGCAGACCCATAAATATGAGTGTTAAATACACACAATTCTGTCGTCAAATTCTTAGTTTCAGATACAATTAGTTTAAATTCGTCTCTTAACAGAAACATTTTCAAACAGTAGGCCTATATCACTTTGATCATCCATATGGCCATATGGTAGGCCCCTGGAACACGAAAGCATTACTGACTCAGCTTGGTCATTCACTGGACAGCCTAAAACTGTAAGATCTATTATTTCTTTGTAGTCTTCTCGTGGTATGTATGATCTTTCGGCTGACAGAAAGCTTTTTAAAAATGGCACATCAGATCGAAGCATCTGTAGCTCAGGATGACTTATGGTGGTATCATCAAGTGGTTTGTAGTATTCGGGATTTATTTCTGGCCAATATGTTCTGAATCGTTCAAACATTGCAATGTTAGGGCTACGGCTCGGGCCAAAGAGAACCATGAACACCTCACCAATTATCAGCTGTGTATATGATGACGGAATGCAAAGTAACATTGATTTCTGTGAAGCCTTTTCTCGAGCAAGGCACATACTCCACTTTTTGTACCTGTGTTTGAAGCAGTGGTATCAAAACACATGCCTATAATGTCTTCAGTTAGTTCCCACAGATTGAGCAACTGATATGTTGCATTGGCCTGTGCTTGACCAATGCCTGCTGCAATTTTAGTGATACCCAATATTTTCTCGGTGCTACAACCTGTGACAACAACAGCAACTCTATCTGTATTTGAGTGCGGATCAGTACTATTTGTTGTATCCTTCATGATTTTGCTGACCCAATGAACATAAACCTCTAAATGTTAATATATTTGGCCAATTTTTGTTATGCAAGTTTGAAATAAAAACTAAAGTTTTCAGAGGGTGTGCTTTTAAATTAGAGAAATTTTTTTGCTCCATTCCTTCATGGACCACCCTAATATATATATATATATATATATATATATATATATCAGTCCGTCTGTCTATCTATCTGTCTGGCTATCTATCTATAACACAGACTAGTTCTCCGAATGATTTGAATAATAGGAATCACTCATTGGGATTTTCCGAAATGAAATGTACATGTATTTCCTGTTGTTATGTATGCAACGGCCACTTCAAATATGGACTTATTACCTGTAAGTGTTATTTAAATTAATTTAACAAATTTTAATACCAGTTATATAATTACAAAAAAAATCTAATTGTTAAAGAAAATCCTATCATGACTAAAAAATAAATAAATAAGTAAACAAAAAAAAGCAAAAACAACACTATTTTTAATTATTGAAAGCTAACGCAACAAATTATTAGTAAGCATTGTTTAATACATTAATAACATGATTGGCAGAAAAAATAAATTAAGTTTTACAATATGTGCTTAAATAAATTACAGTATTCTTAGGTTAAATTACAATCAAATAAAAAAAAAAACCACAACAATGAAATTTATTTTTTTTAAAAATGGAAGAATTTAATTAGTTAAAAACATAACATATTTAATGCTGAAAGTTATCATAAAACGGATTTTCCCTCTTTATAAAACAGATTTCCCCACTTTTTCAGACCTAATCTCATGCCGCTGACGTAATGCTATCTCTCTGATTTTATTAATACAGTCATATTGTAAAAGTGTGTAATATAGATTATATCACTATCGAAAAGCGCACATTGATAGCGCATTGTTAGTTGTGATAACATTATAGTATTTTAAAATCTATCGGCAGCACTATAGATATATAAGGGTAGCGCGCTAACATTGTTTTTATCTAAAGAAAAAATACGGAGTACATTGGCTGTATCCGTAGCCACTGCGTTAGTAATTGGAAACAAGTTACAGGGTTCGATACATTTCTTTTTAAAGTGAATTTTATAAATAATTAATACACAGGAACATAGTTTTTATAATTTACATTTTTCAGTCATTTAATATTATAAGGTCTATTATTGTTATAAAATAAACAAATTTAGTTTTGTATTTTCAGTTCAGTTATTCTCTTTTCCTTTTACATATCTCAGTGAAGGTGTTCAAAGCTTATTTAAGAATTTTCCTAATTATATTTTGACTTACGTAAAAAAATATATCATTGTT
Organism: Bulinus truncatus; assembly: GCA_021962125.1. Lineage (NCBI taxonomy): Eukaryota > Metazoa > Mollusca > Gastropoda > Planorbidae > Bulinus > Bulinus truncatus. The sequence continues at coordinate 7,280,130 of JAGDYQ010000031.1, read as the reverse complement.
TATAGTATACATTTATTCATTGTTGTTTTAAAGCTTTTTTCTCCATGTACACCCATAATTTAATGTAAAAAAACATAATCTTTTATAACAAAAAAAATCATTTTTTCCTTACTGGATGTTTTGCAGCAGTTTTCCTAGTTTTGCTCCTTCGACTGCTCTCGAAATTTCAAATTAAAAACATAATCCATTAATACACAAAGTCTCTGATCCTTTAGATTTTAGTTGTTGCCTTGATTATATGCCACGCTAAATCTTTTTAATACTTACACTAATAAGTTCTTTTAGTAAATTCAAAGCCTGCACAACAGGCAGACCACACCCATAACACCTAAACATATTCAGTTAAAACAAAAAAAAACCACCTAATACGTTAATAATTAACTCTGTTATACTTTCACCAATAAACTCTCTTAGTTAATTCAAATATAACACAACAGGCAGACTTAGAACAACTTAATAACGTGTATTTAAAGCATGCAATCTTTGAATAAGACACATCAAAGTGTGAAGCAAATTATTCTCTGTATCTACCAAACCTAATCGTTCGTTTTTTATACATTTATTATCTCACTAAGTTAACATGTACATAAAAGTATTAATATTAATTGATTCACTAATTCATTAAACAATAGTAGATGTTCTACTAACTATTGTGGTTTTAAATTCTCTATTTTCAAAAGTGATGAAGAAAGTAAATACCATTCAATAAGAAAATCCGATTACTCCACTAAGTTAATTTTAATAAATTGCGTCATCAAAACATTCTAATAATAATAATAATAATATTTGTTAATAACACCCGTCGATTCGAACTTTCGAACGTCAAAATCTAATTTGGCTGTGTAAGTTTTGATATGAAAGAAGTGAGAAAAGATTTTTATTTTTACCTATAGAATCTAACGATATAATTTTCAAATAATTTGGATCTGCCCGACAAACAGGAAGCGGAAGAATGTGCGCACACACACACACACACATATATAAATAAATATTCCTAGGATTACGAATATAAAAGTTGGCAAAGTTACTTGTTTGTGTTTGGCACAGGCGGAATTTTCCTTAAAACACCATCCAGTTTGGGTAGGGGGGGGGGAGATAAAGAGCGATTGAGGGATGGAGAGGGAGGGAGGGAGAGATAGAGGGAGGAGAGAGAGAGAGTGGGAGGGATTTAGAAAGTAAACATAAGAATATATTGCTTAAAAATAGTTTATTTACCAACAACGCTTTTGTCAGCGATAAAGTTAATTTCAATTTCTTGAATCATCCCCTATTTTTATAACCTGACCTTAAAAAATGGAACTATCCAATACAATAGGACAATGTCAATGCTCCCTCTAATTTTCGAAGGCTGTTTGTGCCCTGCGCAATTATGGACGGAAATTTAAACATTTGTGCGCAACACGACACGGTATATCGTCCAATCAAACGAAACATTAGCTCGCGCATGGTTATTAATAATTTATAAAAAAAAACGGCATCTTATAACCGTATCGCAGATTTTCCAACTGTATAGGAATTAAAGACTTAATAAAAATTTAGAGGCATACACATAGTACTCGATATGTTTTAAATATGTTCCTAACGTATTGAACACGTATAAAAAGTATAATTTTCAATTTTCATCCAGATGATAAAATCTGAAGGCGTAACAATGGACTAAGGCAAACAGAGAATACAAATTTCAATTCCAGCTTTCGTGGTGCTGCAGGAACGGGAGACATTGAAGCCAACACCTCTCACGGATGTTCTTGGAGTGAATCTAACAAACTGTGCAGAAATAAAGAAAAGTAATGAACGATCCGCATTCAAGAACAAACTTGAAGAAACAACGACAGTGGATGGATTTAAAAATTGGGCGCCAGATTTGAATGAGCTCGAACCAGGATTTGGACAAACTTATCTTATGACATGTGCCATGTTCGGTTTTAATGATCTTGGGAAACAGTTGATTATAGACGGAGCAGATGTTGACAAGCAAAATCACGAGGGTGTGACTGCTTTGATTTTGGCCTGTATATACGGGGAAGAAACGCTTGCTAAGACTTTACTTACTAACAATGCAAATGTCAACATGAAAGACAACAGGCATATGGATGCTTTGATGTGGGCAGTTTTAATTAGCAATGAAACTTTGACCAAAATGCTTTTGGACTATGATGCGGATGTCCATAGCAAAACTCCAAGTGGTTTAAACGCGTTGCACATTGTTGTTGAGAAGGGTTTAACTGATATTGTTACATTACTCGTTGAAAAAAACTGCGATGTTTCATCAAAATCCAAGGATGGCTGGACTCCACTCATGAAAAGCGCTCACCTAAACCATACTATGATAGCCGAACTACTTATAGAGAAGGGAGCTGATGTTCATGAGAAGAACGAGGAAGGTAACACCGCCCTTCACATAAGTTGTTTGTATCAGAGCTCAGACTGTGTGGATCTTTTGTTGGAACACGGCGCTGATGTCAACTGTACCAACTGTCAAAGTATGACGCCTCTGATGTTTGCATCGTTTAATGATAATACGTCTATAGTAAAAAAATTGAAACCTAAGAATGCGAATTTAAAATCTTTACATGACAGGTGTAATTTGAAACGTACTGCAATATTTTATGCCGTCTTTAATAATTGTCAGAAGGTTGTACATTTTTTTATCTCTGAGAATGCAGAAACCAGTATAGTGGATACTTTTGGATTTTCCCCTCTTGTTTATGCTTGTCAAAAAGGATTTTCAGAAGTAGCCATTAAACTGCTCAAGTATAAAAAAGAAAAGTGGTATAAAGATGATGAATATCCACTGTGCCTGCATTTTGCTGTTACAGCAAATAATATGCAAATAACCGTGAGTTTGTTGAACTTTCTGAAAGATGAAAAAGATAAAAGACTATTTTCAGTTATTTGTGATCCAGTTAAAACTTTGAATGTCCCTTTAATTGTCAGTGCAGCCATGACGGGAAATACAGAAATGATAAATCTTATGTTGAAATATGGCGCCATGGTGAACAGTGGACATTATATGGGGAAATCTGCTTTACATATATGTGTCATACAAAATAATATTAGAGGAGTTATATCGCTAGTTTCAAAGCATAATGCTGATGTCAATATAAGAGATGAATTTGGAAACACACCTCTAATTGCAGCTTCAGTGAAGAGGAACAAAGAAATAGTTGATTTCCTTATTTTGAATAAAGCTTCAAAATATCTTAAAAATGTTTTAGGAATTTCAGCCATGCAATTGGCATCGTTTAATGGTTTCTGCGATATTGTTGAATGTCTGTACGGAGATGGTTATGATTTGGAACTTACAGATGAACAAGGATGGACACCTCTTATGTTGTCCATACAAAATGGTGATATTCAAACTTTCCAGTTTCTACTATCTAAAGGTGCACAAGTAAATGCTACTTCTGCACTTTGTGCAACGCCTTTGATGATAGCATCAGGCCACGGCAAGGTGGAAATAGTATCAATACTTATAGATAACAAGGTGTCATTGAATGCCGTCGATATAAATGGACAAACGTCATTGGTGCATGCTACAAAAAAGGGACACAGACAAGTTTCAGAAATTCTTCTAAGTAATAGGGCGCAGGTGGATAAAGAAGACAGTTTTAAAAGAACACCATTAATGTACGCAGCTCAAAGAGGAGATGTAGAGAGTGTGAAACTGTTTATACAGCACAAAGCTGATTGCTCACACCAAGATTTGAATAGTTTCACATCTCTGATGATCTGTTCTGAGCACGGTTTTACTGACTGTGTGAAAACTCTTTTACAAACGAAAGTTAATGTTGATGACGGAGATCTTGATGGAAACACTGCGCTACACTTTAGTTCTCTTAAGGGACGCATTGAAGTTGTAGATCTTTTGTTACTGCACGGGGCAGATCCAAACAAATGTACTAAAACATTTGGGACAACCCCATTAATGTTAGCATCTGCCGCAGGTCATTTGGCAGTTGTTCAAAGTTTAGCCAGGTGCCCTAGGCTGGAATTAAACTTGTGTGATAAAATAGAAGGTAAATCTGCTCTTATCTATGCGGTACAGTTAAACAGACTCTCTGTAGTGAAACTTTTAATCGAGTCTGGAGCAGATGTCAACGCTACTTCATCATCAGGATTAACTGCACTTCACATGGGGACTATCAATGGATTTAATGAAATAGTTGACTATCTTATATCTCGCCCGGACACGAATGTAAACTCTGAATCGAGTGATGGTAACTCACCGTTACTATCCAGTGTGATGTACAGCAGGCATTCCATGATTAAAGCTTTGATAAATGCTGACTGTGACTTAAAGAAAAAGAACAAACTTGGTGAAGACGCCTTAACTATCAGTTTAAATAAAAAGTGCTTGATTTCTTTAAAAATTATTTTAGAAAGCTGTAAGGTTTCCAAACACAGAAAAAATGATCTGATTCAGAGAGCCAGGAACAGTGGACAGAGTGAAATAGCAGATTGTATCGAAAATTGTAACTATTGTAAGACAAATAAAGCAGCAAACAGTAAGTATAAACACAACATCCGGTTTAGTGAAATTTGTTTTATTAATATGTTTTTTTATCCTCCACTATTTTAAAGACGAATTATTTGTCTGTATTGAATTATTTATGTACTGAATTATTTCTGCACTGAATTATCTCCTCTGTACTGAAATAAAGCGCAATTTTATAAAAAATATACATTTTTAATTTACATCAAATTTTCATTGCTTGAATATTTCTTTGACATTTACATATTCTTGTAACTTTAAATACTATTGTTTTTTTATTGTAAATTGTGCTATGTAGTGGGATCATATAATTACGACTATCATCAGAAAACATTTTTTTTTCACGTTATTTTTTAAAATCAGATTTTTTTATTAAATAGAACGAGTACGTTCTGATGTTAAGTTAGATAGGCGTGAATTTTACAGCACGGAGAATAAACTGTTTTATTTTTGTCACTATTTTGACTTTACTTTAGGTATTCTTCAAATATTTTATTTTACTAATTTCTACGGAAATGTGTTAAAAAAAAACTTAGTTTATTTTTTATGACAATTTAATAAAATATTATTTATTTTCTCCAGATTTATATGCATAAATTATTTCTCAATAATAAGTCATAAATAGTTACATTTTCAGAACATTTTAAGATCTTTTTTTAATAATGCAATTGTTAATGATTTGCCTCAGTATGTATTGTTTTGGGATAACAATAACTAGATTAGATATTCAAGCACAGTACAACCCTCGTAACTATTTCTCGAACATTCCATTAATTTCCTGGCGTTTCCCCCATAGGTTCTGGACCTGGCTCGGTTTCAGTCTTGATTAGACTTATGCTAAATGTTCTCATTAAAAATTTTTTGTAAAGATCAACAAGTTTGACATAAATATAAAAATTTGAAATCTGATTGTTCAGTTCTAATTGATCTATCTGATCTGTTGATGAAGTTTGTGGTTATATTCAATGAAAACAGTACTTACTAGAACCCATAAAACTACTGATACAACTTTCTTTTGGGTGCTTTCATTTAACATGTATAATCTAATTAAAAATAAATTGATCTTAGTACAACTAATAATATTTTGTATGTGAATATTCATATGCATGTGTTATCAAAAATAGCTGAATGTTTATTTTCCAATGGGGTGAACTTATTTCGTGTATTTATTTTCTCATGTCTTGAAGTGTTACACTGAGTGGTTGAATGTAATATAGAAAATAAGAAAATATGTTGCAACTTTAAAAGTTTAACCTTATATTTGTTTCTACTGTAGATACTGACAAAGTCAGCCCTTCTAAAACAGTCAACGTGATACCAGCCAGTCCACAACAAGTAATAGACATAATTTCAAAGACCAATCCAAATTCTATAACTAGTTGTGAAATATCCAGTGAGACTCTACCTACAGATGTCACGTGCAGTTTACCTCTTGATACCATCACAACAGAAAACACTTTCAGGTTAGTTTATTGAAATTCGTTTCGCGCAAAAAAAAAAAAATGAAAGTAAATGAAGTAATTCCGTGAATCAAAAAGTTAAAATGTACTAAATTAAAAAAAAAAACAAAACAAAAAAACTAATTAAATCGTAAATATTTATAGAAATTATAATGACTACAACATTATTGTTTAATTTGTGTACCATGCAATGTGTCAAATAATATCTGTTTTAAGGACATTTCACTTCCAGTATTCTATGTTTAATTCAATTATGTTACTTCCTATTTAATGTTTTCCAATGTAACAATAAAACAGAGTTGGACAACAAAACCCGAAAACTGTTTTCTGAAACGTGTTATTGATGCAAGGGAAGTAGCCCATTTATTAGTTCGTTATAGTTAAACACGGTTATATCCCTTTAATAGCTAGGAACATTTTGTTTTGACTCGCATTTGTTAAAAATAAAAATGAATTAATTGCAAAATTAATTATTGAATTATGTCATGGATCAAGAACATTAGACCCGGAAACCAGACACTTGGAAAGCTCACAGATACACACAATAATTTTTTTTATTTATTCTTAATTTTTTAACACAATTCTGAAGAATTTATGCTAGAAATTAAGAATTTTGGTTTGTTCATGTTTTAAATAACTAACAACTTGTGACTTACTATGATTTGATTATTGTTTCAGATTAAATGCAGGTGGTGCCAATGTTAACCTTACTGGCAAGTTTCAAAACTTGTGAGTTATCTTTTGTTTCATACTTAGTTGAGTTTTATTTTTGGAAACACTTGTACAATATTTTTAAGTCTGGGCTTTCTTATACCCTAGGTTCATATACGTTTAAATAGATTAAAAAAACTGTTTACGAGCATTCATTTCTAATCCACATATTTTGTTACAACAAATATAACATGACATAAAGTAATAAAGATGTAAAGATGTGTTTTTCCAAATGTTATGACTTGACTTTACAGGACCATCATTAACTACATCAACTCAGACAAAATCAATATGATGATTGGTGACAAGAACACGTTGAATGAACAAATAAAGAGTGAATCAACAACTGATTCAAATCAGATGACTCAGCACAACTGAGATGACTCAAGTAATATTTAGGATATCTACTGTTTAGATCAGTGATGTGTATATATATATAACAGGGGTGATACCTTAGGAGCAATATGCATTCGAAGAACGAAATATGCAATACCAGGGCCTCTTTCTGTGTTGATGGTCTTAAATATAGAATTAATGCGTTATCGAGCCAATGGCCAGAAGATATTAAAATGCTGCCCTTTCATGGTAGCAACGTGTCCCGAGTGATCTGCCCTTTCATAGTAGCAACGTGTCTGTACTCTTTTCACTGCACTCACAAGCCCTTTTGAAAGTAAATGTAATTTCATTGTAATTCTTAAAATTAAGTTCACGGCTATGGTCTCTTCTGTTATCAACGCGAGCTCTCTTGTTATTGTTTTAAACATGTGGTGTGGCTATAGATGAATGTTATATTGAATTCTTAATAACTATATACGACTTTCAGTTGTCATTAGCTAGTAGTACCATTTTATGTAAAACCAGTACTTTCCCGTTGCATTCTCAACTAACGGTGTTATCTCAACAAAATGTTTAATATGAGAATAATCATGTCATAAACAGAGGCGTCTGCTTGATGTTTAAAAACTACACGCTAACCGGCAACAAGACCAGAAGCATATAAGTTAGCAATGTAATATTTACAACTGGCTGATTACTTGTCGCGCTTTTTTAACAAATAGTATAAATTTAAATTAATAAAAAATTGTATTATCGGGTGCGTAAATAATTATTTAAGTATATGTGCAATAATATTTTCAAAGTTTATCTTACTGTCTTCTTCAATGGAACTGTTAATACGGTTTTAACAGAGTTAAAATCCTACTATTTAGAAAACAAAGCCCAACGTTTTTCGATTTATAAAAATTAGAAGCTCTTATAAAGTCTATTACCATGTGACCAATTTATTCAGAAATTTTTCCAGGCTCATAGAAAAAAAAATATTTCTGCGTTTTAGTACGCATAAAATACGTTGTTTTTTTTAAATAAAATATTTGTTTATAATGTAATAATTTTCATGTTTGCTCTTAGGTATAAAAATGATAGAAATATAAAAGTATAGCGATAAGTAAAACGTAATAATACTTATATATTGTAATTTAAATATGTATTTGCTTAACATTTTTGTGAATTGTATTAATAAAATTAAAAAATAAAATAAAAACAAAAACTATTTAAATATTTAAGCTATTTATTCACTCCTTAAATGATGTCTTATTCCAGTGCACAAATCACACTAAAATGTGCAATTATCGTGCCTTGTTGGTGACAGAGTAAGTGCCACCATGGTGCCATCTAACGTAGAACGCCCTCTTCTGCACTTAATATTTTTGCCCTGACTGGGAATTTGTTTAAGTGTTAATTTATCATGAAATAATATTATGTTGCACATAAATTTGAAAATAAACAAACTCTTTTGTATCTCTCTCCTTTCTTTCCTCTCCTTTGCAAATTTTAGCGACAACTGCTGTCACAGAATTACAGGCGGCCTCTACTTTCGCACAATTCTCTATTTTGAACACTTTTTAAAAAAAACAAAAAATTAAATGTGTTTTTAGAATCTTCCGTAAAAGCGCTAGTGAAGCACTTTCAGTAATTTCCGACTTTTTCCGTATAGTCGTCTACGGAATTTCCAGTCTATACCCTGTCTTTCTCCGCCCTTGTTGTTCCCAAAGCAATCGTTTTTTTAATGTCATGATCGCCATTTTGAAAGTGATTTAGTTGGTTATGTACTATTTATGCAATTCATATTTTCCCCTACTTTCGAACATTCAACATTCGCACACACTTTAAGGAACCAATTATGTGTGAAAGTCGAGGGCCGCCTGTATCTGTGATAACGGAACACTGTTCCAGGAGCTAGAAATAAATAA
>JAGDYQ010000031.1:7171215-7263715 GCA_021962125.1 Bulinus truncatus | reverse complement strand
CCTTACAGGTACTTCACACACTAATGCATGAATTAAAGACAGGATGTTTGCTCAGGATGTGTTGATGTGTCTGTCCATTCATCCAACGACCACATCGGTTAAGAGTATGATGATGAACAATTATTAGACTATTTACAATCCACTTATCGGTCAATTTTATACTGACCGATATGATCCTATTTGTTAGGAAGGCCCTACTGTGGCCCTAGATGCTCTGGGGCCGCCGCTTGCTCGAAATTCAACAATAAAAATAAAAACACTTATTTTTAGTGAAGAGCCAACACTCCACTTAAAAGAGGGGATATTTTAGTCGAGTGCCGACTGTGGCACGCGCGCAATACTTTCTCCACCCCTATAGGATATGAATTAAAAACAAGGAAGGGTTAAGGGATGAACTATTTTAGGAAGAAATCTACGGGAGAGTTTAAGGAAACAAAAACTTAAAAATAAAATGTTTACTAAAACTGAAGATTTCAAAATGTCCCATCGCCCATGTTTAGACTTCAGTTGATGGTATTCAGTACAGTATTTGATTATATAATTTGCAACTCACTATTTATTGATGTTAAGACAGATAACGAGATAAATATTCCAAAACCCATCATACACTAGTAATAAATTAATTATTTTTTAATTCATTTTTTAAAATATTTATTAATTATTGTTTTTAATACTTATTTTGACCATTTTATTTTTTATTATCGGATAGTTAGGGTGATTTCTTTTTCACCAGTTAATGGTGAATGTCTCACCTATTAAACAAATATTCAATACTGCAGCGTCTTCCACCGTTATGTAAAACCAAGGGGATTTTTCCAGGTGTCATTTTGTGTAAAGTTCACCCAGCTTTAAATGGCTACCTGACATTAGTTTGGGAAGTAAAGGCAGCTGGGCGTTGTGCTAACCTCACAATTCATTTATATGCCAAGGTTAAAGAGACAGATAAATTCTGCACTTCCTCTGCCCCGATGGTCTGTTAGGCTAAGGGAAACTTTACTTTAATTTCCTAATGTTAAAATATTAAAATATATCTTATTAATTTAATAACTTTTGGTCTATTTGATTTCTACATGTGTACATGAATTATAAATTTCATTGTTATTGTTTACTTGATTATCTGAAGAATTTGATTGGTTAATTCTGTCTTTAATTTTGAAACAGACATCAAAAGGTGATATACGCAAAGTACCAGTTCCTCCTCACAGATATACTCCTCTTCAGAAAGACTGGCTGAAAATATTCACACCCATTGTAGAGAACTTAAAACTGAACATCAGATTTGTTTCAAAGAAGAGGATTGTTGAAATCAAGGTAATGTAGCGACTGCCATATTGGTATTAGAGTTCCAGCCTCCATTGTTTTAGTTATGATTGAGCATTAAGACTAAAGTGCAATTGATAATAAGTTGTTACATTTTCCTTTTTCATAAATTTCTACTTTCTTATTCTGCTGAATTTATGAAACATAAATCTGGTGCTAGATTTATATATTTTTTTCATCAATCAGGCTGGAAAAGAGACAGACGACATAGGAACATTGAAGAGAGCTGAGGATTTTGTCAAAGCTTTTATTCTTGGATTTGAAGTTGATGTAAGAATCCAAATAAAAAATTATTTATTATTTTTTTTATTATTATTATTGACCTATATACTCAGATTTGAAGTAGGAAGAATCCAAATTTTAAAAATATTTTATTGTTCTTTATATTTGTGTTTTAAGGAGATGTAAGGACCCAATGTTTTTATTTTTATTTTATTAATCATTGGGGACATCTTCTCTAGTTTTATTTTTTCACTAATAAAAAATGAATCATGTGTATTGTTAGAACCATTACAAAAGGATGTCTCTGCAGATATATTGATTCTAGCAGAAATACCCTAATATTTGGTAGGATGAGTGCAAGTGAATTTGTATTTAAGTCAACAAAATATTGGCACTGTGGATGTCCTTTTATTAGTACATTTAAGAAATGGAAAGGTGTAATTTTTTTTTTCCTTGGCATAATTGTTTACATGATGTATTCTGTTCTGTTGTTGTTATTATTATTGTTTACTTGTGGCATGCACATTTTCTATCACAGACAAAATAAGATAAATGATGCAACATTCCACGATTCAAATAACCTTTATTACTTACATTTAAAGCATAAAAATATATTAACAGGAATCTTGTGCTGTAATATTCACATCCATTACTTTGGTTAGCACATATACTGAAAACTATTATTACAAAAGGTCGGACCAATGATTCTATACTTAAAGTGTTATTTTTATCTTCCATTTTTAACTGTAATTTCAGTTATTGATTGTTGCAACTTATTTCTTTTAAAACTCATCTAGTCATGTTTTTTTTTTGCTTGCTATGTTCCATGTAACAACCTTCTTGCTATCAATTCATATTTTATTATTTACCTATTTAATGATGGTTGTTTATTCATTTACAGGATGCACTGGCACTTCTTCGTTTAGACCATCTCTGTCTAGAAACTTTTGATGTTACAGATGGTAAGCGCATTGATGTTAATTTCAAACATAAAGCAATTTTTTCATATTCGCACACAATCAGAGTTTTGAAAGTCTGGAAAACAAGTATATTAGAACTGTTTTTTAAGCTTTCTGTAATTCATATCAGGGCCTTAGGCTAAAAAATGTATGTCTTTTAATTTGTTGTCAGTTATTTCAATATGAATTAAATGGAAATTGCCTGAAGGTACATCGCTTGCAGAATGCCTTCCGTCTTTTAACTACATTGTGGTATACACATTTTCATCAAAATATTGAAGTGGTGGACCATTAATTTTAATAAACAGCAAGTGTTTGATGTTTTGACATCTAACGGGTTATGACGTAAACAAACAGTTACCATCACTTAGAACATCAACGATAATGCAGCCTCTCTCCTCTTCAACTATTTTTGTTAGATTTGTGTATAAACTTGTTGAAACAATATAGGAGTCCCTGGGCCTAAAAATGAAAACGACACAGTATGAATTGCAATGAATGACTGTCCGAGCAGGCGCGATTCCTGGGGTAGGCGATATACGTCCCCCCCTACAGCCTACTATCCCCTGGCCTTCCCGAGTACCAATTCCCAGATCCGCCTTGTGTCAGCGTATTAATATCAGCATCATGGTTTAATTTTATAACATTTGACGTATCTTATAGCTGTTAATCAGTCTTGAAAACTTATAATATTACACTGTTTACAAGCATATGGCATACTCAAGTAAAAATGTATTGCCAAAATCTATACCAATACAATACCAATACTTTTGAGCAGTGCTCGATTTAAGAAAAAACCAGTGCCGGGGATGAGCAAAATTTTCTGCAGAGCCGGCGATAAATGTCATCCCCGGCGGGGATGAAAAAAACTAAACCAGAGCCGGGGATGTCAATTCTCAGTGCCGGGGATTTCCGGCGGTTAATCGAGCACTGTTTTTGAGAAGAAAAAAAAAATTATTTTAAATATAAAGAGCAAGTTTTTCAAGTTTTTATATAACTGACAGATCGATCAAAAAAGAAGTAAAGTTTTCTGTTGTTCATTAAAACATTGAACAAATAGTCGATAGAAAGAAAGTAAATGAATGAATGAATTTAAGAATAACATTTATAGATATCGGCGCGCAAAGTAAAACCTTCAAAACAAAATTCAAATTGAATTTTTCCTTCATCTCACCGACCGTGGGTTGTATTGGTGGGGAGCAGGCACGCCGAGAGGGGGGTCGGGGGTCATTGCCAGGGGGCCCGCATCTGTAAGGGGGCCCGGCCGCCCCGATCATGCCATTTTTTCACGACTCATCGTTTATTAAGGGGCCCGCAATGATGTCCTGCCCTGGGGCCCTTGTTGGCTCTCGGCGCCGCTGGTGGGGAGGTGGTTGGTGTTAATAATGGTAGGGTTGATGGCTATGATTACTTGTAGTGATTGAATTTATGTAGATTTCTTTTAAAACAAGGTATTAAAGCCGCTATTGTTTTTTCGGCAAAATTTTGTTCTGAATTGTATGAACAGTACAATTGTAATATTTTGATCTTTATTCACATCTGATAAACATACAAATAGTGGGGTTATTTATTTTGTTGGGCTTATGAATTTTTTTTTCTTATTTTGAATATTTTAAGATACAAAGTAAACTTTGTTGTTAAAGTTTGTTATATAATACATTCTGAAGATACCGACAGAAAAGTAATAGTATCGAGTATCGGCGATACACAAATCAATACTTGATCAAAAAAGGATCGGCAATACAGCAACCAATACTAAAACGCAGTGGCTCCGGCGCCAGCCAAAACCATTATATTAGGGCATAAGAAATATGACATATATAATTTTTTTTTTCAGATTTTTTTTTAGGATTAGGGTTAGGGTTAGGGATAGGGTTAGGAATAGGGTTAGTGTTAGGGTGTGGAGTAATATCTATGGCTGGTACCCGAAAAAAAAATACGGGTTCGGTCGGACCGAACCGTAGCCACTGCGATACTCTAAAAAGTATCGCCGAAACTGTATTGGCCGATACTTCGATACTAACAATTCATTTGTAGAGTCGCACAGAAAATTCCGGGAATACTAAAACAACTTTGTGTTTCATTTTCATTGAAAAAAGACCCCGCCATAACGGGAAAACCCAATATTATTACATTTACAAGTCTGTACTGAATTTGGTAAGAATTTGATTTTTTCCCCTTTTAAAATAAAATGCAGTTCTTGACTTTTACTTATTAAATTTAACAGCTTCAAATTCTAAATAAACATTATATTTTGAACAAAAAATGAGTACAACGAATGCTTTCAGTGGGGTAAATAGTGTTTTCGTTCGCCGGGTTAATATCTCTTACTTCCCTTTTTTTCAAAAATCAAAACGTTTAAAAATTTGAACACCTTGAATTTAAAAAAAAAAATTATATTTTTAAATATGCAAGCGGCTTATGCCATTTACCATTCAAATACAGTTGTTCCTTAAAATGCATATTCCTGTAGCGGCCTTTGTGAGTGACAGCTGGGGACAGTTCATTTATTACTTTAACGGTTTAACGCCTCAAAAGAAGGGGAGGGGGAGTTGTCCGAAGTGTGACACGGAGAAAGGGGCAAAAAAGTGTCACGCGGAGGGCTGGGGGTAAAAGCAAGAAAAAAAGCGTTACGTAATAAGTCAATCCCCAATTTCCGTGGGGGGATACCCGAACGCACCGCATCTGATGATCCTGTACCTGAGACGGGTCAGCGATTGCAATTTTTATTGCTACATAGCAGAAGAACAACTAAACATTAGTCTCAGGCCCAGCATGTCACTTTCCACAGACCCGAAACTGCGCCATGTCCCACGAGGTTAATCTATGATCGGCCTAATCAGTGGTTTCAGTATCGCATGGGCATTACGAATCTCTCCCACTTCTTTTGGTGCCCCCCCCCCCCAGGTAGAGAATTCCATTGATGTTTCTAGGCCATAAGCAAAATTACCTTTGAGGTCTTCTCTAAACACCAGATTTCCACGGGAACGACCCGCGTAAGCCAGTGTTCCAATCGGATTCACGTTCTCACATGTGCTGACATTCGTACAAGCCTCCGTGTATGCCACTATGTGTTCGACACCTGTAAACCTTACAACCACTGGATGTAAACTGTGCCCGGCGGAGAAGTGGTGGGCTTTGAGGAAGGCCAACTAGGACGAACGCCCATCAGGGCATATATTCAGTGGCGTCGTCAGCATCTTGCTAAAATGTTTCACGACCGCCCCCCCCCCCGGCGTAAAACATAAGTTACCTAAGTCGGTGTACGCAACGCCGCCATCTGCTATAGTGTAGAAGTGTATACTCAGTAACTCTTTTACAAAAATGTCACGAATATTTTAAATTTAAGCAGCACTCTTCTATGCCATTGCATGACCCCGTGTCGTGTCATGTCAAATCATGTCTGAGCATGTTCTTGTAGATGAACCCTAAAGTTGGCTAGTATACATAGCCTTCGCCACTGCATGCAAACGTGATCAAGTTAGCCTGTATTATTCATGACAGTTCGGATTGCTATGACCTAAATAAAGAAGATACAGGTATTAATGAATATTTCACCGAAATTTTTACGGAGTTTTTAAAATTTATTTTAGAAATAAAGCACACGGCTGTTTTCGATCAATTTATTGTGGCTATTTGTGTGTGTGTTTATTTTCTTGTTTTGTTGACTGTGTCTTACTGTGTGCACTTCGATTTTCATGGATTCTACAACTTAATTCAAATGCATCTTTCTTAATTTTATGATTGCCAAACCTTTTCTGCACTACTGATATCAATATTAATCTATTCACGAGAGCTGGATTACTAAACGGCTGACAACAAAAACAAAAGAGATGGCATTGTAAGGTTTGGAATAAACAAACCAGTTACGGTTCACTGTCTCACATTTCTGTTATTTAAACATCTTTTCAAGTTGACTTAATATATTTGGCCTCTTAGATGTAATTGTAGCACCGGAAGAGTTTGGTTGTTTTAAGACTAAGTGTACTTTTCTAAGGTCTCCCTAAAACGATTGTGCTTGACCTGCGTGATTTAATTATGTGTTATTTATATTTTTTTTTGTGTGTGGCAATGTTGTGATTGTTTGTTTTTTTAAATTTACATTTAAATCATTCTCGCTTAAAAGAAAAATAAAAAAAAAAACAAAAAACCCAAATATGTCAAATATCTATTTTCATTGTCATTCAAAAAATGTAAAATAAATTGTCACTTAACATTGTTTAAAGTGATGGGACCCCTAGTCTGAATGGGTTAATACTTGATTACGTTTATCAGTTGGCTGGCTATCTGGCACATGACCCCTTCACCCCACCACACACACAATCTATCCCCTAGCTTTGTTGTCCTGACACAATGCATTTACTTACTAAGCCTGTTGACTAATTAAAACGCTATAACTATCATTGTAGACATTTTTTTATCTCTTTAAAAAGTGTACGGGTGTACTACACTCAGTCGCCCGGGGATGGGGGTATAAGCATTATGTCGCAGCGGAAAGTGTTAAGGAAGACCCTCCCTTCCCCCAGTCGACCACTGAACGTCACACTTAACATCATGATATGGAAGTAAAAGAAATATAATTTAAAAATGAAGACCGGTAAAAACATAGCAAAGCCAGCGTTTTAATTCGGACGATCTGGATTATTACAGGTATGTGCCCCCGTTTATTTTGAAACTTACTGAAATAGATAATTTTCAAAAGCATTTTATTTAAAACTAGTCACATAACAATAAACGCACGAAGGGCGCAAAAATATCGTTGTTAAATGTTTTGGCATTAGTCTTTGTTGAGCTCCATCCACGACTCCCATAATTTCAAATGAAATACATAATCCTTTAAAACACAGTACATTGAATGTTTACTTCATTATGTATCATTGTATTACTTAATGAGTTTCCATTATAGAACCTAATAAAAAGTATTAAAGAACTGCAATCTCCGAATAAAAACACAATCATATTTAAAACCAGTTGTTTTTTTTTTTTATTTTTATTACATATTCTCCGTAACTACTAAACCCAATCGCTTGCTATGTAAACACTTGTATCTCGCTCAGTTAACATTCACATAAAAGTATGAAACTGATTGATTCACCCTCCCTCATTAAAAAAAAAAACCTCTACGAACGTTTCTGAATATATTCATTTGTAATTCTTTATTAATAGCAAAATCACTACAATATAATTGATTGGCTTTGAAATTCCTATATAGAAACAATTAATTTCGGAGATTCACAAGAAGCAGACTGTCAGGAAAAGTATTTCCCATGTTATTTGTCATGTTTTCGAAACAAAGAAAAAAACTGTTACTCCCAAAGTGTCGTTATTGAAATTCAAACCAACGTCAAGTAGGCTTTTTTATTAACTATTACAATATAATACTTGCTTATGTATTACAATATCTTTACGGACACTTTACGACACGGTTACGATGTTACCTATCAGTCCTATACACGCTTTTACTAATTAGACCTCTATATTTTCCCTCTTTGACTGAAACTCAACTGCACCGTTTCTGGATGTGTCTGTTCTTGTTTAAACTGAGAAAATTATAACTTTGAGAAATTTATAACTTACAATATGTTAGATATGAAACTAATCGTTATTTCCTTTGATCCTACGAACACCCTCCTTTCAGTAAAGTGTCTGTTAAGTAGCACACGGGTCAGTCTTTCACTCGAGTTCTATATTGGGAGGCTGATTCGCAGTTAATAGTTGCATAAATTTATAAATGCGCAACTCATTTGGCCAATGAGTACAAAATATTATTCAGTCGGCCATTTTTTTTTTCATTTCAGGTATCAGACGTCAAAAAAATGGGCGGCAAAGGGGGGGGGGCTTAAATATAGTAGAATAAATACGGTAGTTTAAATACGTTTATACATGAGGCAGTTCTCATATTGATCTAAAAAAATCTATTCATTCAACACATCGATTTGTTTATTTTCACAGGTGACTTATAGGTTTATAATTTTGGCTGCCATTGCGCTCGTCTGCTTCCCGTATTTATTCCAATTCAAGCCAAAAAAGGACCACAGCTGTCAGAAATATTCAGGTTGGCGGACCTGATCATCGTACAGGGGCGGATTTATGTCAGTTTGAGCCTCCCCTGGGACAGAGGCAAATATTTGGCCCTGTAGAAATGGTGCCACATATCAAAGGGTTTAAAATTGTGATCTGTTGGGGCCCTAAATACTTAGGGGCTCAGGGCTTGGGGGCTCATTGTCTCACGCCGTTAAATTCGCCTTTGTCAACAAAGTAGTATGAAAAAATATTACTTGTTTACACAACTAAAAGAAAACAATCATTAAATTCACTCCTTGCAGATGGAATACTTTCTTTGATTATTGTAACGATGAACTGATTCTTGAATAGACAAGAAAATCTGTTGTAAATTGTCCGTATATGTTACCTGTTTTGTGAAAATTTGAAAAAAATGTAAATATTCTATTATTACTAAAAAATATTTACGCAGAAAAAAAATAAATCTAAAAATATGAAAATAGTGAAATTATTGCATAAAGTTTCCCACAAACATCTCCATTAAATGAATCATTTAAAAACTTATTTCATTAAAGGACCAATTAAAAAAAATCACTGTTGATTTGTGACAATCTGGAAGAACTATACAAGGTTATGTGCACTTTAATAAACACACGCGCGCAAGTGTTGCATTTTATAGTGTCAGTATAAAAGCAGTAGAAGCAAGATCTAGAGTGTAGAGCTGTTGACCTGAGAGTCCTGGGTTCGATCCTCGATGAGAACCAAGGTGAATTTTGCCAGTGGGGAAAGTTGTGTAAAAGACCCTCAAGTCAAACCAGCTTTAAATTATTAACCGACATTTTAATTAGGGAAGTAAAAACGGCTGGGCTTTTGTGCCAACCGCACACACCCTTTATAAAATATGTGGCTACAAAAAACAGATAAAATACCACACACCTGTGTCCCGGTAGGACTAAGGTAACTAAGTCCGACCATTGACATCGTGTTTTATTTACAACTTCGTTTTAAGTCGTTCAACAATCTCCTGATAATATCATAATTAGTTGATCAGCATTATGGCAGGCTTACTCTATAAGCTTTATTTTTTTTTATAAAATAGAAAAGCTGTACTGTTGTTTTTTTAAGCCCTGTGTTCTTACGTATACTATTTTTATAAATGTAATCACTTATATAAATGTCATGGGTATTTTCTTTGTATAATATTTGTAGAACAATTATATGTATAATATTATTTCCGTGGCACTTCTGCTTCTGGTAGGTATATATTTATTTCAGTCTCTTCGGAGTTTATGATTTAATTAACTTGACTTGTGTGTGTATAAAATTTATATTTTGCCCACTGGTATATATATATATATATATATATATATATATATATATATATATATATATATAAAAGACGAATTACATGTAAAAAGCACTGAGTAGACATTTACATGTATATATTTATTTGCATATGAAGGAACTTCTTATTTTACATTGTATAATACAAATGATGTGATAAAATATATTCTTACACTATCAGTGTCTCAGGTCGTCGTCTAATATTTATCGTCTATTGTTTCCACTTCCGCTAAGTTAAGTGGCCAGATAATTAAACTTATTTGCCAAACTTTTATTTCCACAGCCTAATCTAATTATTACAACATCCCCCTTTCATTTAAAAAACAAATGTTATACATTTAGTTAATTAACTGTCTCTATGTTTTTCTGTCGTTAACTTAAAAAAATTTACTTGTGTCAAAAAAAAATTAAAAAAATTTGTTGTATCACATCACATCAATAGTAAACTATATACATAATGTCATTGCACTATATACAACACTGTCAGGGATGGCGATTGGGCTTTTATTACTTCTTTCTTTTACTTATTTTTCTTTCACAACACACTATGCATCTCAAACTACATCCAATAAATTGTGACAAGTCAGATGAATTTAATCTCATAAATCACTATCACTTTATTTATTCTAATTTGTTTACAAAAGGTAAATCACCACTACAGATCAAAAGATTCAAAAACACATTACAAACTATCAACTCCTGGAAAATAACCACACAATTCTTACTAACTCCTTCGTTTCTTCCCAATTAACTACTTTCCTCAAACTCTAACAAAACTATACAACACGGTCGATCTACGCTCAACAATTCCTCTCAACAATTCCTCCCGAACTAAACTAAAATTCTCTTATATAGACTGGCTGGACAAAACATCCTATCATTCTCACATCTGCCGTTTGCTTGTTGGTTCCACCCCCATTCAATGTATAATTAAGAGTTTGGTGAACCTAGCGGAATAAACGTGACATCGCACTTCTAATGTTAATTGAATTCTCCGCCCTGATACATTGTTTCTTGACTTGATTTAGTTGTAGTGCAGCCCTACCCTGAACTCATGAACATCCCCACGTCTGCGTATCTTCCTGAATTCTACCGTGACACTATTCTTTGTCTAAAATCCCCCTACCTCGTTAAAGTTAATGGGTTCTGTCCCCCTTTCTTTCCAACAGTCTCATATCGAATTACTTTAAATTATCCCAAAGCTTGAACTCAAATTCACCTACACCCTGACCTACTTTCACTGTCCTGACAAACACAAATATGAAAATATTGTTCATTATTAAATATATTCTTTTCAATACTATATCTCAATTTTGATTTTTAAATGCATCTTATAGCATACACATTTATTCAATTTTCAAAAAATATTATTATCAATCAAGTTCTTCATAAGTTTAAGTGCATTTTTAATTATCATTATTATCTCCCCTCTTTTTACTATCTTTTATAAGTACTGCAGTTTTTTATAGTGATTTTTTAATCACATTATGACTTAATTGTCATTTCAATTCTTTGTACATATTCACTTAATGAATTTATTTTCAATATTCAACACTTTCATATTTTCCTATACATCATTATCACATTCTTTTATTTAGTATGAGCATTTCATTTCAGTACAATATATTTTTCATGTTGTCTTTTGACAAACTTCTTCTGTTGCAACAATATTTTGTTCAACTTATTTTTTTACCTTGCTTTTCTAGCAAGTCATTTTTCTCTCACCTCTTTTAAAGACCCTTTCTTTTGTCTTCTGTCAATATCACTTTCCTTAGTGATTTGACAATATTCATTTTGTACTCATCAATTACATAGGACATTTTCTTTTATGTCTTCCTCATCATTTTATATATTGTGAATATATTTTAACTTTGCACTTCTCATGTCAATTTATCTTGACATATTCAATAAATTATCAAGTACAATTCATTAAGTCTTTTGACATATTAAAATATTTAAACATCATTTTATAAAATTCATGTATTATTACAATGTTCATATCTTTGACTTCTTTAGTCAATAATTGTTCAAATTACATATTTGAGAATAATAAGCTTAATTTAAACAATAATCTATGTCAAAATTAATAATCCTTTGATTGGATTTAACAAACTTTAACTTCTTAAAAGGTTTTATAACAAATTGAACAATTAACTTCAAACAATGAACTAATTCAATAAAATGTGCATCAGTAATCAGTGCTTAATAAAATCTTTGCATAAAATTCTATAATATTTTCATCAATGTTAATGAAATGAATGAGTAATTAATCATTCTTACAACATATTGTCATGTACATTATACTTGTTTGGTGTATGTGTTTTATTTTAAACACAATCTCTCTTCATTCTCAACTTATTTAAGTATGCATTTTCTACTTTAAATATATTATCCATTATCAACATCAGTACTTCAATATACATGAATAAAAATATTTGAGTTAATATACTCAATACAATAGTATACTTGACAAGCTTAAATGTCATTATCATTATTCATGTATCATATTTTATTTTTAATACCTACCAATCTTTAATTTTCAAGTAAAAATGTTATTTGTTTTAATTGTTCCAATATCCATGATCATGTGTATTTATAGTTCCAATATTCCTATCATTTATTCTTATATTTGTTCTTTCAATATTCATATTATGTGATCTTATATTATGTTTATTCTTCTTATTCCAATACATATTACACTTTCTTATTGTTCCAATATCCATATATTTATACTTGTTATTCCAATTAATTGTATCTTTTCTTGTAGTTCCAACATTCATTTTATTTATTCTTTTTGTTCCAATACAACATTTTCTATGTTTAAATAATGCAATATGTTTACTCAAAAAATACTTATTTCTGACTGAGTCTCGATAAAATATCTGGGATATGGTTGCTTGACCCTTTAATGTATTTAATGTTAAATAAGTAGCCTTGCAATTAACAAAGATCAGCGTGTTAGTTTAGCATTATTTATGCTTTTGATATATTAACGCAGTGAATTCATTGCCTGTATTATAAAGGTGTTTATAAGACTGTTACCGCAGGCAACACAGGCAACATGGACGCCGCGCCCCTGTTGGTAAATGTTGTTTATCTATCACTGTGATAAAATTTAAGCTACTGTAATCACAACATAAACGAATTTTGCCATTATTTGTCTTTACTACAACTATTGGAAAACAATAGCTAGAATCTGATTCTCTAATTAAACCACTATTTAGTAATTGTTCTACTTCTTTTTGAACTTCAGTTCTGTATTTAATTGGAATGCCATAGTATTTAGGTTTAATGGGTTCTTCAGTTTTTAATTTGATTGAATGTTTAATTATGTTGGTCTTTCCTGGTTTGTTAGAAATTACACTTTGAAAGGAATTTAATGTTTCTATTAATTTTTTTCTTAATATCTTCAGGTATGTCTGTTGTAAAATTAATCTTATTCATGTCATCCTGTTGATCTAAATTTATTACTGGAATCTGATCAGTATCATTAATATTGTTGTCTAAACTATAAGTGTTATCTTCTCCAATTAAGGTAGCCCATGGGCGATTTAAGGTTTCTGCTAGTTGTTTTTTCTATTTTTTTATCCAATTTTTTTTCTCAAAAAAAGTTAATTTTTCGGGGGGGGGGGGGGGGTAGGTGAGACAAAAATTATAAAAAAAATTCTATTGAATATTTCCAAAAAAAATTGGACGTTTGTTTGAAACACACTCATTAACATTTTTTCAAAGGTATTTTATGATATCTACAATAGATTTTAAAAATTGGTTCTTTGAAAATTTTTGAAAACATGTCTTAAAATGACACTTTTTTTACCCAAAAAAGTCACATAATACATTTTTTAATACATTTTTAAAATAATTTTATGTTTATTTTTTGTTCATTAATTGGTATTTTGTATGCATGTGCCAAAAATGGCTAGTGTAGCTTAAAAATAAAAAAAAATAGAAAAAAAAAACAACTAGCATGAAACCTAAAATAGCCCATGGACCACCTTAAACAATTTAAAGATTGAATCTGTTTTACAATGGTTTCTAATTCTGTAGGAGGATCTAAAATATCTCTCAATCTATCAATATGAAATGTTCTACCCTCTCCATTTATTTCTACTGAATAGTCCACATTTAAATAATGGCTTACTTAATTATTATTAATATGGACCAATCATACATTTTGTAATGATATATTAATTAAATGCCATTGTTTTTGCAAAATGACTTCCAACGGATTTTTCATATTTTTGAAAGGAAGGATTCTGTCCTACTAATTGTAGAATATATTAAAAAAAAATAATTGTAAATTCCATCGATGACAAATTAAGATATTCTTAGAGCTTACAGATCGGTCTTAGGCAGATTTGAGAGATCGTCTAAGGGGACCTTAAGACTGAGAGTAACTAACACTCGTCTTGTACAATAAGGTGGAGTGAAATAAAAATCTGAATATCTTGGTGGCCCAATGTGTGCTAGTTATCAACTTTGAGGCTAACATCTTCATAGACATGATCTATTGGCAGAAAACTCCGATCACAGAGCTCCCGATCGTAATGGACATTTTTGACGATACTTTGTTAACCATGATCCGGGCGGGAAGAAGATTCACCAAGACTGGATTTCACCCGCTATCTTTGTCACACCCAGTCAGTAAAGAGACATATCAAGTAAGTTACATAACCTTCCAAAGTGGTGTGGAGTGCGGAAATACGCGACGGATTCATAAAATCACTTTTGGAATCGAGATAGAAAATACCAAAACTGGACAACAAAGCCCAACATCAATTGTAGATATAAAAGCAAGTTAAACAGTTTGCATGTGTTTTCCCTTCAAATATATTGTTCTTTTTAATTGTAACGTTTGTATAGACTTTTAAAAAGGTAAACAACAACATGAATGAGTTGTATATATAAACTTGGTATTTTAAAGATTATTTTTTATCGAAATATGCCTATACTTTAGGTCAATTGAGGAGCCTCAGGATATGTTTTAAATTGTCTAATTTTTGCCAATTTACTAACTGCATTCGTTAGCAAGTTTTTGTATAGCTATCCAAACATGATATTCAGAAATTATTTCTTTTCACTCTACCCTATACACCTTTCTCACATGTATTCCTGCGCGTCAGCTGTCTTTGTGAAAGGATCATAATGGGCTTCCGGTCGCTTTGTTTACACTTGATAAATACTTAGCTCGATTATTTTTCCTACATTTTTTGTCTAATATATGATAAAATGACTTTAGATTTATTACCAAAATTTAATTTTTGTGATGTTGACAAGTTTTTAAAGTCAAAAAATATCCCGATATCATTCTCTTCAAATATTACTATATTGTCGGAGAATTCTTCAACCTCAATTGATGATGCTGGTTCATTTCTTATTGGGATACTTTTAACGCCTAAAGGAAGCTGATAGTTATTCCAATCAAATAACACAGGCACATCTTCTTTTTTCAATAATTTGTTCTTAAACTGTAGATTTTCAAAATTTTAAAAATGTTCCTTTATGAAATGTCGGGAGCACACACAAGTGTCAGCAGTGATATATAATAACAATTATATCGTATAGTATTAAACAACAGAAAAACATTGTTATAGTATAAACTACATGTAATAATAGATAATACTTTACTTGAAAATGTTTTCCAATATCTCTTCTTATTTCAGTAATCCATTGTTTTCTCTTATTAGCATCAGATATGAATTTATGAAATGATAATCCTCTGCATTTAAAAACGTTTGCAGTACTATTAGGCACACAACAACTTCTTGACATTCACTCTGAAAAATATATTAAATTCTGATTATTTGATTTTCATGATTAAAATTAAAAGAATAGCGGCAACAGAAATTTATTATTCGCAAATTCAAGTACATTAATTGGTACCGGAAGTGTAACTTGTCCATCTAAGCAAACAATTCAGTAAGGGGACTACTTTCTGAGAAAGGTCTATTGCACAAGTCGCTACACGGAAGGTACCAACAACTACATGTAAGTATTACAGAAAAAGTAGTAATTACATGTAGTCAAATATTGTGTTAGTAAATCAATACGCTGTATTGAAAATAATATTAGATGTAAATTTTCTAGACAGTAGTAGTAATGGGTAAAACATTGTGTTTGTATATCAAGTCACTATAATGGAAGTAGCTTTACACGGAACTATATTTAGAAGATTTGAAATTTGTAGAAGTTTGTGTTTTTATGATACGTCGAAAATAATGAGTGTAATATCTTTTCTCAAAAAAAATTAGTTATTAAGAAAAATATACACTGAGACTTGAAAAAAAGTTTTAGTAATTGGTTCGTTTTATTATTTTATGTAAAACATTTAATCATTATGTATTGATATACGTCATATACGACTTCAACAGTATCGAGACAGCACGAGTGTCAATATCCAACATTAGGTCAAATTGTCGAAAGTCTACTTAAGTCTAATAAAAAATGTATTTTAAAAATTAATAAAATTAATTTAAGAAATGTGTTGTTCTAGGTCATTAAAATGAATTGGATTTATCAGATCACATCAACCTTGTTGGTTTTACTAGATCATATCAACCTTATTGGTTTTACTAGATCATATCAACCTTGTTGGTTTTACTAGATCATATCAACCTTGTTTGTTTTACTAGATCATATCAACCTTGTTGGTTTTACTAGATCATATCAACCTTGTTGGTTTTACTAGATCATATCAACCTTGTTGGTTTTACTAGATCATATCAACCTTATTGGTTTTACTAGATCATATAAACCTTGTTGGTTTTACTAGATCATATCAACCTTGTTGGTTTTACTAGATCATATCAACCTTGTTGGTTTTACTAGATCATATCAACCTTGTTGGTTTTACTAGATCATATCAACCTTGTTGGTTTTACTAGATCATATCAACCTTGTTGGTTTTACTAGATCATATCAACCTTGTTGGTTTTACTAGATCATATCAACCTTGTTGGTTTTACTAGATCATATCAACCTTGTTGGTTTTACTAGGATCATATCAACCTTGTTGGTTTTACTAGATCATATCAACCTTGTTGGTTTTACTAGATCATATCAACCTTGTTGGTTTTACTAGATCATATCAACCTTATTGGTTTTACTAGATCATATCAACCTTGTTGGTTTTACTAGATCATATCAACCTTGTTGATTTTACTAGATCATATCAACCTTGTTGGTTTTACTAGATCATATCAACCTTGTTGGTTTTACTAGATCATATCAACCTTGTTGGTTTTACTAGATCATATCAACCTTGTTGGTTTTACTAGATCATATCAACCTTGTTGGTTTTACTAGATCATATCAACCTTGTTGGTTTTACTAGATCATATCAACCTTGTTGGTTTTACTAGGTCATATCAACCTTGTTGGTTTTACTAGATCATATCAACCTTATTGGTTTTACTAGATCATATCAACCTTGTTGGTTTTACTAGATCATATCTGTCATGCTAATTTCACCATAAGCGGGTATGACATTTCACACCTTAAATTATATTGTAACAGTTTTTGGATAGCTAAATGAGTGCTGTGCTGACATAAATTTATGACTGAATACGTAGATTGAAAGACATATTAGATCATTTCAAAATTTAATTGATCGTTTGTCAAAATTGTAGTGGCTAAAAATATTTTCAATTGAGTTCATTGATATATATATACATGCATATTAGCCCAATGTGTTCGGTTATATATACTAGTTCAATGTGTTCATTTATATGTAGTAGTCCAATGTGATCATTTATATAAACTAAATCAATGTGTTCATTTATATATATATACTAGTCCAATGTGTTCATTTATATATGTAATAGTCCAATTTGTTCATTTATATTTAATAGTCCAATGTGTTCATTTATATATACTAGTCCAATGTGTTCATTTATATATGCTGGTCCAATGTGTTCATTTATATATGCTAGTCCAATGTGTTCATTTATATATACTAGTCCAATGTGTTCATTTATATATGCTGGTCCAATGTGTTCATTTATATATGCTAGTCCAATGTGTTCATTTATATATACTAGTCGTATGCGTTAATGTATATATACTAGTCGAATTTTTTCATTAATATATACTGGTCCAATGTGCTCATTTATATATAATAATCCAATGTGTTCATTTACATATACTGGTCCAATGTATTTATTTATATATACTAGTCCAATGTGTTCATTTACATATACTAGTCCAATGTGTTCATTTATGTATACTAGTCGAA
The DNA here is from genome assembly GCA_021962125.1 of Bulinus truncatus. Lineage (NCBI taxonomy): Eukaryota > Metazoa > Mollusca > Gastropoda > Planorbidae > Bulinus > Bulinus truncatus. Next base: position 7,245,634 of record JAGDYQ010000031.1, on the reverse strand, counting down.
TGTTTTCATTAATAAGTACTAGTCCAATGTATTCATTTATTTATACTAGTCCAATCTGTTCATTTATATATACTAGTCGAATGTTTTCAAATATAGTTAATAAATCAGTTAATTTTTCTATGTGAGTATCCCAGTCTTTGGTAAAAATACAGACATCATCAACATAATGTCTGACATTAGGTAAATCTTTCAAAATGGATGAAATCATTTTGGTAAATGTAGCAGTACTATTGACTAAGCCAAAGGGCATGACATTCCATTCGAAGATATTGTTATGAGTAGCAAAAACTGTAAATTTTTTGAATTTTCATCCATTGGTATTTGCCAAAAACCACGAGTTAAGTCTAAATGGGAACAGATTTTTGCATGTGCCATTTCATTTACTAAATCATCTACATTTGCCAATGGTTGTCTGTCTACTTGTGTAACTGAATTAAGACCTCTATAATCACAGCAAAGTCTCATTGCTCCATTTTTCTTTTACACTAATACAATAGGGGATTTATATGAAGACTCAGAATGTCTTATTAGATTATTTTCTAACATGTCGATGACGACAAACTTCATAAAAGAAAACCACGTTTTACTAATCACTTCTTGTGTATTTTTTTTTTATTTTGAGAGACTACATGTATTACATTAGAACATAATGTAATATTATGTAATATATGTATGCAACGTGATGTAACATGACGTTTTGTAACATAACATAACATTTTTGAACTAGTAAATGTTAAATATTGACTAAAGTTGTATCTCATTAACATGATTAATATTAATTATATGTTTAATAGATTTTTTGGTTTTCCGATCAAACGCTCGATGCAATAAAAAAAACCAATGTAATTTTCAGACTCAGCATACTCAAGTTAAATAAGAAACATCAACAAATTTAGATAAACAGTGAAAAATTCTTTATTTTTTTGTTATATTGTGTTATCAAAGGGGCTACTGGGGATGTCATTGCAATAGCCTCAATTTTTCCACTGATCCACTGGCTTTCTTACTGATAAGGGTCTGACCATTGCCTAATCTAATCCTTTTAGAGCTATCCGTTATACACTCATGTGGGATAAGAGATGAATCAACAAAGACGCATGCAGCTCCTGTGTCTCTGAGACACATGACGGGTTTATTATTAAGAAAGCAAGGGTAAAATACCAAGTTGCTATTATTACTTAATAGAGCATTTACAGTATGCATTTTATTATTCCTGCTTACGGCTCTGCCTCTATCATTGCTCTGCCTAGGCGGACTATTATTCGGTGACTGTCTCTTATCATATTGTCTCTGATATCCATTGAAAGTTCTATTATGGTTGGCCCTAGGATACTGTCTATCAGGTACATATCTGCTATCTTAAACATTACCAATATCTACATATCTACTTTTATTCATATATTGCCTGAAGTTAGCTTTAATGTGACCTGGCTTATGACAACGGTGACAAGTTTCTTGTAATCTAGCAGGTAAGCTGCTGTATCTTCTCTTATCAAGTGCACCATTATAGTTATACTGTACTTTGTTTCTGTGTCTAATGGCACTAAATGTGTTATCATTACTTTTAAGCATGGGGACATTCCTGATTGCTATCTTTATAGTCTCATAGTGCAGAAATGAGATCTTTCTTACAATTTACTTTCCTTAGTTTAATAAATGAAAATAACTTGCTGGATTTAAAATTTAGAATTTTATCTACTAATATTGATTCTACAATCTGCTGAGGTTCAGATGACTCTATACCTGCTAATTTGATAAAGTTATTTAAGTGAGATTCTAATTTGTTCATAATAGTGTTATGGAACAAATTTCGATAGTGTTTCTCAGTTTTATTGTGGAAATCGAGAAGATGTTGCTTTATTTCACTATAGGATTTACTTTCAGGCTGTCTCATCATATGTAAGACATTTAGGGCTTCACCACGGAATGCTCCCAGCAAGTATTTAGTCCATTCAGTCTCCGGTGTTTTGTGAAACTTAAGCTGAGATTCAAAATTGGACAAAAATGTTGTCATCCTTACTATTAAATTGACCTATATTTGGTCTACTATTTACATTGTTTGTTGCTAGTGTTTGTGTCTGTTGTTCTTGTTCTATTCTTTTCATTTCTATTTCTGCTTCTAACCTTAGTTTTGTTTGATTCTGCTCTGCAGCTAATTTCTCTCTCTCTAAATGTATATTGGCTAGTTTTTGTCTTCTCTCTCTATCTAAACTTTCTTTTTCTAAATTTTCCTTTCTATCTAATCTTTCTTTTTCTAATTTTTCTTCTTTATCTAATATTTCTTTCTCTCTAATCTTGATTGAGCCTCAATCATCTCATTCAATCATATGATGAAAATTAATTATTCCTCTCTATCTAATCTTTCTTTTTCTAATTTTTCCTCTCTATTTAATCTTTCTTTTTTTTAATTTTTCCTCTCTATCTAATCTTTCTTTTTCTAATTTTTCCTCTTTATCTAATATTTCTTTCTCTCTATCTAATCTTGCTTGAGCCTTAATTTCCACTTTTTCAATAAACTGCAGGAGTTTTTCTCCTGTTAAGCCTGATTCGTCACCTCTATTTTTTTTTATAAATTTTCCACAAATCATCATTTGGGTTTTTAGTATCCATATTCTTGGTTCAGAGATATCAAATAAGTGTATATTATAGTGATAAATCACTATTCTAACTATATAGATGACACTGATACTGTATTGCTAGCACAACAATAATGTACGAATTAATAGGCAATGATACAATATAACAAGTACTGGGAGAAAAAGACAATTCTCTGGCACTTATAAAATGATAACTGGCACTAATCAAACAATAACTGACATTGACTTAAGTAAATTCAAATGGCATAAATCATCAAATATTTTTGGTACATTAAAGAAAAAAGGGTTGGGGTTCAGTGTCCAAGAAATTAAATTTATAGAAAAATATATACAAAGATGAATGTATATAATAAGTTTCACATAACAGGACGAAACGACAACAGAATCAGCAAAAAAAAAATAATTAGAGAGTGATAGTAGACGAGAGAAAACAATATGGTTAAACAAAACGAAACATTGACGAAACTGGTAAGAGAAAAAAAAATTGGACAATAAATAAAATGGTTAAAGACGACTAAATATACAAATAATAATAATTAAACAAATGGATCCCAAAATATTATACTAAACACACAATTAAGTGCAAAAAAGATCCAAGTGGATAATTACCATTACCTAACAGAACCTCAGGCTAGCTATTCTAACTCTGAGTCACCTCTCCACCACCCGTATGATAATAATTAAACAAAATCATAAATAAACACTGAAAAAAAATTATAAGGGGAAGAAGGGAAAAAAAAGTTAAATGTATTAATTACTTGTCTTTCTCATGCTTGATACTTGTTCTGCTGTTCTTTCTTCTTGTTGTTGACCAATTCTGATGCTCCTGGTTCTTAACAATGTCAACATAAGCACCAACACAGTCTTGGATGATATACTTGTTGTGTGTAGTCAAAACAAGCGGCCATCTTGATCTGATTTCTTTCTGGGATGATGTTGACGTCACGGGAAGTAACAGGTCTTCAGTGTAATAATAAACAAGACAAATTCTAAAATACTTGAAACTTGTACACTTTTCGAAGTGTATTTGAAATATTTGGCACACAGTTGCCAAGCATGACAAATGACTGAACAGTTGAGTCTGTCGCAATCAATTAGAGATGTTAGTCACTAACGATCTTAGTGTCGGCACTCGTCGACTTGTAAATGTGGATCACTGGGCTCTGGGACTCTGTAAAGTTGATTCTAGTCGCCGCCTCTGGATGATGACTGCACTGTTTGTCTGTATGATGAAACTTCGTCTGCACGGTTTGTGTAGGCTCAACGGGTTCTCCTAATTCGCTGCCACCATTGTGAGGGTTGTAATCCTCCGTTTCTTTCACTCAAAAAAATGGGACAAGTCAAAACATTGCTGACTCAAAGTTTATTGTACAGAAACACAATGAATATATATATAAAAATACCATTAGTTGACTGTATACTGAACAACATCATGTAAGACATGTTGGATCACCACGAGAAAAATAGTTAATAGTAATTGCGTAACTCCATTAGTATAAATTTAGGATCATACAAAAAAGAATGTCTAAACTTCACGAGAGCGATTTCTCGACTTCAAAAATATAAATCTGTCATAACAATATATTCATATCGACCTTCCTCGAGGACTAACAAAGAAATCACTACTAGCACAGAACATGTCTGCTTCCCTCGCGGGTTAATCTCTCACTGATCATTTCCTGTCCGGAAATGTAAAAAACCCGGATCTCCAGTTGGTTAAAAACTGTGATCCATAATATTTATAAAACAAACAAATGTTAGGGAGTGGTTGGGAACAGCAATCAATACTAATATTTAAATGTTAGGGAGTGGGCGGGAACAGCCATCAATACTAATATTTAAATGTTAGGGAGTTGGTAGGAACAGCCATCAATACTAATATTTAAATGTTAGGGGGTGGGTGGGAACAGCCATCGATACTAATATTTACAGCAAGTTTTCTTGTATCTAGTGCAGGGTTTCCGTTAAATCCTAACACGCCATAACTTAGGGCTCCCAATTTGTTGGGGGCCGCCAAATAATCGTCTGAGTGAGCAATTGTCATCTACTTAAATATTTAGATCTGACATATAATATCTGGAATTCGAAAGGGCCCCATTACTAAATTAGAAAAAACAAATTCCGACTCTACTTGTATATACTAAACACTATTAACAATTAAGGTTGAACAATTATTATATAATTATTATTATAGTAATTCTAAAAATTAATGTAAGTTTGGTTTTGAAAATATCAACAATAGTTGTAATATGTCCCCTAGGGCTGTTGCCGGGTTATCGTGCCCCCTGAACATCTTGACCACCCCTCCCCCCAACTGGAATGGCTACAACGCCACTAAAAGTTTATCTGTAATGTTAACATTCTCTTCCATCGTCGGAATACGCCAGAATTTAACTGATCCTATACAAAGAGAAATATATAAATACAATGAATGCAACTGTTGTCAATTGGTATCCATCTGGCATAAAGTGTTAAATCTGGTAAAATGGTTCTTCCACTTGGTCAGCAGACATCTAATGGATTGAAGGCTGAAACAAAACCTTGTAGGTGTCACTCACAACGAATTTCAGCTAGTTTAAAGTCCCAGTAGTTTATAACAAAATATATGAAAAGACACCACCACGGAAAAAAACATTAAATTTTGCAAATCAATTGTATAACACATGCATTAATCATAAATTTTTAAGTGAATGCAACAAAGTATTATATATATATATATATATATATATATATATATATATATATATTACATACAGGACGGTGCATCAGTTACAAGCAGTGGCGTAGCGAGCTTAACTCGCGACCAGGGCAGAATATTTTTTATCGCCTTCCATTCGAAAACCATATTTTATAAGTAAAATATACCTTTTGGGACCCCTTTGTGAGTCGCGAATACGCCCCTTTTGCTCACCCATGACTACGCCACTGGTTGCAAGGAACAAATCGTCAAGCATCTCAATCAATCATCTCATTCAATCATCTTATTCAATCATCTCATTCAATCAAATGATGAAAATAAATGTATCCAAGACGTCCCATAATGTTAGAAACTATATATTTGTATTTGAATTTGTATTAGAATAGAAACTAATTGCTATTATTGGAAACTATATGCTAGTAATTGGAAACTATATCTTTGTTTTAGAAACTAAATGTTTGTGTCAAAGCTATATATATATGTGTGTGTGTGTGTGTGTGCGTCACATGAATGAATTGTTAAAGGGTTGATTTTGAGTAGCTCCGTACACAATGTTGACAATGCAAACTAACCAATTTATGATGGGGGCTTCATACAGAGGGTGTATGGAGGGGGTTCCGATTTCGAATAAGTCCCACAGGCTCCAGTTTGAGGAGCGCCTTCAAAATATTTTACACTAAATAGTAAGTACATTATCACATGTGAAAATGTAGGGGCCCCCTAAGAGGTCCCAATCCCTAGGTTCAACACTGGATTCACAGAACTATAATGTTTAAAGCTTTGTCATTTCTTTTGTTTTTAGATCAGATAAAAGCTACAAAAGGATTTTATCTCCCCGGGCCCCAGCTTGAGGATTGTCCCAATTTTTGTTTACATTAAATATTAAGTTCATTATCTCATGTCATGGTGTCGAATGTTAAAATGCAGAGGCCTCTAAAGAGGTCAAGCCCACAGTTAATTCTTAGTATAATATGTTGCAATATACTGCAATATGTATAACAGTAAATAAACCACCTGCTAAACATGTATCGTTTCGCTTAACTTACAAGCATTCACTCACGTCTCTCTTTTTGTTTTTAAATACGTCATGTTGAAAATCATAAAACATAAAATGAAGAACTGTTTGGAAAGGACTCCATTAAAATATTATGAAGGAATTAAGATTTTAAAAGTTTAATCATCGGGTGTCGTTTATGTTAAGATTGTTTACACATAGTGAGGATTATTTTCTTTGGGATGAACTATTTAACATATGCACTTTATTTGATGTAATATTAGGTGTTCCGATTCTCAAATGTATTTTGGCTACAATAATCTGTTCATGTCCTTTGGGCCACTGCGAGTATATAGACTGATTGTTAACGCACTCACATATATTTTTCACTATTTTCAACTCCAATCGTGTGTCAACTCGCCGGACTCTATACCGGGCCTTTGTTTACTAGTATAATTATAAATATTTCTTATAAATATATAAATATCTCTTATAAAGTTATGAATTACCTTTTCTTGAAAAATTAAATTTAGTTCCTTATTGGTTATGTTTTTGTAAAAGAATCATGTGCAAAAATTGAATTACTGCCGTCAATAAACATTTCGTTAACAACTAATTGTATAGCTGTAGTCTATAGTTACATAATATTTACTTATGTAGTCATGCTGAGATCACAAGCATATAAAGTCCAACAGTCTGTCCTCTAACTATTTCAGTGGCATGTCACGAATGGAATAAACCCATACAAGGTAAGTATTGTATTTTCGCAAATAAGTAAATCGAACAATATGTAAACACTAAAGTTAAAGACTCCAGATTTACACTTTTTATAATTAGTTTTTTTAAAACAATATATAATATTACTAGTAAACAAAGGCCCGGTACCCGGACCTGCGAGTAGGCACACAGTTGGAGTTGAAGGTAGTGAAATATATATATATATATATATATATATATATATATATATATATATATATATTTGAGTGTGTTAACAATCAGTCTTTATACTCACAGTAGCCCCAAGGACATGAACAGATTATTGTAGCCATAATACACATGAGAATAGGGACACCTAATAGTACGTCAAATAGAATTCATATATTAAATAGTTCCTCTCAAAGAAAATAATCCTAACTATGGGTAAACATAGACAACCCCCGATGATTAAATTCCTCAAATCTTAATACCTTCATAATATTTATGATGTTCAACATGACGTATTTTTTAAAAAAAAAGAAAGACGTGAGTGAGTGCTTGTCTTAAGGGGTATGCAGCTTTATGAGAAGTGATTTTTTATTTATCAAAGAATTCAAACAAATACTTAACTATGGGTATGGCTAAGTCATTTTTAAAAAGTGATACTAATTGTTTTCATATAGAGTAATTGGTTGCCATGGAAATGGCGGCCATCTTGAAAAATAACAATGTTACAAAAACTCAAAATAAAAAAAAATTACATGTATTCTAATAATTTTTTCTGAGGAATATGATAGATCTATTGTTTCTGTAAGTAATAGGACAGTTTATTTTAATTAAAAACAACTTTTTTATGAAAAAATTTTTTTCTATTTAATGGACATTTTAGTTCGATGAAATTTTTAAAGAAAAGTGACATTAACAACATCAGTTTACAAAAAACAGCATTTTTTGTTTTAAGCGAAACGCTACATGTTTAGCAGGTGGATTATTTACTGTTATGTACATTGTAGCATAGTACAATTAACTAAGAAAATATTGCCAACCCGTCAGTGCCGAACCTATGGATTTGGGGGCCCGGTGGGCTTGGCCTTTTTTTTTTTTTGGGGGGGGGCTGCATTTTGACGTGAGATATTTTTTGGCACTCCTCAAGCTGGGTCAGAAAGAATCTTTGTGTGGCTTTTATCTGAGCTTCAATAAAAAAATAATATTCCATCAATCCAGTTAAGGCCGCAGACGCAGAAAATATCAGGCCTCTTAAAAAGAAGGAAATATCAAAGCTTTAAACATTATAGTTCTGTGAAGCCAGTGCCGAACCTAGGGATTTGGGGTTTGTCCTGTTTGGTGGCCCTTGCATGTGACATGAGAAAATGTACGTACTATTTAATGTAAAAAACATATTTTCTGGGGCCCCCGTCAAGCTGCGATAATACTTAAATCTCATTCCCAAGAGAATAATCCTCATTATGGGCTAAGAAGCTTAACAAAAATAACCCCAGACTATTAAACGTTGAATCTAACATCCAACTATAGCCTACATAATTTGCGCACACATTTTATCATTGATAAATCTTAATTCCGTCATAATATTTTAATGGACTCCTTTCCAAACAGTTCTTCATTTTATGTTTTATGATGTTCGACATGACGTAGTTAGGAAAAAATAAGAGAGACTATAGTGAGTGTCTGTAAGTTAAGCAAAACGCTACATGTTTAGCAGGTGGTTTACTTACTGTTATACACATTGTAGTATAGCACAACAGATCGTACTGAGAATAAACTAAAATAATACTGCCAACTCGGCAGTGCCAAACCTATGGATTTTTGGGGCCTCTTAATTTTGACATTCGACACCATGACATGGGATAACGAAATTAATATTTAACGTGAAAAAAATAATTTGGCAACCCTTAAGCTGGGGCCCGGAAAGACAGAATCGTTGTGCAGCTTTTATCTGATCTTCAATTAAAAAATATTTCATCCATCGACTTAAGGCCGCAGACGCAGAAAACATCAGCCTCTTAAAAAAGAAAGACATATCAAAGCTTTCAACATTATTCTTCTGCCGAACCAAGGGATTTTAGCCCTCTGCGGGAGCCACTACATATTTTGGGGGCCCTCCTGAAACTGGAGCCCCTCCACACACATTCTGTGTGAAGCCCCCATCATAAAAGGGTTAGTTTGCATTGTAAACATTGTGTACGGCGCTACTCAATCTCAACCCTTATTCAATCCACTCATATGATGTAATAGCCAAAAAAAAATGCAAAAACATATATATATATATATATATATATATATATATATATATATATATATATATATTGTGACGTATTTTAGGTTAGTAATAAAGGGAAATAATAGTATATTAGAAATAGACATAAACAATATAAATATTACATTATATTGAGGTATCCATAATACAAAATTCGTTTGATTTAAAATTTAGATTGTGGAAAATAATATAGAATATTAATTGAACTATTTCTGTAAATATTTCTTTTATGATCGCTTCTCATTAATAACAAATTGAACGTCATAGATATATTATGATATTGTAAGATATGCATAGACCTATGCAACTTCTTTCAGTGTTTATTTGCTTAGGAGAGTATCATAAAATATTTTGGCATGATATCTCCTACCTGGTCTGAGAGACATACCATGATCCACGGGGGACGGATCATAGGGGTTCTCTAGTCAGGATAAAAACCCATTACTTGCGAGGGTGGTCGTATTGTGGTCAGTGAGTACTATCCGAGACCGCAGTATTCATAGCTGGCGGTGGTGACGGATGTGGTCGGCACACAACACCCTTCCACTCCGTCCCACTCAAGCACACCTGCGCAGCCTGCCATTTCGGGCTGGGGGTACAGGCAAACTACACCCTCCTCTCTGTCCGAGTGGCAGGAAAAACCCCTTTCTTTGCCATTCTGGCCGATCGGCAGTACACACACCCTGCTGGTCTGGCCAGTTTGAGCAAGGATTAAAACCCATCTTTCTGCCGTCCCAGCAGATGATAGCGGGCACACTCACCCCGATGCTCTGTAGGCATGGCAGACGTGCATCAGCGCCGCCAACAACGCTGGTGTGGTAGGCACCCTACACCCTACCATGCTGGCAATGGCGGCGTTAAAAAAAACAACAAAAAAACATTTTGGCATAATTTTGTGTTACCTTTCCTAAGATCGCTTAATTTCCCCATGGTAATTATTGAAGCGGTCGAAAACAGTATTACATTGTGATTGCCAATTGGCTTTCACAATCTTACCAGCCGTATGTTAGTGTTGGGTGTTTGGTCACCTCGCCACTATACATGAGGCTGGTCCAATGTCATTACTGACAGCCATGTAGGAGACATCTTACTCGGCCGGCCAGTTGGGAGCGGATCATGCATGTTAAGAAAACAGTAAATGTTTCTGCCATCTATGAATTGTTTATGCTGCCATCTTGGATGACAGACGGAAGTCGCGATGACAGACACCGGAACACATGATGTATTTTTTGTATTATAGATTTTTTTTTAAATTTAATTCTAATTTTCTGTTTTAAAAAAAGAAATATTATGTTTCGTTATAGGCCTATTACTTTTATTGCTTTCTTTGTTTGTACATATTACATAATTTTTGTCAAAAACAACTTTACAATCAGTCTATTACACTGATTCTCAAACTTGAAGGCAAACTATTTTTGTTAAGCAATCTAACATGAACTTAAGATAAATGTATTAAATTGAAGAAATAGTCGTTTCATATATCGATCTTAAATTAAAGATAGGCCTATGGACATTAGACAATCAACAAATTTATTTTTTAGAATATATTGAACATATTATGGCTAATTCTTTTTATTATAATTACATAGTGTCATAACCGAACACACACCACAGATATGACGCACGTTGACTTTTTTCTATAAAATACTAAAGTAATTTAATAAAGTGTAAACATAAATAAATAAATACGTTACACTCAGTGGCTACGGGACCACCATGATGGTCTCCGTATTTTTTTTCCAGGGACCATCAGTATATGTGCGCATGCAGAGATTGTGTTTTAGGGGTCAGGATTTTTGCGATGATTGATATCTATAGATCAGTGCATGTATACCAATAATTTCATCAAAATAATTAATAATAAAAAGTACGCAGTGGCTGTTAATAATCAAGCCTAATAAAGTCATTTGCTGTTAATAATCGGAGATATTTTTATATATTTTTTTTTTTAAATAAATACGGCTTTGAATTATTTTAAATTACAAAATAAGAATATAGGCCTAAAACTAAAGTAGTAATGGATGTGAAAACATAACCGAGCTATTTTTTTCTAATAGTACATTAACATTGAAGCTTAGTTTGTGTGATGTGCTGGTAATTTTTTTTATTGTTTTTTTTTTGCTATACAAAATGCCATATATGAAGCAAAATAATGTTAAAAGTGATAAATAATAAAATCTAAAATTATCTTGTCAATACTTACTTGTTTTTTTAAATATGACTTCTTTTAACTTTTTAAAAGAAATATTAATAAATGTAGTATCTTTCTAGCAACAACTAGTTCTTTTCAATATTGAGTTCATAATAATTTAAAATTCAATTTGGAGCACCTATTTACATTTTTACGTCCGGCGTAATCCGAATTTTTTTTCCGGGTAACAGCCATAGATAATGCTCCACACCCTAACCCTATCCCTAACAATCTATGCCTTGAAGTACTTAAGTACATGTAATTTTCCCACATGCTATCTTTTTATGCAGGAAACATCTTCATTTTTTTCTCTTATTCGCTAATAAAAGTGACAAAATTTTATACATCTTTATTGTAGTTCAAGTCATGCATAATAATAATTTTAAAAATAAATATTAAAACGTTACACTTGCAGGGAGTTCACTGAAAAAAAATAAAAGGCCAGAGAAAAAAAAAAGTATCTTCTTTATTTTTCATCAATTTTCAGATCAACAAGAAACCAAGGGTACAATGGTAACGACAAAATAAATACATTGAAATACTCAGATTCTTTCCACGCACATAATTCTTTTCATGCAATGACCAAAAACTAAGTAATTAAAAGCCATGCAAATTATTTAAGAGTACAATTATTTTAAAATCCTGGAATGTAAAAAATTACTTTAGACCACTTTAGGTCCCATCTCCTAATAGTTACTACAATTTCCATAAGTGCACAATGATTTTCATAGAAAATAGTCTAAAAATCTATGTCACTATATAATACCAACAATACTTTTTATCATGAAAAACTGTGTTCCAAGTCACTGAAATCTGACCATACACAAAATTTTCTGTACCTAGCTTAAAAAAAGTGCACTCAATTAAAGAACACATGAGATGGAAAGGACATTTTATCACAGTTTTAATGGTGGATAACTTGTTTATGTTAAAAGAAACTCTGAACATAGTGATACATAAAAATGTTAAAATTTCTTTTTCTAAGGCATATTAGCGCTGAATAATTCAGGGATATGTAAGATAATAAAATCAGTGACAAATGGATATACAACAATATTTAAATAGATCATTTGAAATGAATTTCAATAAAACACGAAAAAGCAGAATAGACTGCAATATAAATCCAACAAGAAATATATAAAATGTTTTTTTTCTTTAAAAAAAAAGAAAATTTTTAGGAAATACTAAAAGTAAACATTAAGATTTTGTAATGTTAAAATATTTCTGTAAAATTTAAACAAAATATGTTGAACAACGTATCCAAAAAAAAAATAGATGGTATGATAAGTTAAACTAAAATAACATGTTGCAGGAAAAATTCGCTCACTCAAAGGGCATAAAAAAAACATGACTGACGTATTTATGAGACTATCTCAGTATAAATGTAATCAATTTAAATGGATAAAGTATATATACCCCCTATCATAAAATATTCCATGAAATGATTATTGCTGCAGTACGTAAAATAGAAAATACTGCATGCAGAGCATTTATATGGATTTCAATTTAAAATTATGTGTGTTACAATAAAAGGAGAATAAATGGTAGAAAAGATGCAAGCAAATGAATAGGCATATTTAAACTAAATTATTAATACATGGCAAAAAAACTGAACTGATAGTAAATAGTTTTAAAAAAACATGAAATGATTATAAGTACCTAAGTTAATTTAGTACTAAAGATTTTAAATCTTTGACCAGGACAAAAAGATATACAATAACTTTTTAAAACCATAAATGATTAAAATAACAGAAGTTTTAGGAAAATCAAACAATAAATAACACAATGAAAATAATAATCTGAACAAAACAGTGTTAATTTTGGCTTATTAAGTTAAAATAAAAAAAAAAAAAAAGAAACATGAAAACAATAAAATAAAGTTTTCTATTATTTTTGAATTACAACATATACGTTACATCTCCTAATTATCTTTAAAAACTCGCACAAAATAACTTTATAAAAAAACACTGATACAACAATGTCATGAAATGTTGGATATTTGCAAACTTATATAAAAATTAATGAAAATATAAAACGAAAAAAAAAGTGTTCAAAAATATGTACATTTATAAAAAAAATTTCATGTGATATTCTATACATCATTTATACATTTGTCACAAAACCATTCTTTTTTCGGTTTACAAATGCGAGCACATTTGAAATGGTACCTTTCGAGACAGCTATCACATTCAATGCAGTGTTCAGTACCTGTATTTGTGAGATAAGTTGGGCACTGCCAAACAACCACTTTCTTTCGTTTTCTTATTGATGACAGTAACATTTTCCATGCTCGTACTGAAAGGAAAGGTTTCAATATATCTTTCACAATATCTTTGTGCATCAATGATGATGGCGAATCGGTAGGGCTAAGTTTGAGTTCCTCCACATCTACAGGCCTTGTTGGCGATATATCTTCAGGTCTTCCTCTTACAAGTAAATGACCCAGCAACACTAAAAATACAAAATGAAAAAAAAATATAAAGGTGAATTAGTTCAAGAGGCGGCATACAACATTTTGATAGATGCAGAATGAAATGTATACATTGCATTATAATCGAACTTGGTTGTTATAGTTATTAAAATACCACTTTCAAACATTATCATAGAAATGTAGGTCTATACAATTTTATAATTTTGAAATTCACTTACAATTAACTTTTTGTTGAACTGTCTTCTTTCCAAATGGCTTACACATTTTCTTGTGCTGTTTTCTCAAACCTAAAGCGTTTTTTTAGTGTTGTTTTTGGGGCGACCTCGAGCATTTATTTTAGGTTGAAATTGAAGTTTACTAATGGCCAACTGGTTTGTTTCATTGCTAATTGTTACTTCTTGAGGCTGATTCTGTTCAATTACAGATACAATAGAGACATCATTATTACAGCTATATGATGGCATTTCGATTGCAGTATTGAAGTATGTATGATTCATATTTTCTAGAACCTCAACAGACCTATTAGCTTCAATAACCACCTCATTATCTTCAATGACCACCTCATATTCTTCAATAACAGTCCCATTATCTCCAACAATATGACTGCTACACTCTACTGATGAAAATCAAAGCTTCTCTGTTTGAGCCCCAAATTTGTGCTAAATCTTGCAGAGCTTTTAATCTATTTTCAAATTGCGATCTTCCACCTGCTAATTCTGCTAGATGTTGGAGTAGACGATTAGCACGGCGAAACTTTTCTGTATTGGATAATGATCTGTCCAAACTATTAGAAACTTTAATGTGGGCATCATCTTTATTGATTATGTGAAAAACTCTATGATTTTGCTGTACTTTTTGCTTAAGCCATCTATCAACAATACCTACCAAAGAATACATTGATGATTGTTTGATCCTTCGAGCAGCTAACATGTGCTTATATGGTAGATTCATACATTTAAAAAACGAACAAATACAGTTGTTTTCATGTACTGGTTCACTTTTTCCTTCCATTTCACCAACTAAAATTCCATTTTCAAATTGTGTTTGATAAATCAAACTGGCGCTTGACAAAAGAAAATGCGAAAGGTGTTACAGCTTCTCTGTACAGGCATTCTGTTAAAGAATATTCATTTGCATTTACAGGTAACCGTTCTACTGTATTTATATAAGTATGGTCTCTCTCTTGACGCATGCAACCTATAACTGAGAGAATATCTTTAAAAAAAACAGGCAATGGGCTCAATAAAGTGACAACTGCCTTTATTCTTCTGTTTACAGACTCCAACTTGTTTGTTGTTTTTTTCTACATAGGTAACATTTTGTTGTTGCCAACAATGTACCCATTCTCGTCTACATTCGTGCAAGTTCGCCTCCATGTAACGAACAACACTTGCCGGCATCCTTGTATGGAAATCGTGCCGAATTTTTTCATATTCTTCTTCACTGTTGGAATATAACATTATCTGCAATGCTTTGAGAGCACTCAGTCGTTGTTCATTGGTGATGTTTAATTTTGATATTGTAACTTCTCTACTCATGCACCGTAGAACATGGAATATACATAAAAGGAGTGCAACCTGCGGGAATGCCTGTTGAATGCTGTCACGCTCAGTCATGTCTTTATCAGTAAAAATGGTTAATATATTTGTCCAATTTTCATTCTTGCCCTTGAATATCTCCAGGATGTTACTAAGCTTGATGAAATCTTCAGATGTTGTTAGAAACAAAACAACAATCTCACTTTCACCATTTGGCCTAATAGCAAGCATTATATAAAGTGGCATTCTCAAGTTAGTTAGCTTGTTAGTGGCATCTATTAGAATCAACTCAGGATACAGTGAAAAAAAAAACGCTTCATTTCTGAAACTTGGTAAAAAATTACAGTCATTATTTGTTTTTAGTTCTAGGTCAGGTCCTGTTTGAAAAAAAAATTGTTTTTGATACTTCTAACTAACATGTAAATTTTGTATTTCATCGCTTTTAATTCATTTGCTATTAAAAAGCTTATTTAATTATTATTCATAACACTGCAGTTTTATGAACGAGTTTCGAAGAAAAAAAACAATTTAATACGTGCTTTTAATTTAGCGTTTATCTAGAAAAGACCTTATAACATGTTGCAGAACAATATATATTTAGGCACTGGTTCACTTATGATGGGTAGTGGGAGTGTGACACAATTTTAAGAAATGGTAAAATCATTTGAGTAATAGATGTTGTGCTCTACATTCACCAAGATAAAAATATAATACGCTAATAACCAATAATAACAAACAGTGCCAATGTATAAAAATTATTAACTAAACTAACCATTGCAGTCACTAATCACAGCCAAAAGAGACTCCACATCTACAGGTCCTTTTTGCTTTGCTGCCAAATTGTGCAAATCTTTTAGGTTATCTTCTTGCCTAAATAGAAGAAAACAATTTATATAATCAAAATAATATATCCAGTTTATTTTCACACAGTGCTCCCATTAATGATAACTGACTAAAAATAAACCAGTTATATATGAACTATAGGAATATTACATAGTTGTGCCTACCTGTTGCCTTTAAAATATGTTCTTTTATGAACCATTTGTTTGCATGCATGTTTAGCATCCGAGAAATATCTTTCTCTTCATTCTCATTTAGTTTCCTTATCTTTGGTAGATGTTCATAGATCACCTAAATGCAAAAATATTAACAACTTTTCTGATTATGGATATAGAGTTGTAAATATGTATACGATTAAAATTAGGGATGTGACGGAGCTGATGAAAATCCGCATCCGTCGGATTCGGATTTGGCAAATATAAATCCGTCGGATTCGAATGCGGATTCGGATTAACACTTGGCTAAAATGGAGTATACCAAGATGTTAGTCCCGTGCCTCCACTCACCCCCATGAAAACGAGGATTTCTTTTGCATGAAACAACTGTCGCTCCCCTCCCCTATTTGGCGCTAGCATCAGGACGATGGTCAAGAGACCAGCCACGTGACCTAATTTGAGGGGGGGGGCGGAGATCGACTTCGGTCTCTGATATAAGCTAGTGACCAGAGGGAAAGGACATTAGATTTCTAGATAGAGCCGAGAGTGGACACAAGAAGATTATCAGTTGATATAGATGTTATTGTACGTAGTGAAATTGATGTTGGGCCATATTGCATGTGATGTACCTTGTGTTTATAATAAATATTACCATATACACGGAATCAAAGTGCCTCTGTTATAAATACTACTGTACGGAGTTTGAAAGCGTCTGTATTTAGGCTCTCTATAATAGAACGAGTGGCTACAGAGTGAAATAGTCCTAGGCAGACAAGATACTAAATACACAGTAGACGTGTCACTTATTCCAGCACGCAACAATATATATATATATATATATATATATATATATATATATATATATGCATATATATATATATATATATATATATATATATATATCATGGGTATATTTTTGTTGAACTGTTGTATGTACATAATTTATATTTTACTTCTGCTTCTGGTAGGTGTATATTTAATTCTGTCTCTTCGTAGTTTCTTGTTAACTGCTTGACTTGGGTGTATATTTATTAACGCACTTGTTACGGGACCGACCGTGACCATTATATTAGGGTATAAGGAACATGACATATATAATTTTTTTTTTTTTTTCCAGAATTTTTTGTTTCAGGATTAGGGTTAGGGATAGGGTTAGGATTAGGGTTAGGGATAGGGTTAGGGTGTGGAGCAATATTATCTACGGCTGGTACCCGGGTAAAAAAAATACGGAAACCGGACGGTCGGTCCCGTAACAAGTGCCTCTGAAGAAATCTATCGTCTGCCCAAAATATAATATTTTTACTTCCGCCAATAAGTGGCCAGATAATTAATAAATCCAGGTTAAATCCAATATCGTAGGCTTATCTGATTATTACAATATATATATATATATATATATATATATATATATATATATATATATATATATATATATATATATATTAGGTGCATCACCACAATAGAGGAAAAAATTGATTGTTTGTTTTTGAGCTGTCTATGTTTCTAATTTGTTCCAATATCTTTAATAATAACTTGTCTAAAATATTTTTCAAACCAGAGTTGATTTAGAGGTCCTCCCCCCCCCGCCCAAGACATCACAAAACATGACAAGTAGAGGAAAAAAAAAGTTTATTCTAGCCTATACAAAAATTACATTAAAATATATAATTATTTATTACTGTTGCATTTAATTCAGTTTCACGTTGTTGCACGTTTGTAAGGTTTACGCACATTTGAGATGTTTTTGCGGTCCATTTCTACCATTTGAAGAATGTTTTGAAAATGTTCATCCGTTCGCGCTGCTTCAACAAAGTCAGATGCCAGTTTCACTCTTCTCTCGGCACAATCGTTAACAACGTTAATAGCAGCAACATTTTCTGCACTGGCAATGTAAGAAGCTGTTTGGCACCAATCATCAACAGGCAGTTGGAGGAATCATGTGTCCAGTTGAAGTCTGTATATAGTAAACCACGAGTCAACTCCAGCCAGATCACACAACCGAGTTTTAGAATCAATTGATTGGAATCGTGGTTTTCCCCAACCATTTCCAAATCGATTCTGTGGAGTTCGGAGGGCATCTGCTAGAGCTCGCTTTTCCAACACAGGTACTTCACTGCTGAACAGAACAAGTGGGATCATTTCAGCATTGAGGTACCACAGATGCCTATTCAGGGCACGGATTGCTGACTTGGATATGTCTTTGTTGACATCGTTATAATCCAAAAGTTGCTTGTAGAGCTGTAGATCATTCCATGGTGCATCCACACTCTTTTTGCAAGTGAGCCACCACACGACATAAACATGTGTTACAAATGTAGCAAATGCACGAATCTTTGGCACTTGATCACGTGTGGTAATAGTACCTGGAGGCAATAATTGAATTTGTTTCTCACACAGTGCAATCTTGAGGCAATATATCAGCTTTGCCATCAATCGTGCTTTTTGCAGACAAACCTGGTCTTTTAAAGTTAACCTCCTTATTTGTAGCATTCAGGTAAACAAGGTACAGCTTAACGAATTCGTGGTAGTCGTCTCGCGAGAATTCGGTTTGTTTACTAGAGTTGGCATGTGCAATTACCGCATCTATCATTATCGTCAGTCGCTCTTGAGCCTTCAGATCATGATCAGCTAACGTAAACGAACTACAAACGTGAGACCAATCATGTGCCACCAACTCCCAATTACTTCGCAGCTTGGTGAACAAAGTTATATCCGGGGATTTGGAGACTTCTATTTTCATGTCTGCAAACACATGCGAGAGGATAACTTCACCAATGTGATGGCGACAACCTGACCACAGAAGAGCACGTTGCAGCATATTTTGTATGGCAATGCAGGCAGCAGTCTGATGATCAGTGTTTGATCTTGTTGTGTCGAATGTCATATTAACGATACAACCATTACAATGCCACTCTGTCATTAGCTTTATGGATATGCAACTGTTGAAGTGATGCCAGTGTCAGCCAGCATTTCCTTAGAAGGTGCAAACATTTTATTGTTGTTTTTCATATCATTTCCATGTTCTGATTTTATAGGTCGTGTGTATCAGAAATTAAAAAAATATATATAAAGAAATTAAAATGCTTGCCTTGGTCATCAATATACGGTAAGGAAAAGTGTTGTTTTTGCTAATAAAATGTGAATTTTTAATTTTATTTCTAGCACAACTGCTTATCAAAATAAATCATAGCTACCAAACATTATAAAACCAAAGACTATAAAACAATTTATATAGCGCTTCAATTTTTGTATGTAAGTCTGTAAGACTTTACAAGAAGGATGGTTTTATCTAGTTTTCGCTTGATTATGCAAACTTTGTTGAAGTCCGGGGGACCTCTAAATATTGTCAAATATTTTTTTATTTTTTTACAGAATGCTTTTTTTGATCAATGGAACAAATTTAAATAGCAGACAGAACAATTATTAAAAATTTTTTTTGGTGATGCACCCTAATATATATATATATATATAAGTGTGTGTGTGTAATATACCTAAATCTATATATCATTCCAAATCTTTGAAATCATTTCAAACGTCATTCCAAATCATTCCAAATCGTCCCAATTGTAATTCCAATTCATACCAAACCATTCCAATTTATTCAGAATGGCATTCCAAATCATTTCAAATGTCATTCCAAATCATTTTAAACGTCATTCCAACTCGTTTAATAATATTCCAAACGTCATTCCAAGGTTATTCCAACTCATTCCAAATGTCATTTTAACTCGTTTTAACTCATTTCAAAAGTCATTCCCCAACTCATTCCAAATTATTCCAAATGTCATTCCAACTCACTCCAATTGATCACACATAACCAGATTTTCGCCATTTCAATCCACACATCCACTCCGCCATTCCAATCCGCATATCCAAGCGCGGATGAAAACAGTGTTTGGCGTGAGGGGTGAATCTAAAATAAGTTAATGACCAAACACGACGTCCAATCTATGGACAGCTGAGTAAGGGTCCAGGAGTTTAGTTTTTTTCTGTTTTGTTTACATAGGGTTTTCGAAAGCCTCTAGGTTTTTAAATTTTAGTTACGATTTCTACGTCCGTGTTTAATCTGAAAACGGTAATTTTTTATTTTAAAATCCGTCGGATTCGAATTTGCTCAAAAAATGTCGAAGTTCGAATGTCGTCGGATTTGAATTCGAACTTCGTCACATCCCTAATTAAAATAATTATTGTTAGATTGTTGGTTAATCCAGCACTTCAAAATATATTTACCTTTTCTATGATATTGTTATGCTCTTCAACTATTTTGTCAACCTATAATTGATTTCCATCTCTGATACTTTCAACCATTTTGAAAGTACTATAATAGAATTTAGGTGTAAATGTTTAAGTTTAATTTTAAGTAAAATATGTTTTTTTATTAATTAGTTAAAATTGTATTAATAATTAAAATTGTATTAATACTGAACCTTTGATTTGGCCTCTTTCCAGTAGAACGACTTTTAAATTTTCTTCCACCATGATAACATGTATATTGAATGGTGTAGTACATTAACTCATATTTTACATATCTTTTAACTCCTGATTTTCGTGCCGCAAAAATTGTTCTGCAATTCCGTTTATATAACGAAATGCATGATTCATTTTCATAAGCTGCAATAACCTCTTCCAACTCTTTCAAAGAATTAAATTTATCGCCCACTTTAATCATCTTTAGCACAAAAAATATCAATTAGCGCGAAAATCCTGACCCTGGAAACGGAAAAAAAAAAATAAAGTGGCGCATGCGCACATATACTGATGATCCCTGGAAAAAAAATACGGAGACCATCATGGTGGTCCCGTAGCCACTGCTAATTTATATTATGTCCACTGATATATGTATATATATATATATATATATATATATATATATATATAATAGGGTTGCCATATTTTTTCACGGACCAACCGGGACAGTTCTGTCTTTTTTACTTTAGGTTTAGGGATGTCGGTTTCGGAGGGGGGGGGGGTAGGAAAACAGTAATGTAAAAAACACTTAAAATAAAGAATAGATAATCTTTGTTATTTTATTCATAATGGTACACAAACATGATATTTTTCGCCTCCAACGGACTTCTCTGCTGCCGACGTCTGTAAATTTTTATTACTGTGTTACTTACCAAAATGTTACTGATCACACAAGAGCAGATTAATCATTCTCTGATCTAATAATTTTGCTCAATTATTTCCAAGAAACTGTGCCCTGAATCTAAACCGGGACAATTTCAACAACCGGGCGGGACACCGGGACAACCCAGTATATTCGGGACTTTCCCGGCGAAACCGGGACGTATGGCAAGTCTATATAAGACGAATTACATGTAAAAAACACTGAGTAGACATTTATGTATACATGTATATATTTATTCGCATATGAAGGAACTTCTTATTCTACATTATATAATACAAATGATGTGATAAAATATATTCTTACACTATCAGTGTCTCAGGTCGTCGTCTAATATTTATCGTCTGTTGTTTCCACTTCCGCTAAGTGGCCAGAGAATTAAACTTATTTGCCAAACTTTTATTTCCACAGCCTAATCTAATTATTACAATAAACATGAATTCAAGTTTTTTAGTGTTTACCTGTCATCTCTTCTTTTAAAAAGCAAAAGCCAAAAGTTACAACAATTTCACTAAAAGTGATATGAATGTTTCCATGAATATACGTTTAGATCAAGTAAATATAATTTCTAAATAACACCAGTTAGTTATTATTACTAATTTCTATATATAAACAGCAGTAAGTTATTATTACTGATATATATATATATATATATATATATATATATATATATATATATATATACTTATAAGACGCATTTGTTGTCTGTCTGTCTGTCTGTTCCCTTATAACTCAAGATCCAGACAAACAAATAACGTGAAATTTGTTACACATACACATAATTACATTGGGAAGGTTATAGGACAGGTTTCGTTTCATCTCGATGGGTAGTTTAATTGTAATTATTTTTTTTTTATTTTAGTATTTTACTATATTAAAGTAATCTCGACGGCGCCATAAATAAAATTCCTCTGTGATGTCATTTCCCAATGATCGAATAGAACTTGCGCGCTGGTGCTATATTGTGTCTTTGTGCTGCAAAGAATTGTCGATGTTTTTTCATGCTTCCCTATTTGTACAGCTTGAGGAAATTAAAGAAATGAAGAAGGATTTTAGAAGAAGTGTGAAGCCATAATAATAAGTATATATATATATATATATATATATATATATATATATAGAGAGAGAGAGAGAGAGAGAGAGAGAGAGAGAGAGAGAGAGAGAGGGAGGGAGGGAGAGATAAAGAGAGAGAGAGGGGGCAGGGGGAAAGAGAGGAAAGGAGGGTAGGGAGGGAGGGAGGGAGGGGAGAGAGGGAGGGGGATGGACAGGGGGAGAGAAGGGAGGGGGGAGAGGGGAGATGGGAGAGGGAGGGAGAGAGTGAGGGAGATGGGAGAGGGAGATGGGAGAGGGAGATGGGAGAGAGGGAGATGGGAGAGGGAGATGGGAGAGGGAGATGGGAGAGGGAGGGAGAGAGTGAGGGAGATGGGGAGAGGGAGGGAGAGAGGGAGAGAGAAAGGGAGGGAGAGAGGGGGAGGGAGGGAGAGAGAGAGGGTGGGGAGAGAGGGAGAGAGGGTGGGAGAGAGGGAGGGAGAGAGATGGAAGAGGAGGGGGTCAGGGAGTGAGAGAGGGAATGAGGGAGGGAGGAAGAGGGAGAGAGGTGGGAGAGGGAGGGAGGGAGAAAGAAGGAATGGAGAGAGGGGGTTAGGGAGGGGAGAGAGGTGAGGGAAGGAGAAGGGAAGGAGGAAGGAGTAGAGAGAGGGGGAGGGGGGTGGACAGGGGGAGAGAAGGAGGGGGAGAGGGGAGATGGGAGAAAGAGGGTGGGGAGGGAGGGAGAGAAATGGGAGAGAGAGGGAGGGAGAGGGAGAAGGAGGGAGGAAGAGAGAGAGGGAATGGGAGGGAAAGGGAGGGAGAGGGAGGAGGGAGAGAAAGAGAGGAAGGAGAGAGGGGGTAGGGACAAAACAGAAGGTAAACAGAAAACCTTATTTTAAACCCGGGCAAAGCCGGGTACTTGCAACTAGTATATATATATATATATATATATATATATATATATATATATATATATAGATATATATATATATATATATATATATATATATATATATAATTTCTAAATAACACCAGTAAGTTATGTATTATTAATATCTATTTATATATAACAGCAGTAAGCTATTAATACTTCTCTCTGCTTTATGTGTATATTGTGTATGTAATGTATAGGTGTGTACAAGGCGTAGCCAGGATTTTTTTTTGGGGGGGGGGCGGCTGTGCGGTTTGGAGGGTGCAGTGCGGAGAGTTTTATATAAGAAAAAATTGGAACGGAATGATAAAGAAGTATATTTTATAATAAAATGTGATCTTTAGAAGAGCCCCCCCCCCCTCCTAGCCCCCCACCCCTCGGCTACGGCCTTGGGTGTGTCTACTCTCATAAATAAGAGAGAGAGAGAGAGAGAGAGAGAGAGAAAGGAAAAACAGATGTTTCACTTCCTGTCATTCACATGTTGTCCCCCCCCCCAACCTAGATTTTCTCTATTACTTCTAAACATTAATATTGGGTGAAAACATAAATATTAAAAACATGAATATTGTCACTAAAATTTAGCACATTTTTAGATTCCTCCAGGGGTTATCAAAATAAATTGGTTTTGTTAGATCATATCATCCTGGTTAGGTCCACAGTAAACGGTTGTGACATTTCACATCTTGAAACATATTGTACCCGTTTTAGATTGCTGAATGAGCGCTCTACCGACAGAAATTTCTGACAGAATACGCAGACTGAAACACATATTAGGCAATTTAAAAGATTTATTTATTCGTATTTCCAAATAGTATTGTCTAAAAATAGTCCCAAGGGAGTTAATTTCTAAATACTAAAACTCATACAAAAATACGCCAAATTAATTAATATTTTAGACACCACGGATTTATTTTATTTACTTGTGAAATACTCTGGCACAAAGCTTGAAATTTATATTTGAGAGCTAAATTACTTTTGGAGTTAACAGACATTCTCTCTGCAGAATGTTAACGCTGATTCATGGAAATATGACACTTGTACTAACAGATTCTCCATCCCCTCCCCATCAAATGTTGATGAACCCCAGGAAAATGAATTATTGCCCTGTAGTATCATAAGATAATGATAAATTAAAGCGCGACGCACATTTTCATTGATCATTTAAATAAGAAGTGTGGTTTTTCCAACTGCTAGAATGTGCAGTAAATAAAATGTCAACCCCTCTCATTATTCTATAAGGTGGGATAACAACAATACAAAAGGAACATGGGCAACGAGCTACAGAAAGCTGCAGAAGAGGCAGCCAGGGAGGCCGCGTCGGAGATGTCGTCGACGTCGACGTTGTCCCATCTGGAGCAGATGAAGAAGCAGCTGGAGAAGATGATGAAGGACGATGACGACGACAGCGGCGGGATGCCGATGATGACCAGGAAGCAGATGATGGGGCGGAAGAAAGACATGCTGAGCAAACTGCGCAACTTCGGCTCGCAGAAGAAGATATTGAGCGACGACGACCTGTTGAAATCGCTGAGGCAAATTGATCCGACGCTGCTGAAGATTGATCCCAACGTGGATGCCACGCCATTGATGACTTGCGCCGTTCTCGGCCGGGCGGAGCTGGTCATTCGGCTGCTGGACGTTGAACAGGTGCCGACGGAGACAAGGAATCAAAATGGGCTCACGGCGCTCATGATGGCTTCTATGGCGGGTAAAGAGGACATCGTGGAAAAGCTGCTGGACAGGGGCGCCGACATCAACGCGCAGGATAACGAAGGGCGGACATCCCTCATTTTCGCCATTGCCGGATCGTGCGAGAGCGTGGCCATGACGTTGATAAACCGACGGGCGGACATCAAGTTGAGGACCAACAAGGGGGACGACGCCGTGATGATCGCCGGACACGAGGGGATGACGGACATCTTGAGGATCCTGATAGACATAGGCGGAGACCCAAACACCAAAGATGTGAAAGGGTGGAACCCGCTAATGACCAGCGCCCAATACAATTATTTCGAAACCGTAGAGCTGTTAATAGAGAAGGGGGCCGATATCAACGCCGAGCAGCATTCTGGGGGAACGGCCCTGGAGATATGTGCCGGCCACGGGTACGAGAAAACTCTGAAACTTTTGTTACAAAATGGAGCAGACGTCAACCATAGAAACAAAATCGGATTTACGGCCCTAACGATGGCGGCCGTTAAAGGGGAGATAACGACAGTCGAAAAGCTCGTGAAAAAGGGCGCAGACGTGAACGTTCAGGACAAGGAAGGGCGCACATCTCTGATTCGCGCCTGTATTGAAGGGCACAGGAGCGTTGTGAACGCTTTGATCAAAGCTAAAGCTGATGTGAACATTGCGGACTTTGAAGGGGACACTGCCCTGATGTGCGCATCCCTAAATGGACACAAATCCATTGTTGAAATGTTGCTGTTACACGGGGCAGATGACTTGATTTTTAATTTCGAATGTATCAACGCGCTTAGCATGGCTGTCCAGAATAACCACAAGTTGATTGTCCAAAGCTTACTCGCCAAGTATAAGGTGGAATCAAGGGACCATCCTATGATCAATCAAAGGCAGAAGAAAGGAATAACTGCACTACTGAGAGCCTCTATCAGTGGATACAAGGACATTGTCAAGATGCTGCTGTACGCCGGTGCTGACGTGAACATGGCTGACAACAGCGGCCACACGCCCCTGTGCCTGAGCGCTCACCAAGGAAACGCCGACATCGTCCGGTTGCTGATTGACGCCAAGGCTGATGTTAACCTTTCCGACAAGGAAGGGGACACGCCCCTGATGTTGGCCTCCCTCCAAGGGCACAAGAAGATCGTCGAGGAGCTTGTCCGCAAAAAAGCTGACGTGAACCAGACCAACATGAGTGGGAGGACGCCGGTCATGCAGGCTGCCTACAACGGCCACGAAGAGATCGTGATTCTCCTGCACCAGCACGGCGCCAAACTGGACGCCGTGGAGAGTAAAGGCTGGAACGCGCTGATGCTTGCTGCTCAGTTTCACCACACGCATGTTGTACTTTACCTCCTGAAGAACAAGGTGGCACTGGACACCAAATCCAAGCACGGGGCCTCAGCTCTGCAGATCAGCGCCGGGCACGGGCATTCGGACATTGTGGAAGCTATTTTGAAACACGGGGCTGTCGCTAACGACAAAGACCAGGACGGCACTTCAGCTCTGATGAAGGCTGCATCCAAAGGACACTGTCGCTGTGTTGAGCTTCTCATCGAGCACGGCGCTGTTGTCGACTCCATGAATTCCAACGGCGTCCACCCCTTGGACGTCAGCTGCCACGAGGGCCATTTCGATGTGGTCACCCTTCTTCTGAGCAAGGGTGCAGATGTCAATAAGTGTGACGGAGAGGGGAGCTATCCTTTGCACACCGCAGCGCTGAACGGGCATCGGAAGATTGTGGAGAAGCTGTTAGACGCTGGAGCTAAAGTCAACTCCATCGATAAGAAGAAGAGAACCGTTCTGATGATGGCGCTCACAAGGGAGATTCGGAAACCTGCCGCCTCTTGATCGATAAAGGTGCTGACGTCAACCAGTGCGGCAACAAAGGATGGACCCCGCTGATGCTGTGCACGCAGTACGGAAAGACAGAGTGCATGAAAGCCCTGATCGACAAGAACGCGAACATCAATGCGGAAGATGACAAAAATAACACTGCGCTTAACATCTGCTCGGCCAACGGTCACAAAGACGCAGTTTGCCTGCTCCTGGACAGCGGCGCTGATGTGGACCACCCGAACATCGACGGACTCACCCCGCTGATGCTGAGCTCCAACAACGGCCACACGGACATCGTGAAGCACATTCTGGAGAAAAAACCCGACTTGGAAAAGCAAGAACACGAGCAAGGGGAAACCGCCCTGATCATAGCGTCAAAACGAGGCCACGAAAACATCGTCAGGGCGCTTATTAAGAGCGGCGCCTACGTCAACGCCAAAAACAACCACGATAGCACCGCCCTCAACATCAGCGCCCAGATGGGCCACAAGAGCATCTTGGACGCGCTCATCGAAGCGAAGGCGGATGTGAACCTTCCTGACAAAGACGGAGAAACACCTCTTCTCTCATGCATCATTCAAAGGCATCACCACATTTTCGAGACCCTCCTGAACGCCGGGGCCGACTATAACGTTAAGAACAAGAAAGGAGCCGGAGCCTTGACATTAGCAGCTAAACACGGAAGCGTTCAGATTATAAAATTACTGATGGAAAGAACGAGCCTCACAGAAGAAGAAAAACAAAAGGCGTTGGAATCCGCCCCTGAGAAAAAAAAAGTCAGGCGTGCACTTTGGCCGAATACTGCGGATGATGAGACAGACGGTAAGTGGTTTGCTCACAGTTTTCAGCCAACGCGTTAGTTTATTGTTGTGAGCAACAATTTTTAGTCCAACGTTAGACACTGAATAGAGGCATAGGATATTTATTTTAGGGAAACTTTATTGATTTAATTTGTTAATATATATCATAAATAATCTTTGCCTCTCATATTGTCATTATAATTATTATTAAAAGATTTTTAGTAAAATAAATACATATTTTTGTCTAACCATTATATCCATTAATTTATGAGTCTTATATTCAGGGATCTGAAATAAACATGTTTTTCGAAAGTATTTAAAGACAGTTGGAGTTTGCTGCAAATGTATACAATAATTACATGAATTACCAAACTAAGATATACAATATACGTGTGCTGAAGCCGTACGGTTCATTTTAAAGGGTACCGTTATAAAATAATTCATATTCCTAACTGGGAAAAGAAATTCGCCAATCTAAATCGCTATGAAAAAGGGTTGTTTGAATAATATCCATAAGTTTGACGGAATTTTAAGCTCATATTTAAAGTTTTAACAATCTTTAAAATTTCCACATATTATAAGTGATAGGTTTTTTTTAAATATGCATTCTGTGTTTACAAATCTAATTTCTAAATGATTTTTGTTTTATCTACAGACTCAGTCTCAGAATCGGAAACTGGACCTTTAAAGATGTTGGTAGATGAGATTAATCCGATGGAAGCATTCTACAGCAGTCGCCAGACAGTAGCAGAGGGGGCTAGGTAATACAATTTACTAAGTAGAGCAAATAAGCAGAGGGGGCTAGACAAAACGCAGGGGGTCCCGGCCCCCCTGCCCCCCCCCGCACGCTACGGTCCTGATACAAAGACTGTTGCCGGCTAAAACTTATAGTAATTCATGTTTTTCTGTCAAAATTCACTTTGTTGTTTTTTGTTGTTGTTTAATGAATATACAATAATTTGAATCATTTTTCTGTTCGAATCGACGTTGCTAAGCAGCCATTTTGTTTGTTTACCCTGACGGAAAACTCTGCAAGCAGCGAACCGTAAACTTTCGCTGATCTGCAGCGGAAATCCTGACTGGTGTATATGTTCTCATTAGAATATCATAGCAGCGAAACAGAGACGGAATCCGCAATATCCATAGATACCGGAATTTCGTCTTGGTGGATTTGTACCTTAACAACGCTTAAGGGAAGGAAGGCCAGATAAAAAAAAATTCCTTATTTCCGCAAATATCAGTATGGTATTTAACACACATATAGTACTGGAGATAGTAAGTTAAAATATAGTCAAAAAAAAATATTGAAATAAGTGATTGCATGGAAACGGCGGTCATATTGTTTTTTAGTATATTTTTCTAAACGCTATCTCTCCTAAAATACAACAGCTATCTAAATGAAATTGAGAATATACCGCAATAGATGTATGGGTAACAAAACTTCTTGATGATTTATCGATATCCTAAACGGCCTTTTTTAAATTAATTTTTTTCCTAAGGGGTATTCGGCATCAGTCAAAATGTGATAAATTTACCAACAAAAATGTCAAAAAAGTGAGCGGTGACGCGCCTTTGTCGTGAGGCTAGGCTAGGCTACCTTGTGTTTTTTCTTGAAAAGTTAAAAAAAAATGTTTTGATCAGTTTTGAATGTTTTTATAGTTTTTTTTTTTGATTTTGCGTATGTGTTAGTGTGTTTGTAATGTTTTTTTTTAGTAAAAAAAAAACACTTAAAATTGGTAGCTACTTTTTACCATGCAGTAAACTTGGCGTAAACTTACACTTTTCAGCAAAATTGTAGACGATTTTCAAGTGCATTTTTATTGAAGAATTAAACCATTGCAAACTATAAAACTCATATACTTCGATTCAGAAATGGTAAAATTTCAATAATAAATAAAAAAAAATTAATCGACAATTTGACACCAAGGGGCTTAATCAATCTGGCGCTCCTGTCGTTAAAACAAGAAGTTTTGTTTACAATTTTAAAGACGCTACCAGTTGAAAAGATATAGAGAAACAGTTAATTAGCAAGGTGTAATAATGCATGCCCACGTGTGTACCGCTGCTTTGAGCTACTATCACGCGCTGAAACGTGTATTTATTATTGATGCAAGAGAAATAGCCCATTTATTAGTGCCGTTCGTTATAGTTAAACACGGTTATATCCTTTAAATAGTTAGGAATATCTTGTTTTGACTCGTATTTGTTAAAAATAAAAAATAAATGAATTATTGCAAAATTAATTATTGAATTATGCATTGTCATGGAGCAAGAACATGTAAACAAAATTTCAATAAAATCAATCACTGAAAAGTGCCTCCAAAATCGATGACAATTTTTTTTTTCCACAAATAGGCCTACTTAAGTAAATAAATAAGGAGAAGTTTCGAGTTTCGAAAAATATGAAGTCCAGAATGTTTCGTTGTTATAATTCTCCCATTTTGTAAATTACAAGAGATACAAACTGGCTATCTTCCTCACTCCATAATTTTCATAGCTGTGCAACTACTAAAGAAACTAGGTTATCAATTGTACATAGGGTTCGAAGTCGCGTAACGTTACGCGTAAGTTACCGTAAATTACGCGTAATTTACGGTAACGTAATTTTGGAAAATTACGCGTAAATTAAGGTAATTTAAAAATGCATATTTGACGGCCATTTTAAATTGTTTCTGTCGCAATTTGTTGTGTTAACAGCGGCGATTAATTAATTACAGTGATTAGGAGTACCATCTACATCCGGCCACAAGCCTAAACAGGAAGTATTCGTTTGGTAAAACAGCGTAAACCGCACAGTATATTGATTGTTTTAATTGTTTCAGTAAACATAATAAAATAAATATTTTCAATAAGGAAGCCAAAGTCTGGTTAAAAATAAGACAAAATCATAAAAATTTTCAATGAAGTACACAATGCCGCCATGAGCTGTATGGCAAGCGGCCGCAAGCAAAACGGGGAGGTTATAAAATAAAAAAATCACAAAAAAAAAACGTTTTTTAAACATTATCTACAGTACCGTACCCAGGATTTTGTTTGGGGGGGGGGGGGGGATGAGGCTGTTCCAAGTTTTTAAAGGCAAATATTTGTCAATTTTTTATGAGTTACTATCAGCAATAACATTTTTTTTTGGGGGGGGGGCCTCCAGCCCCCGTACCCTGGGTACTTCCTTGATTATCTATATATGTTCCAAATGTCATGAAACGTATAGAAAACATTTTACTGTGTATAGCACTTCCGTCGATCGCGTCGGCCGTATTACGCTGCGTATTGCATCCACGTCGTCTGTATTTCGGTGCGGATTGCACCAGCGTTGATCGCGTGTGACGTCTTTTGCTGAGTTCGGCACCCGCGGTGGCCGTATTTCGCGGCGCATTGCACCCGTCCAGCGTCGACCGTATTAGACAGCCGAAATACAGCCGCATCGGGTGCCAAAGATGGCCGCCGCTGATGCAGTCAGTACACGACGAAATACGTGGACGACGGGCAAATTAGTATGACCGGTAAATTACAAGTAAAAACATTTGAAAACATTATTAAAAATACACCTACTAGCAATCAGTGAGCGTGAGCAACAAAAGGAACATACATTTTCAAGTAATTGGGCTTTAATGGTACGCGTAATTTTGGCATAAATTACGCGCGCCAATCTTACACGTAATTTTCGAACCCTAACCAGCGTCGATCGCGTAGTTCGGCACCCGATGCGGCTGTATTTCGCGGCGCATTGCACCCGCCCAGCGTCGACCGTATTAGACGGTATTACTTAGCCAAAGATGGCCGCCGCTGATGCAGTCAGTACACAAAGAAATACGTGGCCGATGCGGACGACGGGCAAATTAGTATGACCGGTTAATTACAAGTAAAAACATTTGAAAACATTATTAAAAATACACCTACTAGCAATCAGTGAGCGTGAGCAACAAAAGGAACATAAATTTTCAAGTAATTGGACATTAATGGTACGCGTAATTTTGGCGTAACTTACGCGTAAATTACGCGTAAATTACGCGTAATTTACGCGTAAATTACGCGCGCCAATCTTACGCGTAATTTTCGAACCCTAATTGTACACCTTAGTGGTTAAATCTAGCTACATCATCTTCAACATTAGACCCTAAAACCAGACACGGTTGTAGGAATGTTCAAAATCCATGAAGACTTTCCCCTGTAATTCACCTCTTGGAAAGCCCACAGACACACACAATGATTTTTTATTTTTTTTAAATTTATTGTTAATTTTTAACACAATTCTGAAGAAATTTATGCTAGAAAATAAAAATTTTGGTTTCTCATTTTTTAAATAACTATGATTTCATTATTGTTTCAGATTAAATGCAGGTGGTGCCAATGGTGACATTACTGGCAAGGTTCAAAACTTGTGAGTTATCTTTTGTTTCATTCTTAGTTGAGTTTTATTTCTGGAAACACTTGTACAATATTTTTAAGTCTGGGCTTTCTTATACACTAGGTTCATATACGTTTAAATAGATTTAAAAAAAACCAACTGTTTTCGAGCATTCATTTCAAATCCACATATTTTGTTACAACAAATATAACATGACATATATCTAGTAATAAAGATGTAAAGATGTGTTTTTTTTTTAAATAATGAACGTAAGTTATGAATCGACTTCGCAGGACCATCATTAACTACAAACTTCCGGTATTTCCAACATATATCGATAAAAGTGCAAAAGTATTGTTAAGATTCTGTGCTTTAATAGAAGATATTTAAATGTTTTTGAATTTAAAGGGAAAAGTCTATAAAAAATTAGAGGACCCAATATGGCTTTTGAATTTGGGGTTTTTGACTGACATTTTAAATCATCTTAACAGTTTGAATCTTCAACTTTAGGGAGAAAAAAAACACTTTGCCAGAGTTATACAGATTTATTACAAGTTTCAAACAAAAATTAAACCTATTCAGTGCACATCTAAGGTTAAATAAATTAATACATTTCCACCAACTAGAAAAAATGTTTAAAGAAACTGTCCAGAATCTTTCATATTATTAATGAACTAAAATTTTCAGAAAAGATTGATGTTTTGGCTGCTCAATTTGGAGATTGATTCAAGTAATTTGTAATAAAAAAAATCACTGTTTCAGTTTGTGTTGGACTCATTTAATTTTGATTTAAATTTCTTAATAAGCATTACAACTCCAGAAAAGATAGTCATTACAGAACTGCAACTGCTGGAATTGAAAAATGACTTGAGTTTGAATTATGAAACTTTGAAATCAAATATAATAAATATGTGGAAAGAAATTTCCGCTCAACCCAATTATGAACAGATTACTGATATAGCTTTGCCAGTTTTATCAATGTTTGGCTCAACATACAGATGTGAGGCAGTTTTTTCAGCATTGAAAACGATAAAAAATAAAGTCAGAAACAGGCTATCTGATATAAATTTGATTCATTGCCTGAGAGCAGCTACAACAAAATATGTTCCACAATATGATCTTATAGTATCTGATATACAAAGTCGAGGATCACATTGGTTTTATTGTACATATGACCAATATATTATTTCATCACTTTTTTCATTTGTTGTGTTAAAAATTGAGAATTAGTTAATAGTTTTTACTTTATCGTTGATCTAATAATTGTCTCATTATATACATACATATATAAAAATTATATTTTTGGCCCTCCAAATGTTTTTGGCAGACAATAATGGCCCACAGAAAAAAAAAGGTTTAGTATCACTGGTCTAGAGTATGATGGTGATGGGTATAGAGTATGATGGTGATGGGTATAGAGTATGATGGTGATGGGTATAGTGTTTTATGGTGATGGTTATAGAGTATGATGGTGATGGGTAAAGAGTATGATGGTGATGGGTATAGAGTATGATGGTGATGGGTATAGTGTTTTATGGTGATGGTTATAGAGTATGATGGTGATGGGTAAAGAGTATGATGGTGATGGGTATAGAGTATGATGGTGATGGGTAAAGAGTATGATGGTGATGGGTATAGAGTATGATGGTGATGGGTATAGATTATAATGGTGATGGGTATAGATTCTGATGGTGATGGGTATAGAGTATGATGGTGATGGGTATAGAGTATGATGGTGATGGGTATAGAGAATGATGGTGATGGGTAAAGAGTATGATGGTGATGGGCTTAGAAATTGATGGTGATGGGTATAGAGTATGATGGTGATGGGTATGATGGTGATGGGTATAGATTATGATGGTGATGGGTATAAATTATGATGGTGATGGGTATAGAGTATGATGGTGATGGGTATAGACCAATAGCGTAGGAAGGGTAGAGAAAGATCAATACACAATATAAAAAATAAACAAAAATGGTGCATTCTGTATGATTTGTTTATGTCCAATTTTCTAGCTCAGAAGACAAATCCCATCTAAATAGAACTGACATTAGCCACATGCTAAGTAGAAAAATGCCTAGCACCCCTGTTGAAGGCCGAATCCCAACAATCACACTAGGTATCACCGATATTTAGTCTTGATGTAATTGAATCAATGAGTCTTGGTGTATTTAACTCAATGAGTCTTGATGTATTTGAATCAATGTCTTGATTATAAGAATCAATGAGTCTTGACATATATGAATCAATGAGCCTTGATGTATTTGAATCAACGTGTCTTGATTATAAGAATCAATGATTCTTGACATATATTAATCAATGAGTCTTGATGTATTTGAATCAATGTCTTGATTATAAGAATCAATGATTCTTGACATATATGAATCAATGAGTCTTGATGTATTTGAATCAACGTGTCTTGATTATAAGAATCAATGAGTCTTGACATATATGAATCAATGAGTCTTGATGTATTTGAATCAATGTCTTGATTATAAGAATCAATGAGTCTTGACATATATGAATCAATGAGCCTTGATGTATTTGAATCAACGTGTCTTGATTATAAGAATCAATGATTCTTGACATATATGAATCAATGAGTCTTGATGTATTTGAATCAATGTCTTGATTATAAGAATCAATGATTCTTGACATATATGAATCAATGAGTCTTGATGTATTTGAATCAACGTGTCTTGATTATAAGAATCAATGAGTCTTGACATATATGAATCAATGAGTCTTGATGTATTTGAATCAACGTGTCTTGATTATATGAATCAATGAGTCTTGACATATATGAATCAATGAATAAGCATGATGCAATCATGCAAAATAAAATAAACATGAAATTATATCCTAGACAACCCCAAAATTAAAATAGTACAAGTATAACTAAAAAAATTTAAACATTATCATACCACGTAATAAGATGATTAGCATAAAAGAGAAAAAGCAAAAGTTACATGTTGATTGACAACTATTTTGTAGGTAACAATCTTATAACATACGTTAGAATGATAGATCTATAACATGTCAACCAACAAATTTTTTATTTTTTTTTATTTTTTATTTAATTTTTTCTTTTCTTTTCTTTATGTAACATGATCATAAAATACTCTACCTACAATAAATATTGAAACTGCTTTATGGTGAATAACCATAAATAAACAAAATAAGTCATTATTATTAACATATTCCACAATTTTACATTTAAAAAAAACAACACATTAAATCATCAATTAAAGCACTTTAAAAAAAATTACACCATATTTACAAACATTAACCCTTTCTGGTACATCAGGAATCGAGATGTCGAATGGTCGAGAATCAAACTATTTTACAAAATGTTCTCGCCAGCTGCTATTTAAGTCCCTCTCCCTGCATCCAAAAAACCCATACTTTGATTTTCTATTTTGATGGAAATTATTATGAAACTCATTATTTTTAGGTGTAGACTTCAGAGTACAGTAATGATCTTGGTAATGGGGCCTAAAGCAAGACGCTACCCTACGGCTACTATCTCTGTCTTTATACACACGTCTGTCACAAAACCTGACATTATGAATATCATAGCCGCTCATTCCCTCCTGATATTTTTGCTCATATCTACCCCTATGTTGTAAAACATTGTTATCACCCAACCTACACTGTGTGTTCCTTGGACCTTTATTTACACAATTCCCATTCACACAACATTGCTCTCTCACATCAAACTGCCTTCTACTTCTGTACTCACACTCACATTTGTGCTGCCAAGCTAGCTCTACGGGCATGTCACAATTATAACTGTTGTTCTTCCTTACAACTATTATTCTACGAGTCTGATACTCCTTAGGTCTAAATCTCCTTCTCTGCCATTGGTCACATTCTCTCACTGACTGACTTCTACGTTATTTTCCTCAAATAAATATGAACCTATTATCGGGTCCTCATCTACTAGTGGCAGATTTTTCTCTTCCCATTTCCTCTCGTGAAATGCCTTTGCAAATTCTTCTTCCGTAAGACCCAACCACCAAATATTTTCACTGTTACAATTTTCACTTGCCATCTCTTCTAGTCTCTCTTCCCTCTCCTGATCCTCCCTCTCGCATCTCTCTTCCCTCTCCTGGTCCTCCCTCTCGCGTCTCTCCTCCCTCTCCTGATCCTCTCTCTCGCGTCTCTGTTCCCTCTCCTGATCCTCCCTCTCGCGTCTCTCCTCCCTCTCCTGATCCTCCCTCTCGCGTCTCTCTTCCCTCTCCTGATCCTCCCTCTCGCGTCTCTCCTCCCTCTCGCGTCTCTCCTCCCTCTCCTGGTCTTCCCTCTCGCGTCTCTCTTCCCTCTCCTGATCCTCCCTCTCGCGTCTCTCTTCCCTCTCCTGATCCTCCCTCTCGCGTCTCTCCTCCCCTGATCCTCCCTCTCGCGTCTCTTTTCCCTCTCCTGATTCTCCCTCTCGCGTATTCCCTCTCCTGATCCTCCCTCTCGCGTCTCTCTTCCCTCTCCTGATCCTGCCTCTCGCGTCTCTCCTCCCCTGATCCTCCCTCTCGCGTCTTTTTCCTCTCCTGATCCTCCCTCTCGCGTCTCTCTTCCCTCTCCTGATTCTCCCTCTCGCGTATCTCTTCCCTCTCCTGATCCTCCCTCTCGCGTCTCTCTTGACTCTCCTGATCCTCACTCTCGCGTCTTTTTCCCTCTCCCGATCCTCCCTTACGCGTCTCTCCTTCCTCTCCTGATCCTCCCTCTCGCGTCTCTTTTCCCTCTCCTGGTCCTCCCTCTCGCGTCTATTTTCCCTCTCCTGATCCTCCCTCTCGCGTCTCTCCTCCCTCTCCTGGTCCTCCCTCTCGCGTCTCTACTACCTCTCCTGGTCCTCCCTCTTGCGTCTATCTTCCCTCTCCTGATCCTCACTCTCGCGTCTCTCCTCCCTCTCCTGGTACTCCCTCTCGCGTCTCTTTTCCCTGTCCTGATCCTCCCTCTAGCGTCTCTCTTCCCTCTCCTGGTCCTCCATCTCGCGTCTCTCTTCCCTCTCCTGGTCCTTCCTCTCGCGTCTCTCTTCCCTCTCCTGGTCCTCCCTCTCGCGTCTCTCTTCCCTCTTCTGAATACAAACTTCCTGTATTGTCCACGTTGACAGCAACAGCAACTCCAGCAATAAGTACAGCAATAATCGATACCGCAATACCTCTTTATGACAACAGCAACTTACTGCTATGAGGCAATGATTAATACATAATAATACTTTACGTCGGCAACATAAATATAATCTTTATGTATACAGCAAATATTACTTCACAATATGAATTTCTCAATTTATAATGCACTATACTGTTCAGCGTTAGTCAGAGTTACTGTCGGATCCGTAATCCACACAGTTAGCTCACTAGAACAATTAATTTCATCTGCACAATCAGTTAAGTCAGTAACATCGGCAAACAGCAGCGTCATGCAATAAATATAGCAGTAAATAACATACGTACTATAAATTGCAGGTAGTAAATAGGTAGGCCTACTACAGGATTAATTCATTAATTAGACAGTAACCTCAGCTCAACAGCAATCTCGGTTATACATCAGCATCAGCAATTTTAGTTACACATAAACCTCAGTTTAAAGGCAAAATGAATGATTCAAAACGTCGGCAGGACCACTGCTGCAGCCTTCTATCACAGAACAGTTCAAATGGTTGACAGCAGCTATATGACAAGCTAGACCTTATTATATCCGTAGCTCACATATAATCCACAGAAGAAAATAACCGCAACGTGGTTTGTATTAACATCAATTTTAACAATATCCGTAATCAGCAGTCACGAGTTCACGTCGGAGGTGCCATAAATGTTACGGGCTCTTTTGTAGATAATCAATAAACACACAGTGAAACACACAGGTATATCAACAGATAAGTCAACGCTTATTGATTTGAAATATAAACTAAATGAACTCTATTTAAACTACTCGTGACTGCACGACTGTATCACTCAAACTCTAATCTCACACTGAATCTATAAAACTAACTCTCTGTCCAAACTCCAATCTAACACTGACTAAACTCACTTAAAACTTCTGGTCCCCGAATCTGGTGGGTGGGGATAGGGGGAAGGTGCGTTTCGGACATCAAAGCCTGACTCGGAGGTTTTACCCCAGTCAGGCTTTCATCTCGGGAGAAGAATAGGGGGAGGGCGTTTCGGACATCAAAGCCTGACTCGGAGGTTTTACCCAAGTCCAGTAGGGCTTTGATCTCGGTCACTTTAAACTGTGCTGCGCTGACCACAGGTGTCGCGATGAGGGGGACATAATATGGGGGGAGGGGAGCTGTGATGAGAGGGGGTGCGATCGTAACACCAGGTATCTGTCAGGTTAAAGTTATTGTAATGCTATATATAACTATTGTATCGCTATGATTATTCCTATGTTTTACCAAGAATATACTACTACTATACAAAAGTCTAATTATCATTAAGAAATATTTTAATTTTATTAACATCATACTAAATCACCCTGTTGTTGAAAAAAAAAGAATTACTTGCGAAATGTTTTTTGTCTTTTGTTTTTATGCGTAAAGAATGCTTTAAAATGTATGTTCACGATTGTTTCAGGAATAAGACAGGCTGCGATGATGTAAGCTCAACTGGCAATATTACAAATGTGTAAGTCATCTTTAATGTTCTACTAAATTGTTAGTTATAGCACTTTTGATTATTTGATAATTCCCTAGAGGCCCCCAGCCCCAAATCACTAGGTTCGGCTCTGGCTTTACAATAGTCTATCTCTATGCAAAGGTTTTGCAGGGTACAGCTTGTAATATATATATATATATATATATATATATATATATATATATATATATATATAAATATATATATATATATATATATATATATATATATATATATATATAAGCGATTTGGGCACTGCGTTAAATCAAAAGTAAAGAATTAATACAACAGTATACCATTTTAAAATCCAATCATGAAAAAATCGTATCTGCCCGCAACAAAAAATAATAAGGTTTTTACAGGGCACAGCAAGTTTATTTATAATTGAGGATGAAAAACAAGGAGGTTAGATTACATGGACGCGGCGCGTACTATCAGTTGGTTCTTAGCGGCTGAAGTCAATGGGCGGAGCCTATCGCCATGTTGTTGGACTCAAAACATTTCACCCTTGAGGGCAGTTTTCTCATTCTGGTAACGACTCCAATGAGCTTCGTATTTCGTCATCACATTTTTTCTAAAGTCTGTTAAGGCCCTAGTTATTTTCTGGTGGTCTAGATATTCTAATGGGTCAATTACAATGCACTGTATTGTATGTAAAGCTATTTATACGATAAGCTGATCGAGGCCTATACAGCCTATAAATACGCTTTATCGAAATAAAGCCAGGGTAAAAATTATATTTTTACATGTTGCATAATGTTTTGTATTTATACTTTGATGTTTATTGCAAAGCATTTAATCAAACAATGAAAAATGGCTAGCACTAAGCAACGTAGATTAGACTAGAACATTCATCTCAATATTGCCTTTCGAAGCGTTTCGAAGCAATCAGTAAATCAAACAATAACAACAAACTATTGATGCACATATAAAAGTCAGTAAGCCGGTTTTGCGACAAGAATCAAACATGTATGTCTACGCATTGCACCGTATCAATATTTGAGATGTTCAAAGGATTATGAAAACCTTTACCTTTCAGGTTTCGTGATGTCAATATGTAGAACAAGGAATTGAAATTACGGATAGTCGGCTCACAACCTTCAGCACTTTTTCGTTTAAACAAAACTCTAGTGAAGACGCAACTGACTCACTGAACAGCTGTGCTGCATATCTCACATTCATTTTGCTTTTCTGCCAGATGATGTGTGATGACCGCAATTTATTACCAAAATGCAACCCTTCATAAAATTACCATCTCCATCAACGAGCAATTTATTGTCCCCTGAAGTATTACGTACAAGCTTCATCATGTGACATAGATCTAAAAATACAGCAATATTTAGATCAGTAATTAAATGCTTAAAATAGCTTTTGAATTGATTGCCGATAGCATCAAGATTGCACACAAGTTTTTATATCATGGCTAAATTGGATGCCGAACCGTAAAAAGTCAAAGAAGTCGCCGTAATACCAATATCAAGAAGTCCTGTAATGCACTCTCGCACAAGACTAGCTCTCTCAATGCCACCTAATCCATCGATTAAAGCATAGCCAACAGGCAACTTAAATAAACCTTTGACAGCAACAACCATTAACGTTAGGCTTTCTTTTGCCAACGGCATTGTGTCATCATCTAGATGTTTATTGCATATCAGCAACAGTATTAAGCACAAACTAATTAACTAATTAGCAGCATTATTATAGTGACTAACTGATGAAGCAATATTCCGTTTTCTTGTCGTCGTTGTGTACAACCGTTCGCCGAACAAGAGGGCATTTATTACTTTTTAAAAAAATTTAACGCAGTATTTTATAACGGTAAAAATATTACAATAATATAACATACACATTACACAGCTACTAATGTTTTGCGTCGAACAATATGGTGATGGGCTCCGCCCACTGTCTTCAGCCTAGTGACGTCATGCCGCCTACAGTTATCTAACCTCCTTGTTGAAAAACAAAATTGGCTAATAACGAACGTTAACTCTAATAATATTTTTGCTTATGGTTTTTTTCCGTATAAAGGAGACATAAAACAATAGGTTTTATTTTTGTATGTAATATAAATTTAGTAATAAAGAATTGTAAATTTGATAACAAATTATTAATGAAATGAATGCCTTGATTTTACAGGACCATCAATAACAACTTCTATGGGAACATTGTAAATGCGATGGTTGGTGACAAAAACACGTTGAATAATCGCATACATAGTGAATCAACCAACGGCAACTCACATTGAACACCAAATGAAGAGTGAAACAATAACAGATTCAAATTAGACAAACGAACGTATTGGATATGCCTTTTAAAGTTTTGAAACAATAGTTGCAGGCTGATATTGTTTTTATCGGGTACAACATTCACATTGTTTAACTGTTTTTATGGTATCTTGCACAACATTTTAGTTGTTTTATAGTTTAATTTTTAATCCCCATTTTTTTAAAATCATTTTTCTCGTATGTCTCTAAGATAAACACATTTATTGTAAGATTTAAAGAATTAAGCTAATTCTTAATAAAACTAATATATATATATTTAGGGTGGGTCAAAAAAACTTTTTTTGGAGTTGGGGATTTGAAACATATTCAAAAAGTCGCCTATGGTCCTACTGATTGTAAAAATGTAAAATTTGTAAAAATCAGATAATGTCTTCCACTCCCAACTTTTAGTTCAAGGGGGTACGGGGGGGGGGGAATGCACTATGTCTAAAAAAAATTTTTTTTTTTTTACATTTTTAGATATTAAAACATGTCAATAATAACTACGAATTAAATATATTGCAGAAAATTTTTTTTTAGATCAATTAAAATGTATTTTCAGAATGTTACTCATTCAGAAACTTCAATGATTTAAAAACTTAAAAGTCATTTTTCTCTGAAAAAATATTTTTGACATTTTGCTTCACTATGGCAAGAAAATCTCAAAAACCACCTGTCAGATTTTGATAAAACTTCTAATTTTTATGTAGAAGAGGTGCATTTATAGAATGTCAGAGCCTTTTCAAGAAATTTTAAGTCCTTTTTTTTTTTTTAAATTTTCAAAATTAGCATTTTTTTCTTATTTTTACCATACAAAATTTAAAAAAAAATTCATAAAAAATTTATTTATTACATTATCAAAAAGTACTTTGACATTCCCTAAAGTAAGCTTTTCTGATTATAAAAATGTACATTGTATATGAAACAGTCTATAAATATTTCAGAAATTTTTGCCACAAAAAGGTCATAAATTTTAAGATGGCGGCATGCCGCACCCACAAATATCAATATGTTAATATTTTTTTTAACAAAATTATTTTTAAATCTACTATATCATTACTAAGATATTAAAATGTCTTAAACTTTAATAATAAAAAAGATTTTGCTTTGACCCAGGTACCCCCCCCCCCCCCCAATGTATGACATTTTACAACATTTAGAATGTTTGGTATAAGTAATATGAAATTGTACAAATCTATAAATCGTTCATGCAAAATATACAATGTACATATGAATAATACTGTTTATGGATTGTCACAGGAAACTTGCTTTGCTTTCAATTTTCGGAAGAACATCCCTTGATTTCTTTGTTTGCAAAACCATCCCATGTCGAGAGCTATGTCCGTACAGTTTGAAATGCTCGTACACTTTCAAGCTAACAGCAGTAACTTCTTTAATTGCTCTTTCAACAGCTTGAGAGTGACAGGGAATTTGATCCAGTATGATTGGGTTGTTGCGTTTAAGTTCATCATCACAAATACATTCCAGCAGAGGAGGGGATGTCACTGCACAAAGATCCCAGTTAATCATCTGATCATATGATTTAGCTGCAATATTCAGGATTATGTCATTTTTGTTGAAAAATTCTAACTCTGCATGGAGCTGGTTTATGTCGTGCTGTTATGATTTTATTTACTGCATACCTTCCAATTTCTTCATCATTGTCCTAACTGCAGCCAATAGAATGTTTTCTGGATGTGCAAAGTAGCAGTTATTTTCCAATATAGGCAATATAATAGATTGATCAGCAGTATCAAGGTTCTGAAGCAGTTGTATCATATAGAAAAAGTTTCTAGCCCCACTTTGACAAGATGGATCGCAAAAATCCTTTTCGCTTTTGTTAACCATCTTTGCTCTCATCAGTATGTTCCTTGGCTGCCCTATCTCTCCAAATTTTTCTATGTCGACGCATCTTTGCTGGATCCAGAGCTGTAGATGGTATTAACATGTTTAAGTCCTTCAACACAGTTTTACCGATAAGACGTGTATCCCTATTGCTTAGTTTACATCGATCCATTGCTTCAAATTGATATCTGTTTTGTTATTTGGAACATTCCTCATCGCTGGAGAAGTCTGCATCAAGTAGTTCATCATCTTCAGCATTCTGATCTGGAATATCATTATCTTTCTCATCATTGACGTTATCATTTGTGGTTCCTATCTGATCGCCACCCTGCATCAATGAATGTTTTCTTTTCTGTCGATTTTGTAATATTTTTTGTTGTTTGCTTGTCAACATTGTCTATGAACATATTTCCACCCAAAATGCCCACTCAAGCAAAGAAATTATTACTGATTGTGGACATTTACAGTCTCTTCTATCCCTAACACCTGCATCTTTTTACTCGAACAATTATACTGGTAATGTCATTTGTAGGGATACTTGCCTGGTCATATAATTGTTTAACTTCATGCGCTAATGCGTGCGCTCGTGAATGAAGGCTATGATTGTATTTTTCCATTTTAAGCATCCACCAATAGCCTTGAAAACATCTTCACTGGTTGGAAGTTGTCTTTTAGGCAATTCAGCTGCTGACCCAAACACAGAATGTACAGTTGCACTTCTTGTAGAAGAACTCATATTCATAGAAGAACTTAATAAAATAATTGAAAAATTAATCAAAAATGAAATAAAACAACCATGCGTGTACATGGTACACCAGTTTTATTGAGAGAAAAATGGATGCAATGCTTATCCCAGTTGTCTGAACTAATTAGTTATTCATAAAAAAAGGTTATAAAGATTAAACACAAATTTTATATGCATTTCATTTCTTTTTTGAATAACCTAGGTCACAAATTTAACATGTTCATTCACAAAAAACTCATAGTAAATATAGTAAAAATTTCGAACAAAAGTTGGGAGTAGTAAAACTATGTAGTTTTTAAATATTTGTACATATTCCATGTACTACCATGACGTAACTTTTTAATAATGTTTCAATTAAAAAAAATTTTTTTGACCCACCCTAATATATATATATATATATATATATATATATATATATATATATATATATATATATATATAATAAGTATTAACTCCATTCGATGAAGTAACTAGACGGTATGGTTGGGGAACGGGCTATCAGTCTATAGCGACACTTTTGTGATTCCGTATTGGCGGTACATATGCTAGTTGCGATACTGATGAAGTCTTTGTACAAATTACGAAAATTGGGGAAAAACATAATTAATTCCTCACATACTTTAATCCCGGTGTCTCCATGACCAATGTACACTCGGCTGTAAAAAAAGATGTAGAAAGTGCACAACAAAACACAACTGTCTCATGTATTGTTTATATTCACATATCATCCTTACATAGATTTGCATATTAATATGAAATTTAGATATTAATATAAACGTAAAATTTATCATTATTGCTACATAAAGATCAACTGTTAACAAAATGAAAGAAGGTTTATAATTCTTCTATTTGTGGACATTTATTTAATAGTACATTTCGTTTTATTATTTTGATGCCTAGAGAGTCTTATGGACATAGTTATTTTCTTTGTGATGTAACACAAGTAAAGCCATTCTCTCTCTGTCTCTCTATGCTTTTTTGTCTCTTTC
Organism: Bulinus truncatus; assembly: GCA_021962125.1. Lineage (NCBI taxonomy): Eukaryota > Metazoa > Mollusca > Gastropoda > Planorbidae > Bulinus > Bulinus truncatus. Next base: position 7,200,988 of record JAGDYQ010000031.1, on the reverse strand, counting down.
TTTCTATGTTACTCTGTCGCCCTGTTTCTCTTTGTTTTTCTCTGTCTTCTTCTTTCCCTCTATTAAGAACTGAGAACATGCAGACATATTTCTATAAATGGTGTGATTAACAAAATAATAAACATCTGGGGCTCCTTGTACTATTGTGTATGGGGGTGCAAAACACCAAGCTGGCAGACTCTGCGGGGTGGCAATAACAATGGATTGGAGACGAAGTTTTGAAGAAAGAAAAGTTGCCCCATTTATGTGCCAAAAAATACTATAAAAGTTGTAAAAATGCCGCCCTTACATCAAGGTAAAAGTAATTGATTTACCAGTTAATGCACTTTTTGCCCTGACGGAAAATATTTGAGAGAGGATAGTGCTAAAATTATCCCCCCTTCCGGACAGAGGCCCCTAATGGCCCTGCTTCTCGACGCTCCCCCCCCCCCCCCCTAAAAATCCGTCAGGAAAGAAACATCTCTATTATTGTGTACAGTATGTCACACCTCCATGAATTGTGTTCTGTACGATACAGCTTTATTATTTAATTTTGTGTGACGCAGTTTTAATTATTGTGTTCTGTACGATACAGCTTCATTATTTAATTTTGTATGACATTTTTAATTATTGTGATACAGCTTCATTATTTAATTATGTATGACACAGTTTTAGTTATTGTGTTCTGTACGATACAGCTTTATTATTTAATTTTGTATGACACAGTTTTAATTATTGTGTTCTGTACGATACAGCTTCATTATTTAATTTTGTATGACACAGTTTTAATTATTGTGTTCTGTACGATACAACTTCATTATTTAATTTTGTGTGACGCAGTTTTAATTATTGTGTTCTGTACGATACAGCTTCATTATTTAATTTTGTATGACATTTTTAATTATTGTGATACAGCTTCATTATTTAATTATGTATGACACAGTTTTAGTTATTGTGTTCTGTACGATACAGCTTTATTATTTAATTTTGTATGACACAGTTTTAATTATTGTGTTCTGTACGATACAGCTTCATTATTTAATTATGTATGACACAGTTTTAGTTATTGTGTTCTGTACGATACAGCTTTATTTTTTAATTTTGTATGACACAGTTTTAATTATTGAGTTCTGTAAGATACAGATTTATGTATTGGGTAATGTAGATACAGATTTATGTGTTGTGTAACGTTCAATAAACATTTGATGCTTTTGTTCAATAAAATTCAGGAATTTGTTTTTAGAAAGACTTTAAAAATATTACTTCTATTAAAATACATCAAAAAATGGAATAGATTGACATGGCTTTTTGTTGGGTATGGTATACATACACATATATATTTGAAACGAAGATGAAGAGTTTTCATAGTGAGTTACATTTTCAGACAGGGACGTTTTATAGATCATTTAAGGGAAGAAAGGATGATGCACTCATGATTTTGTGTGTGTCTTTCTTCGACCACAATTTGAAACATTGTATGGAATGTCGTTAGTTAGCAATTCAGTCCCATCGTAATAAGGAGCTCAAATTTATAATAAAATACCAAAAATCATCACAAAAGTTTGTGGTTATAACTTACTAAGGTTAGTTAAATTGATTTACGCCAAACCCATTTTAGACCACGACACCGGTAACAAATTTACGAATAAATGTCAGTGGCGTCACTAGGAGGGTGCGGGCCGCAGTGGGTGACACCAACATAGGGGTGACACCAGAATGAACAGTTCTAAATTTCAACGCAGAAAGAACTCGGCAAAGTCGGTTTAAAAACCGATCGTAGTCAAAAACATGAGCAGTAGCACAGGGTGTCACCATGCAGAGTGTATGGAGCATAGGTAAATGAATACTGTTCAAACCTGCTTGGATCAATCTAGAGTTTTCTGGCAAACGTTCTAAAAAAAGGACGCCAGTAGTCACGTGGTTCCCTGAATTTTCCGCACCGATTGACACAAAGCAAAGTGACGCCACTGTTAAAGGTGGATTGCATCCATCGAGGAGTACAAACCCAAGTACCTGGGTGTCACACAGACAGGAAGTTAGCACTCTTCACACATCTGTCGGAGTTGGTCCGCAGCGCCTCCGATAGACTGAACATTTTCAAGAAGTTGGCGAGCACGTCCTGGGGACACTGTACATCGGTGCAGTAAGCTCCCAGATTGATTACAGCCAGTTAGTGCAGGTCTATGGGTCCCGATCGTCACTAGAGACCCTTAACGTTTTGCAAAACCAGGCTCTCCTGCTGATCATAGGCACTTTTCGAACGGCGCCAACTTCAGCGGTGGAAATCATGGCAAACGTGCCGCCATTAAGCATTCGTAGGGAGCGAGCCGTGATTGCTGCTTTTGAGCGGTATACGCGGCAAGAGGAGTCCTCTGTCCTAAGTGAAATGGTCGATGGCTGGATGTAAGGAAAGCAGCTTTCATGCATAACGCTACAAGACTGTCCTTAGAAATCGGGCTGCCTACCGACCGCCTAATGCTAAAGATCGCATCCCGGGCTCCTCCTGGTAAAGCTACCCGCATGCCACAGGTTCGTACAACCCTGGTCGAAACAAATGCTGGGAAAGCAAAGGATCTTCCAACTGTGTCCAGTGCGGCTTTGGAGACGATTAGATCATATCAAAGGGACGCTATATTGGCCTATACTTATGATTTCGTTACCAGTAAGGACAGCCAGACTAGCACCTCGTTTGGGGTTCATGTCAGTTTCCCACAAACTCGATTTGTCGAAGATCTTGCAGGGCCGTGTGGGTCTCTCTGCAGAGATGGCAGCCATTACTGAGGCAGTGGCACACATTGAGGGGCGTATTCGGGAAGGTACTTTGCCTGCTACGTGCATTGTTATCCTGACTGATGCGCTCTCTTTTCTCCAAGCCGTAAAGAGGACGGTAGAATGGCCCGAGCTACTGGAAGCCATGATGTCGGCTTTGCAGGATCATATGTCCAAACACTGTATAGTAGTGACCCTCCAGTGGGTCCCCGGGCATGCGGACGTGCCTGATAACGAAAGGGCCGACTTCATTGCAAAGTCCATACACGCACAAAGTGCAGCCCGTGAGTGCAAGAAAGAGTTCACTTGAGGCAGCGTGGGCCAAGATCAGACTCTTTGAGCAAGCAATCTCAGTGGTTCTCGAGTTGGGACAAAAGGGTGACGGGCAGAAATGTCCTAAGTCAGATGGAGCGGCCGTCCAAAACTGACCCGTGGTGGAGGCTTAGGAGGATCGAGCTAGCACTAATTGCCCAGTTCCGTACTGGGCATTTTCCTATAGGCGCGTTCTTTGGGAGATTGAGGTCCAATGTCGATACCGGCTGGCGGACCACAGGGAGAACCAGTCCGGCAGCTTGCTGGCCATTGGGCTTTATGGCAGTCTCCAGATGTTGAGTGACACAGCGAGTTTGATCTCACGGGCTCTAAGAGTCTCAGCCGCAGTTTTACTGAGAGAGTTCTAAGAGAGAGAGAGAGAGAGATAGAGAGAGAGAGAGAAAGAGAGAAAGAGAGAAAGAGAGAGAAAGAGAGAGAAAGAGAGAGAAAGAGAGAGAAAGAGATAGAGAAACAGAGAGAGAGAGAGAGAGAGAGAGAGAGGGAGGGAGAGAGAGAGAGAGAGAGAGAGAGAGAGAGAGAGAGAGAGAGAGAGAGAGAGAGAGAGAGAGAGAGAGGAGAAATGAAATCATATGTAGAAGTGTTAAGAAATGCCTGAATAATATATCACAGTATTTAGCCGTCCCCAAAAATTGAATCAGAAATACTTGATCAAAATATAATCACAATATAACCTTATATTCTCTACAAGTATATACCGTCCTGAAAGATTAAGGTAGATATACTTGGTCGGTCGTCGGTCTGTCGGTAGGTCTTCGTTCCTCGGTATCTATTCGGTCTGCCTGAAACTGACTTACATTCTCATTATATAAGTGGATTAAGCCGTCCCATGATGCTTAGATACCAATTCATCTGATGGCTAAAGAGACAGTAGTGCTCTCCCTTGATACCTAAAACTTACTGAACTTCTTTTCGACTTGGATCACTAGAAACTATAGAATATGATTTGTTTGACTTTCTGTACTATGATTTAACCTTGAACTAAATATATAAATGTGACCCTGGCCGTATGAACTTGACTAACTAACTGCAATTTCCCAAATTATCAATGGTTCTAAAGTTGTAGAGATATTAGTGGCTCTAAAGTAGTAGAGATACATATTTAAAGCTATCTGTATAGTATTCAACTTGGATAATCCACGTTGAGACAGAAAGATCCAGGCTATTATAGACCAGGTCCTTAAAAAAACCAATAAATATGTCACGGGCCCTCAGGAACAACACCTGGCCACAGTGAGAAAAACGAAAATTGTTGGGGCTCGTCTCACGCAACACAACCCTGAGTAATATTAGAATGTAAGGTACCTCTGTAGGGGTGTGAAAGAGAAGTCGACTTAGAAAGAACTGGATTACCAGCTTAAAGGAATTTACTGGTCATGATGTAGCGACACTGCTGGCGACTGACTTGATATTGAGAGGAATGTAGAGACCTACCCAGGGGCAGTGTCCCCCAATGACCCTTCAACGACAAAACTTGTTTAGGGGCTAAATATCACAAGTTTTAAATATTAAAAAAATATTATTGACATGCAGCCAGAACTTTCAGCGAGAGGTGACAGTTGAGTGGAACACTTCATCACAGCGTTCACACCTCATTGAATTGATTTCCTACCAGTCTTAAAGATCAAACAGAGTCGGACTTAGCAGTTAGCGTCTTGAAGTGTGGGGGCTGAGCAAGTGTTTTACAAAGCGCCTGATTTGCTTTGAAAATTGTTCACACATTCTTTTGACATTATCCAATAATTCTTTCAAGTAATATTAGTTAGTATCATTATTAATAGTAAAAAAATATTATCTTCTAATACATAATCGGCTAGCCTGGCGTACGTACGTTTGCGTGTATAATTTATAAAGATAGTCAAAGGGATACAACTCAATTATAAGGCTCACTCGCCGGTTCGGGTACCGGGCCTTTGATCTAGTAATCTAATACTTATAATCGTCTAGCATGGCGTACGTACGGGCGCTTGCGAGGGTGTGTATAACTTCCGCGGCTAAAAATAGACTGGGGAATCCTAAATTTTTTGTTTCACTCAAGGGGAGTTAACTCTTGCTTGGCTAAAAATAGTCTTGGAAATTCCAAGTAGTGCGCAAATTATGTAAAGTTGTAAAGATGGTCAAAGGGATACAACTCATTTATAAGGAGTCACTCGCCGGTCCAGGTACCGGGCCTTTGATCTAGTAATACATAATCGGATAGCCTGGCGTACGTACGTTCGCGTGCGTACGTGTATATAATTTGTAAAGATGATCAAAGGGATACAACTCAATTATAAGGAGTCACTCCCGGGTCCAGGTACCGGGCCTTTGATCTAGTTGTAGAATAAAAACGAAAAGCGGCGAACTTTTTTTGAGGACAGCAAACGTTTCTCAGTAGCGGCTGTCTGTTGTTAAGATTTGATAGCTCCATTGCAGTAGTGTTGTTTTCGTTGACGAAAACTAAAACTAAAACCTTCGTTAACGAAAATGTTGACTTTTCGTCAACGAGAACTAAAACTAAAACTAAAATTAGAAGCAAGACTAAAACTAGACAAAAACTAAAATTATTACAGAAAAAACGAAATAAAAACTGAAACTAAAATATGACCTGGGACTAAAACAACACTACATTGCAGTTGAATGAGATCAAACTAATGAAGCCTCTAATTTTACTATCTATCTATCTATCTATCTATCTATCTATCTATCTATCTATCTATCTATCTATCTATCTATCTATCTATCTATCTATCTATCTATCTATCTATCTATCTATCTATCTATCTATCTATCTATCTATCTATCTATCTATCTATCTATCTATCTATCTATCTATCTATCTATCTATCTATCTATCTATCTATCTATCTATCTATCTATCTATCTATCTATCTATCTATCTATCTATCTATCTATCTATCTATCTGTCTGTCTGTTTGTCTGTCTGTCTGTCTATCTATCTATCTATCCATCTATCTATCTATCTATCTATCTATCTATCTATCTATCTATCTATCTATCTATCTATCTATCTATCTTTCTATCTATCTACTAAATGCACCGTGCCTAGGGCCTACAAAAGTGAAAAATAAACAAAAATAATTTACAATTATATAATAAAAAAAAACTCAATCGTGGGGCTACCTCTTCTAAACTTAGGACCCAGGGATCTATAGTGCATAGGGCCTTCAAAATCCTTAATCCGGCTCTTTGTCTGTCTGTCCCTTTGTCTATCTGTCTATCTCAGTCCGTCTGTCTATCTATCTGTCTGTCTATCTATCTTTAACTAAATTTAATAAAACAAAGTTAGGAATGATTCATGGAGTATAACAGAGACTATTTCTCCGAATGATTCGAATAATAGGAATCACTCATTAGGATTTTCCTAAATGAAATGTACATGTAGGCTATTTCCTGTTGCGAAAAAGTACAATAATTAGACTATCATATTTATGCAATGGCCACTTCAAATATGGACATATTACCTGTAAGTGTTGTTGATAAATTTTAATACCAGTTATATAATTACGAATAAGATCTAATTCGTAAAGAAAATAATATCATGACAAATCATCTATATATATAATTCACAACTTCAAGACGCAAGACTATTTATAGATTGTGGAATTCCCGAATACGTCGACAACTCGCGACACCGGAAAAAAAACCCACTATAGTGTGGAGACGGGTGGGCTGGATCACAGCAAGCGTTTTGTTTACAGTGGGTCAAGATGGATCACAGCAAGCGTGTTGTTTATATTGATTGATAAGGCGGCGTATGATACGACGCGGGACGACTAGTATTACATAACTGCCGAAACGGGGGAGTAAGGCTCTTACGGGTACGATAAATGTAGCGATTAGTTGGCGTCTGGTATCATAGAGGGGCTCCAGTTTTCAGGTATTTATCATTAGTTCAGAATAGTCCGGAGAAAAAGCCATGCAAAAATTGTTTACTAAAATAGTTTATGTCCTGCAGAGTTTGTCTGGCCCAATAAAAGGGCAATCAATATATCAGACTCAGCAGGTATTGGTAATGTTGAACTAGATTAGATTCACAGATGAGAAACTTTATTTTCATTATTTGTTTTTTTTTTTTACTAATTGTGTTAATCAAAGTAGGTACAACATAAGCTTTTCTTAAAATGATTTAAAACTGTATTAGGCTTTGATATCTACACGAAATGTTTGCAGGGTGTATGCTAACGGTAATAAAAGAAGATTCACCATAGGCAGTTTCGGTCGGTGCACTAATATACTTCCTGGATCTTGACGAAGATGTGGACAACTGTATGACCAAGTGGTCATTAAACTTCTCCAACTACCCAGTATTTTTATACGCACAGAACGACGCAATGGTGAAAATCAGCCGAATACCCCCAGGTAATCCTAGGAATAACTTTATAATACATTGGTACTTCCCTGGGACTATCTTTCCATGTTTATGATCCTATCTCATTCTTGACTCTCTGGTCTGAGACAGATTGTTGTATATTTGGTCTGAGACAGGTTGTTGTCTGTCTGGTCTGAGACAGGTTGTTGTCTGTCTGGTCTGAGACAGATTGTTGTTTGTCTGGTCTGAGACAGATTGTTGTTTGTCTGGTCTGAGACAGGTTGTTGTTTGTCTGGTCTGAGACAGGTTGTTGTCTATCTGGTCTAAGACAGGTTGTTGTCTTTCTGGTCTGAGACAGAATGTTATTTTCATTACTTACGTCAATATCGATTTACGACTGCCCCCCTCCATTCCCCATTTTTTAAGCCCTGATTTTTCATTGTATATTTCAGAATTGTTAAACATGTAGCTCAACTGTATATTAACCGTCTATCTGTTTATTTATCTCATTGAATTCAACAGCTAATATAAAACTATTCAACTGTTATTTTTCAGAAGTTCATTTGGCTGACGTCATGGCAGTATTTGTTCAGTTCAACTGACTACCTAGTATATAATAAAAGGCAAGTGTGTGTTATCTGTTCCAACAATAGTATTTGATAAAGTAATCATGTAACTTGCTTCTGACCTAAAATGGCGTCTTGCCCGTGTCTCGATTCGATATTTCTGTTTGAAAAATCTACAGTTTTAAATAGTTTCTGTGGTTTTTATTATGAAATGTAAAAGTCACAAATATTAAAAAGTAATAATTAACATATAATATCATTCAAATTATTTTAGTTTTTATTACAGCAGATAGCATTTTAACATCGTCAATCGTAAACAATAGTAAAAATCGAAAATTTAATTTTAAATAGTACATTAAAATGGTCACATAAATTGTGTGACGTGGAGGCTGAATGGATAAGCAGTTAGGCGTTATCTCTTTTTTTTATGCTGACTTTCCAGGTTCGATTCCTCTCAGGGACATATTTTATTATTATTATTATTTTTTTTAGAATTTATCCTTTTGTTTGTTTTAATGAAAAGTTACTAAATAGATCTCTTTGACATTTTACAACGTTTTTCTTAACTTCACTTCTTGTCTGTTTGATTGATTGTTTGTTTGTCCGCGAATTTTTGCAATCCAATTTTAGACCACTTTCCGATAAGCTATAGCTCTGATACTTTCAATATAACTCAGAACTCGATGACAATGCAATATTGTTACTATTTTATTATGATTTGATGAGTTTCTTAATAAATAAAACGTTTTTCGTTTTATAAAAATTAGAAGCTCTTATAAAGTCTATTACCATGTGACCAATTTATTCAGAAATTTTTTCAGGCTCATAGAAAAATTATTTTTCTGCTTTTTAGTACGCAAGAAAAACGTTGTTTTTTTTTATAAAATATTTTTTTATAATGTTATTTTTATTTTTAATTGAAATAATGTTTCCTTTGGGATGTTGTAAGAAAAAGAAACAACAGCTAATTAGTTTTTAATTATTTCGTAACTTAAAAAAATATTATTTTGAAAATATGTATCAAAGCTGAATACAGAGGCGTACCTAGGGTGGGGTGAGGGGGTCCAAACTCGAAAGTCCCGCAGGGCATCAGTTTAACCCCCCAACATTATTTTTTACATTAAATATTAAGTACATAATCTCATGTTATGGTATCGAACGTCAACATGCAGGGGCCCCAAAAGAGGCCAAGCCCACGGGCCCCCAAATCACTAGGTTTGGCACTGGCTTTACAATAATCTAATGGGGAGTGTATGACTTAGTCAAAATGAATCACAAGAATTCCGTGAAAATAGAAAGAAAAACAACTGTGCATATGGCTTTAGTTCATCAACAGAAGAGAATGAAAAGTCCAACAATGCAAAATGTAGCAAGAGCACATATGATTAATGAAAATAACATTGACATGCATAGTTGCGGAATTCTAAATGTAATTTGTGAAAATTGAAATGCTAAACATTTTTTAAAATAAATGCCATCTGATTGTAATTTTACACAATGCTGCAGAAAAGGTTAAGTTCATACACCGCACGACATGAAAACTACCCGAGGGAACAAAAATCTTTATTTAAACGTTAGTGATTCTATCAGTAAGCAGACAGTAGTTTGAGTTGCCGTTCATCACTCCCTCACAACGAATTTTTAGGTTGTTGAAAGCTGAGGAGCCCCGTAGCGTGAAAATTCTACAGCGGGGGGGGGGGGGAATAAATGTTATTAAGTGGAGCAAACAAGTAGAGGGGGCCAGAAAAAAACGTTATGGCTTGCAGCTGCGTTTAATTGTATTGAAAAATGGACGAGACTTGCTGTTCAAAAAATGGGCGTCTGTCATCTATTGTGATTATGTATTAAGATATATTGGGAAGGCTATTTTGTTTTTGTGTCCACATTATTTCAAAATTTTTGTATAAAAAAAATAGAAAATTACACCCGTCCTTCGTAGGGCTAAAATACTAGTAAATAAATAAATACAAAAAATCAGCAAACACAACTATTTTTAATTATTAAAAGCTAACGCAACAAATTTTTACTTAACATTGTTTAATAACATGATTGGCAAAAAAAAATAATTAAGTTCTACATTGTGTGGTTAAAGAAATAACAGTTTTCTTAGGTAATATTACAATCAAATAAAAACAACAATAACACAAATGAAATATTTAAATTTAATTACTTAAAAATATAACATATTTAATGCTAAAAGATAGATAAAACGGATTTTCCCTCTATTTCAAACCTAATCTCATGCCGCTGACCTAACGCTTTATCTCTGGTTATATTAATACAGTCATGTTTTAAAAGTGTGTAATATAGATTATATCACGATGGAAAAGCGCACATTGATAGCGCATAGTTAGTTCTGATAACATTGTAATATTTTAAAATCTATCGGCAGCACTAACATTGTTTTTATCTGTTGTTATTACTTTAATAATTGGAAACAAGTGACAAGGTTTGATACATTTCTTTTTAAAGTGAATTGTATGAATAATTAATACACAGGAACATCGTTTTTTTATTTTACATTTTTCAGTCATTTAATACTATTAGGTCTATTATTATTGTTATAGAATAAACAAATTTAGTTTTTAGTTTTGTATTTCAGTTTAGTTATTTTCTTTTCCTGTTACATATCTCAATGAAGGTGTTTAAAGTTTATCTCAGATTTCCTAATAATATTTTGACTTACGTAAAAAATATGTCATTGTTTACAGTATACATTTATATCCTTGACTTGCTTAAAAATATTTATCGTTGTTGTTTCAAAGCTGTTGTTTCCATGCACACCCATAATTTTATGTAAAAAAAAACATAATCTTTTATAACACAAAATCTCTTTTTTCATTCCTGTTGCAGTTTTCCTAGTTTTTGCTCCTTCGACTGCTCTCGAAATTTCAAATTAAAAACATAATCCATTAATACAAAAAGTCCCTGATCCTTTAGATCTACATAAATTCATAGTATAAAAATTACCAATTAAAAAAAAACAACATTTTGTTGAAGTATTTATTGAAATTATAATTTTTGATAAAAAAAAAATTAAATGACTTGGATGAACTTCATGAGATGTTATATGTTTATTAATGTCCGGCTCAACTTTTGTAAGTAGCAGCTGCAAATCCCCACAAGCACAAGTTTCTGGGTTTTTGTATGTGTGAGTGTTTTGAGGTTCATAACGGCACTGGATCAACGTTCTACCCAATAGGAAGACGGAAAAAGCAATAAACAACTTGTGTACAATAACCCATGATCTTTGGGATCTTTTTTTGTAACCAGAATTTGTGGTGTCCTTGTTCAAACATTGGTTTAAGTTCCTCATTTATGTAAATTTCAATAAGCTGCTCTTGTATTAGTGCAGATTCATCTGTTTTAGGGATCTGAGTTTGTCCCCGAGCGAAAGAGTTCTACACCCAGTCGGGAATATCCAAGTGAAGAATATCTTCAAATCTTTGGTTCAGGTCTGCATGAAGAGCCATTAATTGTTGACACCAATCAAGCAAATCTTCATCTCTATTTTGCAATGATTATGCAAAATATATTCAATAAACACAGTATCATTATATAGCATTTGATATCAATAAGACTTTGACACTCACGCTTCGTCCCTGTTTGTCAAATAAATCAGTCATATATATATATATATATATATATATATATATATATATATATATATATATATATATATATATATATATATGTCATTTTTAAGTTATTTAAATTGTGTCGCAAATCGATGTCTTTGCTGTCCAGGAATTCCAACACTGGGTCAAAGAGCGCGTACAATCGATTTTAACATGCACCTTTAGATAACCAACGTTCTTGTGTGTGAAGTAGTCAACTGTTATAGTCTTCGTCATTTTCAAACGAAGTTGAGCATTCCTTTCAATTTAATGACACAATGTACTGAAAATACATTTGGTACAGCTTGTTTTAATATGTCGGAAAGTCTCGGTTTTCTTACCATTGCCGGAGCACCGTCAATAGCAACAGATATGGTATTACTCAAGGGTGTAGCTTTTACATCAAAAAATCTTTTTAATTCAATAAATAACGTTTCACCTTTTGTATCGGTTTACCATTTTGCAAATAACAACTCTTGAAAAAAAATTCTTCTTTTATAAACTAACATAAAATAAGCTTAAAGTAGAACTTTGTTCACTGGTAAAATGGGCTCTCAAACTGTAAAGAAAATTCAGTTGTTTTTAAGTTCTCACATAGAGAATTTTCTATGAACTGAGCCATTTCGTCAATCCTTCATTGTAATGGATTATTACTGAGTGGAGTTCTCAATAATGTCGAAACCTTGATTGTGCAACACGGTGCGTGTTACCTAACTGGTTAAATAATTTTAAATTAAACCTTGCGCGGACCTGTGAAGTTGTTCAGGGACCCCCAAATAAATATTTATCTTCCACGAACCCCCTAAATGATACCGGAGACCCCTGGGGGTCCGTAGGGACCACTTTGGGAACCACTGCTTTAGATTTTGTCTTCATTATATGCCACGCTAAAATTGTTTAATACTTACACCAATAAGTTCTCATAGTATATTTAAAACCTGTATAACAGGCAGACCACACCCATAAAACCTAAACAGATTTACTTTAAAACAAGCAATTAAGCCTGTTCCATTCTGGACACAGGACGTGTTAGCGCATTTTCATGTTATGTATCAGTACGTATGCTATCTTTCAGTAAATATTTGTAAATTTTGGAAATGTTTATAAATTCAATTGTGTAATGCATATATCTGTAAAAAATTAAATATAAAGACGTTTCTTTATATTTGAAAAAAAATTATTTTTTCTTAAATCTAACTACAAGTGGTTTGTGGTTACTGAAATAGGACTCATAATTGAAAACATTCGAAATTATAGTCATTTAATCGTCCGAAAACTCCGTCAATTGTTGCATAGCTCTGATACTTTCAATTAAACTCAGAACACAAGCTTACTATTTCATTTGATGAGTTTCTTAATAAATCTTGGTGAAACTACGTGCTGCAGTATTTCGCACCAAATGAACGGGTTATTGAACGTATAAGGTGTATATATAATATATAAGCCCCTTAGGAGCCCTGAAGCCCGGCCCTCAGGGGTTCTATCGAGAAATGAACTTTTGATGTACACATGGCAGGCCAATACCTACAAAATGATATATACATCATGGGTCTAGGACTTATAGTTGCTGAGATATAGCGCTCCATTATTAATTATGAAAAAAAGTCATTTCTTGGCAGACCAAGACCTACAAAATGATATATACATCATGGGTCTAGGACTTATGGTTGTTGAGATCTAGGGTGATGACAGACGGACGGACGGACGGACGGACAGACAAAACGGGGACAATAGAGCATTTTTTTTTAGAAAATGCTCTAAAAAAAAACACCTAATACGTTAATTGTTAACTTTGTTATACTTTCACCAATAAACTCTCTTAGTTAATTCATATATCACACAACAGGCAGACTTAGAAAAACTTAATAACGTGTATTTAAAACATGCATCCTTTGAATAAGATACATCAAAGTGTGAAGCAAATTATTCTCTGTAGCTACCAAACCTAATCGTTCGTTTTTTTATACACGAATTATCTCACTAAGTTAATATTTACATTAAAGTATTATTAGTAATTGATTCACTATTTCATTAAATAATAATAGATGTTCTACTTACTATTGTGGTTTTAAATTCTCTAATTTCATTCTAAAAGTGATGAAGAAAGTAAATATCATTCAATGAGAAAATCCGATTACTCCACTAAGTTAATTTCTATGAATTGCGTCATCAAAATATTCTAATAATAATTTTAAAAAATCTCAATTAAACTTTCGAACGTCGAAATCTAATTAGGCTGTGTAAGTTTTGAAATAAAATGATCGAGAATAGATATATGTTTTTCTGTAGAATCTAACGATCTAATTTTTAAATAATTTAGAAGGGCGGCGAATGAGATCTGCTCGACAAACAGGAAGCGGAAAAATGTGCATATATGTTACAGGCAAAGTGTGAAATGCCGGCATTCTATAGAATGCCTAGGCAATGTATAGAACGCCTGATGGTCTTAGGCAAAGTATAAAATTTTTAAATTGTGAATACTTTTCCTAGGCATTCTATACAATGCCTAGGCATTCTATAGAATGACTAGTGTCGTTCAGGCAAAGTATCAAAAAAGAACAACAAAAGCCTTTATTGATAAAAACGTATTTAAATATGGAATGAATGCAAAATAAAGCATATGATGTTCATACCGGAAAAAAACAAGACAGCAGAGCTGAGATTGAAGTATTTGCTTCAGCAGGTAAGACTGGATTCACACTTAGAATTGTACCGGTACTATACTTAATTTTCTTCTTTCACAAAAAACACTTCGTATTTAGGTACTTTGATCTGTCATGTTCATATTTCACGAATTAGTGAAGAATTGATAAATAATGAAAAGATTTTGTTTCTGGTGAAAACAAGCAGAACACAACTGGAATGAGCTACTTGTTGCAACAGGGAAGACTAGAATGGCATTTTAAATTGCATTTAATTTTCTTTTTCACACAAATACACCTCATAGTTTGGCATTTTTTACCGCTTCCTGTAGACTGAGAAGTTGCAGCAGATCGGGGAGCTATTTCAAGGTCAGGAACGTCTTCCGCTTTTATTAAATCTTTTGGACATACGATGAATTCTGATCTGGCATATAGTTGCTTCAAGATTCCACGTGCAGTTCTAAGGCGGTAAAAGCCATCTTCTGTCGCGCTCATATCAACTGCCAACAGATTTTGTGAGTCTCCCCGCCCTTTGTCAACATCGGGAATCGTAACTGGCACAATGGCTCCCAAAGGCGCAGTAGGAAATTTTTTGTCCGAATCCGAAGTAAGAGCATTGGCTCTTACTTTAGATAATTCATCGTAGAACCGTCGTTGCATGTCAACATGGCGTGATTCCTGTCCTGGCACTACATTCCCTTCCAACATTGTTACACAGTAATCGGCACTAGAACTATTCTTGTAACTCCCGTCGCTAACTAATGTCAGAATCCAGTCGTATTTATACTCCTATTGTTCCGACCTTAATTTCCCTAATTACGTCACAGTCTCCTTCAGAATAGTTCTCACCTAAGGAGCGCCCCCTGGTCGTCATTGTTGTCTCTCCTAAACTGTCCGTCATCGCCTCCCGGTCTACTTCTAGAGTCGTCGCACCATTGCTGTTTACTACTCTATTGTTTTCTGATCACCTTGTCCTAAGTCGTCTGTCACCTTGTCAACCATTATTTGCATTACTCCCAGGCACGCCGAGAGGGGGAAGGGGGTCATTGCCAGGGGGCCCGCATCTGTAAGGGGGCCCGGCCGCCCCGACCATGTCAATTTTTTCACGACTCATTTTTAAATAGGGGCCGCAATGACGTCCTGCCTTGGGGCCCTAGTTGGCTCTGATTACTCCTACTTCTGATATGTCTTCTTATCTTACAACGTCGAAGGGGATTGTCTGTCTCTAAATCTACTCTAGTGCCTATCAAGGCAAATTACATACTTTGCCGAACGGGAACTCGGCATTTTATAGAATACCTAGGCAATGTATGAAATAGTAATTTATTTCATACTTTGCCTGAAAAATTCAGGCATTCTATACACACTTTGCCGGTAACATATATATATATATATATATATATATATATATATATATATATATATATATATACCTGGACCGGATTACGAATATAAAAGTTGACAAAGTTACTTGTTTGTGTATGGCACAGGCTTAATTTTCATTAACACCATCCAGTTTTGGGAGGAGGGAGGGAGATAAAGAACGATTGAGAGATGGAGAGGGAGGGAAGGAGAGAGAAGGGGAAGAGAGAGTGGGAGGGATTTAAAGAGTAAACATAAGAATATATTGCTTAAAAATAGTTTATTTACCAACAACGCTGTTGTATGCGATAAAGTTAATTTCAATCTCTCTTGAATCATCCCCTATTTTTACAACCTGACCTTAAAAAAAATGGAACTATCCAATACAATAGGACAATGTCAATGCTCCCTCTAATTTTCGAAGGCTGTGTGTGCCCTGCGCAATTATGGACGGAAATTTAAACATTTGTGCGCAACACTACACGGTATATTGTCCAATCAAACGTAACATTAGCTCGCGCATGGTAATTAATAATTTAAAAAAACGGTATGTTATGACCTTATCGCAGATTTTCCAACTGTATAGGAATTAAAAAAAATGATACCAATTTAGAGGCATACACATACTACTTTATATGTTTTAAATATGTTCTTACCATAATCAACACGTTTAAAAAGTATATTTTTCAATTTTCAGCCAGATGGTAAAATCTGACGGCGTAACAATGGAGCAAGGCAAACAAAGAATACAAATTTCAATTCCATCTTTCGTGCTGCTGGAGAAACGAGAGACATGGAATCCAGCACCGCTCATAGATGTTCTTGGAGTGAAGCTAACAAGCTGTGCAGAAATAAAGAAAAGTAATGAACGATCCGCATTCAAGAACAAACTTGAAGAAACGACGACAGTGGATGAAGTTAAAAATTGGGCGCCAGATTTGAATGAGCTCGAACCAGTTTTTGGACAAACTTATCTTATGATATGTGCCATGTTCGGTTTTAATGATCTGGGGAAACAGTTGATTATAGACGGAGCAGATGTTGACAAGCAGAACCACGAGGGTGTGACTGCTTTGATGTTGGCCTGTATGTACGGGGAAGAAACACTTGCTAAGACTTTACTTACTAACAATGCAAATGTCAACATGAAAGACAACAGGCATATGGATGCGTTGATGTGGGCAGTTTTATTTAGCAATGAAACATTGACCAAAATGCTTTTGGACTATAATGCTGATGTCAATAGCAAAACCCCAAGTGGTTTAAATGCGATGCACATTGCTGTGGAGAAAGGTTTAACTGATATTGTTAAATTACTCGTTGAAAAAAACTGTGATGTTTCATCAAAATCCAAGGATGGCTGGACTCCACTCATGAAAAGCGCTCACCTAAACCATTCTATGATAGCCGAACTACTTGTAGAGAAGGGAGCTGATGTTCATGAGAAGAACGAAAAAGGTAACACCGCCCTTCACATCAGTTGTTTGTATCAGAGCTCAGACTGTGTGGATCTTTTGTTGGAACACGGCGCTGATGTCAACTGTACCAACTGTCAAGGTATGACGCCTCTGATGTTTGCAGCGTTTAATGATGAAACGTCTATAATAAAAAAACTGACACCCAAGAATGCGACTATAAAATCTTTACATGACAGGTGTAACTTGAAACGTACTGCAATATTTTATGCCGTCTTCAATAATTGTCAGAAGGTTGTAAATTTTCTTATCTCTGAGAATGCAGAAACCAGTATATTGGATGCTTTTGGGTTTTCCCCTCTTGTTTATGCTTGTCAAAAAGGATTTTCAGAAGTAGCCGTTAAACTGCTAAAGTATAAAAAAGAAAAGTGGTATAAAGATGATGAATATCCACTGTGTCTGCATTTTGCTGTTACAGCAAATAACATGCAAATAACGATGAGTTTGTTGAACATTCTGAAAGATGAAAAAGATAAAAAACTATTTTCAGTTATTTGTGATCCAGTTAAAACTTTGAATGTCCCTTTAATTGTCAGTGCAGCTATGACGGGAAACACAGAAATGGTAAATCTTATGCTGAAAGCTGGCGCCCTGGTGAATATTGGACATTATGTGGGCAGATCTGCTTTACATATATGTGTCATACGAAATGATATCAGTGGAGTTCGATTGCTAGTTTCAAAGCATAATGCTGATGTCAATATAAGAGATGAATTTGGAAGCACACCTCTAAATATAGCTTCAATGAAGAGAAACAAAGAAATTGTTGATTTCCTCATCTTGAATAAAGCTTCAAAATATCTTAAAAATGTTTTAGGACTTTCAGCCATGCAACTGGCATCGTTTTATGGTTTCTGCGATATTGTTGAAAGTCTGTACGGAGATGATTATGATTTGGAACTTACAGAGAATCAAGAATGGACACCTCTTATGTTGTCCATACAAAATGGCGATATTCAAACTTTCAAGTTTCTATTATCTAAAGGTGCACAAGTAAATGCAACTTATACACTTTGTGTAACACCTTTGATGATAGCATCAGGCCACGGCACGGTGGAAATAGTATCAATACTTATAGATAACAAGGTGTCATTGAATGCCGTCGATATAAATGGACAAACGTCATTGGTGCATGCTACAATAAATGGACACAGACACGTTTCAGAAATTCTTCTTAGTAATGGGGCTCAGGTGGATAAAGAAGACAGTTTTAAAAGAACACCATTAATGTACGCAGCTCAAAGAGGAGACGTAGAGAGTATGAAACTGTTTATACAGCTATTAGAGAACTATTGTGAGCTATTAGAGAACAAAGATATGTAACCATTTTCTACGACTAAAAATAATACGGAAAGGTGACGGAAATAGAAGCGAGCCATTGAAATAACTGCAAACACAAGCTGGAAGATTTGAAAGGTGGACTATCTTTGCATATTTGGCAAACCTATTTATTTGTTATAAGGCAGAAGAAAGTTTTTGAAATTTCTAAAATAATACCTTTAGAAAAGCAGCAGTTGGATAAGACTTTTAAGTTATGCTAGTGGACGGGACATTGCATAGAAGTCCGGAAACTCATGCCAGAATCTTAAGTATCCATACTTAGTGAACATAGTTTGTCGTAGGACAATCATTGGTCAAACACAAGGTTTTTCCGAAGAGTTTGATGGGGGGGGGGGGGGGTACGCGCTGAAGCAAAAAAAACTGAACCAAGAATTATTTCGAATACAAACAAAACAACCTGCTTACACGAAGCTTTATTGAGTGGCGTCGAATGTACCCCTTCCTGTAACAACTAAGAAATAATTCTCACAAGCAAAAATAATTCATCCCATGGAAATTTATTGACAGAGCCTGTTTATTAAAGATTACTTACGTCACGATTTTAGTCACCAGCTCAACTGAAAAGCGGACACGTTGCAAGAATTCAGAATGTCGCCGTACATGTCATGTTGGAACATTTCTGTATATACAGAGTGGCTTTGCCAAAAAGCACAAGATATCTTCATATGTTACAGTGGGGCGAATGGCGATTAGTGTAGAAGATGCTCGACTATCATCCTGAGAGTCCTGGATTCGATCCTCGGCGAGAACCATGGTAATTTTTCCAGGGCCTGCGAAAGTTGGCCCAAGTCGTACACGCCCACTCAGCTTTGAATGGGTAAATGAGTTTAGTTTAATTGGGTAGCTAAAGGCGGATGTGAGGTAACCTCACAATCCTTTTATAGGGTGAGGTTAAATAGACAAAAGAATTCCGTCCTTTAGGCTAAGGGAACTTTTTTTCTTTCATTAAAAGTTAGATATTAAAAAAAGATTTGAGTCGATTACCTTTGCATGACTTGAAATGGCTTTCTTTATTTTCATACATATGCATACATAGTAGATATATTTTCCCACATAAAGCGGTCACAGATTTTCGTCGGTAGGCAAAAAAAAATCATTGTTTAGCGTTGAATTTAAATAGAACTCTACCATGACACTATTAAATTTGTGGCAAAAGTGAGTTGGTAACAGAACAGTGGCGTCATTTTTTTTTCTCTTCATGAGTTTTTAAAACGTTTGCCTGGTAAAATTATGTAGGCCTAATGATACTCTGACATGTAATGTATAAAACATCCCATTTAAGGAATTTACTAGTGGGCTTGGAAAAAGATTGTCCTGATTTAGACAAAAATATTGAATGGGTTAGATATGTATTCAGTTTTTTCTTAAAAAGTCATAACATTTATCTTGTCTTTTATAAATACATATCTTTGGGTAGAAGCCTTTTTAGCATTTATATACATTACGTTAAAAAAAAAACGAACTGGATTTTATATGTGGAACCACATCTCAGATTGAAATTCACAACCAGATAACCTAACTATGATGTCTATCTTCTCAACATAAACAACTATATCCAACTCATGGATTATTACGATTACTTTTTATATGTTTTATTTATTTTATCTATATTTTATTATAAACATCATTTATTTTTCATTTATTATTACATTATATATGATAAAGGAATAAAATATTTTAGTTGTTAATAAAGTGTATGCTTTCAGAAATTAGCTTTACGAAAATAAAGAAAGGGGGCGGGGGGTGTACGAATGTCAAAAGTTTGAGAAACACTGGGCTAACACAATAGTTCTAGTCACAACTCGACAGTGGGTTGCGGACGAATTTTCAGGTTTGTAGTGAATGAATAAAAATTTATAATTAATTGAACGGGAGTTTCGAAGTCAGAGACTCTGAATTTGTATTATATTGGTAGTCTAGATTGGAATAAATCAACAACATAAATAACAACCCTAATAATAAGGTAAGTGTTAGACCATCTTAGATCAATGTATCAACAGGAGTCTGCGATGATTTAATTTCATGACGCATATGAAAGGAAATATTTTGTTAATGTAGCGACTTATTTTGATATGTTAATTATTAACTTGTAATAATTAAACGGTCACAAAACAAATATTTCATCGCAGCTTCTAAAAAAAAAATCTGATACGCTGATGAACATTGTTTGTTCTTTTTCACTGATATATATATATATACATATATATATATATATATACATATATAAATATCGATACAGTTGAAATTATAAATACAATTATTGCTACTAAAGGATGATGACATTGGTGCGACTACTGTGGAAAAGGAAATATAAAAAATAAAAATAAAATATAAAAAAAAACTTTATTATTAAAGGTATAAAATATAAAGGTCATACAAATATTTATAGAAATTCGGATGACTGATCAAATAAAACTTGTGCATCAATATCGACTGTCCTCTGCATTCCGTTATTTTTATCAATTTATAAAGCGTCCCATTAATAGAATATCAAATTTAGTACTTTGTTCAAATATGGTTCAAATTTTCAATGACCTGAGTTTGGAGACACATCTAGCCATTAATATTTTGAATTTAAAATTTTTCATTCCGTAAATTACTATTCCACAATGGTGCACACGCTTAAATCATCAATTTTTGTTTTTATAAATATTTGCATCACCATAAGATTTCGTAAATTTTAATTAAATCGTATTTAATTTTTTTTAAATATTTTATTTGATAATTCTTAGCGTTGAAAAAAATATCAGATTGCAATTCCGTACTTATCATGTATAACATCATAAATAAAGAAAACCAAACGTGTCTTTTTTCACGTCGAGAGCCCACTTCATCTAAATCTTCTTCACTACCACATTGCACTCAGAATTTTTTTTTTTTACACCTAACACGATATCGGACCAGCGCTACACCTGACGTCATTTAATCTTTTTGTACATTTACCTCTTATATGAACATTACAAAAATGTAAATACCTTCGCTGTCTTTAAGATTTAATTAACTGACTCGCCCATTTGAATATGATGCCTTGTCATCAAGATTACACAAGTGTTTTAAATGTCGAATCGACTGTCTACCTGAGTGTCCCTGGTTTGATCTTCGGTGAATACAAATGAGTATTTCATGTCATGGCTAAAGAGACCCCCCCCCCCGTTATATCTATTGTGGTGCCTCTATGGTCATTATACTATCGGCTATGGTGGGGATGAAAGAAGGGCATCATAAAAACCGTCTCATTCGTGGTTTATAGGATCTTAGAGATTTCATCTCATCCTTACATGGACTTCACACACCTGCGGCCGTATTACAGATAAATGGCGATCTTGAAATACATTACATTTTTTTATGATATATTTCTTCATAAATATATTTATTTCAATCAGTCTTGCGACCGACTTAACAAGGGTAAACGGTTCAGATGAAACCCTGCTTTACATTATATACAGTATCTCATAGGCGTACCCAAACCATAAGTAGTTTTTATCATGAAACACCGCTATCAGTGATGTGAAAAACTAAGAGTTTTCCATGTAAGACTTTTGGACTGGTTTGAGTCAGGTTAAAGTGAATTCAACACTAAACAAAAAAAACCCAGGCTAAGGTGAAAAAAAAAAAACTAACTATACAGTATAATATTAATTAGACACTACTATTACAATTTTATTTCTAACTTTGAATTACAGAGTATATTGTAACAGCAAACATGGACAATTTGCAACAAACGATACTGGAAGCATTAAAGACATTTGAAGTAAAAAGTAATTTACTTAATTCTCAACCTAACGATCTTTTATCGGCACTTGGCCTTCTCCAACCCAACTTCGAATTTTTAAAGAAATCTTTAGCGTCTTCATCCAAATTTAAGACGGAACTTGACGAGGCGCATGACCTGGAGGACTCTAAAACGCTTTCATGCGGGCTGAATGAGTTCGAATCTAACTTCGAGATGACTTATCTCATGATCTGTGCCATATTTGGATATACTGAGAAAGGTATGGAATTAATATCGAAAGGAGCTGATGTCAATAAACAAAATAATCAAGGTCTATCAGCCTTAATGTTTGCTTCGATGTTCGATTTTAAAGATTGTGTACAGATGTTGCTCGAGAAAGGAGCAGATGTAAACCTACAAGATGCCGGTCATATGAATGCATTAATGTGGGCAGTTCTCAATGACAAAGACGACACTGTAAAAGTTCTCATTAAAAAACAACGTAGATGTCAGTAAAACTCCAAGTGGCTTGAATGTAGTTGCATATCGCAGTTCAAAAAAATTCAAATGATATTGTTGAATTGATACTTGACAGAAATGTTGACGTTTTATCAAAATCTTTAGACGGTTGGACGCCTTTAATGAAAAGTGCTTGCTTGGATGATATCCAGATAGCCAAACTACTTCTTGATAAAAAAGCTGCCATAAACGAAATAAACCCAGAGGGCAACACTGCCTTACACATTTGTGCTATGAACCATAACCCTAAGTGTATGGGTCTGCTTCTAAAGAAAGGAGCTGATGTCAACTGTAAAAATCTCAAAGGCATATCGCCACTTAAGTATGCAGCTTTCACGGATAATGTGCAGTTAGTTGAGAAATTATTGAAACAAAAAGCCCAAATTAATGTTGAAAATAATGAGAAGTACACTGCTCTTTTTTTCGCTGTGTTTGGAAATTCAAAAAATGCCTTAAAGATGTTAATTAAAGCACAAGCAAATACTGAAATATATGATATGACAGGTTGTTCGCCTCTAGCATATGCATGTAGAGTTGACTGCCTGGATATAGCTAAGATATTATTAGAAAAAAAAGAAGAAAACTGGCATAGGACAGCTGAATTTCTAATTTGTTTACAGATTGCCATTCAAGTGAAAGCTGTAGATATTACGAAATGTTTATTAAATTTTAAAAACAAGAAAAATATTTTGAAAGAATTAGTCTCCGCGCCACTGGTCATTTTCTCCATCCCCCCACTAATCCCTGCTGCGATGCAAGGGAATAAAGAAATAATTCAGTTTCTTTTACAAGCTGGCGCTGATGTCAACTCAGTCAATATTCTCCATCAATCTGCCTTGATGATCAGTATAATAAGAAATGATATCAATATAGCAAAACTGTTGGTTACAAGATATAAGGCCGATGTCAATTTGGCAGACAGTTTAGGAAACACGCCTTTGACGTTAGCAGTTGCTGCTAACAATAAAGAAATTGTAGACCTTCTCCTTAAAAATGAAGCTTCAAGATATTGGACCAACATACAAATGATTTCAGCAATGATGCAGGCAGCATACATTGGCAACTGTGATATCGTCCACTCTCTTTATGAAACAGATTATGACCTGGAGCTTGCAGACAATCAAGGATGGACACCTTTGATGTTCGCGTGTCTCTCTGGAGACCTTGCGACAGTTCAGTTCTTACTGGATAAAGGTGCCAAAATAAATCCCATTTCCAATGTTTGTGTCACACCACTGATAATTGCTTCAGCTCATGGTAAGGAAAAAGTAGTTTCGTTGTTAGTGCAGCGTAAAGCATCCATTAACCACACAGACATACAGGGAAGAACAGCACTAATGCACGCAGCATTGAATGGTCACACAAATATTTTGAAAATACTTCTTAAAGGCGGAGCTGAAGTTAATAGAGCAGATTCGAGAAAGAAAACAGCTTTGATGTTTGCTGTTGAAAGAGGAGGGAGATGCATATGAGCTCTTAAATAATTTTTCTTACTTTGTTACAAAGCCGACTGCAATATGTGTGACATCAGGGAATTTAAGGCATTGATGATCAGCGCTTCTCCGGATGGCACAGAGTGCATGGAAATAATTTTCAAAATTGAGTGATCTTGGAGCCTTCAATAATGAAGGCAATACTGCTTTACACTTTTGTTCCTCGGAAGGGCACAATACAGCTGTACATAGTTACTTCAGCAAAAGCTTGATCCCAACAAAACCAACCGTGATGGCAACACTCCTCTAATGTTAGCAGCTGCAAAGGGACACAAAGAAGTGGTTGAAACTTTACTGAAATGTGCAGCTGTAAATAGACAACTATGTAATAGTAATGACGGCAAGTCGCCCCTGATAATTGCGGCACAATGCGACAGTTTATCTACTGTGAAGCTGTTGGTAGAATCAGGAGCTGATGTAAACGCCACTTCCATTACAGGTGACACAGCTCTTCATCTCAGTGTTGTCAATGGCTATGTCAATGTTGTTGATTTCCTGTTAAAAATTAAAGAAATTGAACTAAATAGTACAAACAAAAATGATGAAACGCCGTTAATTTGTTGCTTGATGTACGGGAAATTTGAAATTATGAGGAAGTTGATTGATGCTGGCGCAGATATTAAGAGAATGAACCCATCCGGAGATAATGTCATAGACCTATGTATCAAACAAAATTGTATACAAGCCTTAAGAATTATTTTACAGATTTATCAACTAACACTGACGGAAAAAATGACGCTATCAAATGCGCCAGAAGAAACAGGTTTAATGAAATTGTAGAACTTTTAGAGACTGTTCAACCAAGTGGAGAGATGAAAGGTTGGTCTAATATGATATTTTCATACAAACAAGTTACATAAGTTTTGTTTTAACGTAGTACATTATTTTTATTTTTTCATGTGTCGATGTGACCTTTATTACAGAGAACGACACTTCATCCTTATGTGAAATTCGCCGAAAGACTTTTGTCCGGAAATATATGACAGATAATAGTTCCACTGGTGCTGCTAATGAAAAAGCACAAGAAAACCAATGTTACCAGCCTCATGTTTCACAGACGTCTGCACCAAACCAAAAATTTAAGTACGATATTTTAAATTGTTATGAAATATCTATCTATCATTAAAAAAGGAATATATATATATATATACATATATATATATATATATATATATATATATATATATATATATATATAATCTGTCTGTGTGTCTGTCTGTCTATCTTTTTATCTATCTATCTGTCTGTCTGTCTTTGTAAACATATTTTTGTATGTATAAAATGCCCGACGTTGCTCCGAAATGACAAGTTCACATACAAGGAACATAGCTGACCAGAACAAATCTTCGATGGTACATAAAGTGATAATACGTCTAGAACCGTCTCTCAAACATCTAGGATGATTAATGTCAAAAAAAAAAGACGCGTAATAGATTCTCAGTTTTATACCTTGGAAACTGATCACTGGTAATTTATTTTCTTCCTCGAGTTAAGTGGTTATCAAACTTTTACACTTCGCGACACACAAAGAAAACGTTTGTTCTACATGATTCACCGGTTTTAGTATATATAGAGAAACAGATTCTACATAGATTATAGGTTAATCAACGATATATTTAAATTGTGTTCACTACTCACCATAAAATCCACACGCGATTCACCAAGTGTTTGGGGCATTCACTTAAAGTTAAAGAGCCGCTCATCTTAATTGAGTTCAAATTTAAAATGCGATAAATATAAACATTAAATATTTTAAAAACAACTTTTATTATAAATCAACTGTTATGATGTTTATTTTTCTTTATGTAACTTATAAACACCCAATTTTTTTTTTTTAGAAAACTGAAATAAATTATATTCTATTGATTTTACCGGCATAATGTTACATTTTTTATTGTTGTCTTTTTTGATTATGTCATTTGAAAAAAAAAATGTTGCGTTAAAAATTGTCCTGAGATGTTATATCAATATACTATCATTGAAGAAGGTTGTCTGATTTTTGTCTATTTTAACGCGTTATTAGTCAGATAGATATTTGGATTTATTGTTTTACCGACTACTGAAAGGTAATTGTGGAGTATTTTATCGCATGCCGTTTTGTTGTAATTTTGATAGATGATATATCGCAGAGTTCACGACTTTTCAATTTTTTGGGTACAGTCTTCAGCAATTCGTTACAAGTTTAAATTTTCACAAAGTGCAGTTTTATTAAACTTAGTTAATTGTGTATTCAATCTATTTTTTTAAATATAAAATACGTCTTATGAAAAGGAATTGAATTAAATTCATCTGCATTAGCAATCTGAAAGTATCTGACTCGTACTGTGATTCATATTAGATAAAAAATATAAATGGTAAGATAATTATCATAAAATGAAAATACGACATCTTTTGATATTATGAGTACAATCTCTCGGTAGGATTTCTTCAGTGAGAGCATTTTGTATACTATATGACTTATGATTCTCTACATACATTTCGTCTTAAAAAACAATAATAAAAATTCAGAAATTTTCCTAATTTAATAGTGAATTTGTTTTTTTTTATTCCTCACTGAGCCCGCGAATAATATAAAGACATCTTATAAAATTAGAATGAGGGCTGAAGCTAAGACAGCACCAAAGTAGATATTGGTAACACTGTATTAGGAGGGACGGATGTCAGGCCGCGTGTCAGACCTGAGGGCCCCCCTGGTTCGTTTTTCCGGTGAGGACAAGAAAATATTTAAAGTTATGTTAAAAGTTTCCCGATATATGTACCGTGGTGCCTCCATGGCCATGAACCATTGGCTATAGTGAGGATGAAAGTCACCTTAAAAAGCCAACTGACCTCACCGTTAACTGGCAATCACAAACAATATACAATGATTTACAAAGACGCTTGCACGCATCTTAATACAACGGGAGATAACACTGTGCAACACAATTCTTAGTAAATTATAAGATGTTAGGTGATTTTTATATATATATCAGTGATGCTGGATTTCAAATAGGTAGTCAGAATATTTCTAGCACGTGAGGATTTTGTTTTATGTTACATTACAACTGTTGCAATGCATTATATTTCGCTGTGGCTAGAGTTCCGTCTAGACGGACTCCGTATTATTTTTTTTCGGGGTCCGTCTATAGATGTGCGCATGCGCGACAATCGAGATTAAGAGTAAAGATGTCCGCATGCACGGCAATTATTCTTTATTACTTTTTTCGGGTCTGTCCAAGCCTAATAAATTCAGAGGAAAACAATATCATTCAAACTACAAAAGTTGACGAATAAAACAAAAAATTATGCGCTAAATCAGTATCTATCGGTCCCCCCTTTCCCAGAAACCATATAAAATACACGTTTTTTTCTTATACTTATATTAAATATCAACGAAGTCTTGGGGAAAAAAGACAGTGACAAATTCCTTATTTCTTTTTGTGACATTTTTTTAAACAAATAAACACTGTATAGTTTGTTTCACTGTTGATAGAGATTATAAAGAATCTAGTCGTCCCGCGTCGTAATACGTCGCCTTATCAATCGATATAAACAACATGCTTGCAGTGATGCATCTTGACCCACTTTAAACAACACGCTCGATGTGATCCAGCCCCCCCCCCGCCCCCCCCCACCGATCTCCACACTATAGTGTTTTTTTCCGGTGTCGCGAGTTGTATCGGGAATTCCACAATCTATAAATAGTCCTGCGTCTTCTCGAAGTTGTGTTATATATATATAGATTATACATGTTTTTTTTTATTTGTTAATAAAACTATTTTTGCGTTACACTTTAACAATTTCAGAGTGGCCTATATATTTTCAAATTTACTAAATAATAATAAGATTATGAAACGAAAAAATCTATAGACGGACCCCGTAAAAAATAATACGGAGTCCGTCTTCAGACGGAACTTATACGTGTTTAGTTAAAGTAATAAGTATATTTTGATTAAAAAGATGGCTGAGAGACGCTGATGTGCAAAACCATCCTGGCAGTTTTTGTTGTTTGTGGATTATTCACTCTGAAGTCACAGAGAAAAAATATCACTCCCTTTGGTCAAATTTGGTTATAATGCTTACTTTAGTATGAAGCTTGAGACCAAGACAAGAAATGGGCAACACACATAATTTGTGTGTCATGCTACTCGAATTTGACGTGCAGTGGCTGAAGGGCAAAAGAAGTTTATCATTTGCAATTTCTATGGTTTGGAGAGAACTACGAGACCACATCCACGATTGTTACTTTTGTATGACAAAGACAGCAGGATTTTCTGGTAAAAAAAGGAAAAGATTGGAATATCCTAATGCAACTTCTGCGATTAGACTTCTGCCTCATGACTTTACATTGCTGATTCCTGAGTTTCCTAGTGACATTGTCAAAAGTGATGTGAATCAGCGTCTACATTTTGTCCTGTTATTGAAAGTGATGACTTCTTTGATGCACCTGAAGACGGTAAAGTCGATTCATCGAACAAACTGAACTCAACGATTTAGTTAAAGATCTGAATTTACTGATGGATAACGGGAGAGTTATTTGCGTCTTGTTTTCAACAGTGGAATCTCTTGTCAAAAGGCACTAAGATAACAGTTTACAGAAAACGAAGTGCAAATTTTTCAAAATTTTTGAAGAAATAGAGCAATCGCCTTACTGCAAAGATATAGAAGGTCTTATGAATGAGCTTGGCTGTGAATTCACACAAAAGTCATGAATGGCGTCTGTTCATAGATGTTCGAAGACAAGCCTTAAGGCAATTCTTCTTCACAATGGCAACTCACTGTTCTGAAAAATATTCTACAAGCGTAGATATGAAAAAAATGTGAAATAACTAACTATAGGAAATTTAGCTGGAATATTTGTGCTGACTTTAAAGTCAGTGGTTAGTGATGATCATGTAAAGTGGTAACACAAAGTACTGCTGCTTCTTGTGTTTGTGGGACAGCCGTGCTTATAAGCAGCATTATTCACAGAAGCAGTGGCCGGTGATATCTGAATATGTCCCAGGAAAACACAATGTAAAGCACAGTCCACTACCACAAAAAGACAAAATTTATCTCCCATCTCTTTCCATCAAGTTGATTAATGAAAACTTTGTGAAAGCTCTAAAGGCAACTCCAATGCTTTTCAGCATCAAAGAAATATTTCAACAATAAGGATGCTAAAAATCACAGAAGGAGTCTTTATAAGACTTCAAATTGTATATGTTATAATGAATGACTCCATGTTTACTTCAAAGCTGACTGATTTGGTGAAATAGACAGCTTGGAACTCATCTGCTGTCGCTGTTAATGGGTTTCTTGAAAACAGACAATCTGTCGACTACAGAGAATTTATCAAGAAACTTATAAAGGATTACGAGGCCATTGGAGCAAATGTATTCTTAAAATGCATTTCCTGCATTCTCATTGATTTTTATCCTGACAATTTAGGTGAAGTAAGTGATGAGTACAGAGAACGGTAGTTTCACCAGGACATTTCAGTGATGGAACAGCGATATCGAGGAAAATATAGTCCAGCTATGATGGGTGATTTTCGTTGGTTTTTGCAGAGGGAAAGCAGTTCAGCACACAAAGAAATGAAGAACTTGTCACCACTTTCCCACTTCTGCAAGAAAACATCAAAACAGTGACTAGCTCATTCAGCAAAAAAACATTAACTTTCTGAGTATAGCTTTTA
>JAGDYQ010000031.1:7155000-7170715 GCA_021962125.1 Bulinus truncatus | reverse complement strand
CTTCATTTCTTACAATGACTATGGATTCCTGTTGTTTTAACCACTTCGGTGTTGAAATACACGTTTTTTCCATACGAGTTTTTTTTGCAGAGGATGATTCCATTTTGTTTCTGTTAAATTGTTAATCCTTTTTTGTCCTAGTAAATAGAATAAGAAATAATAATAAAGTATAAAAGTTTGTAAACAATATTTCAACAGAGGAATCACGTAGGAAAAAAGAATAATTAATTTTATAGTGTACTTGGGAAAATTCAAATTTTAAGAAAACCACGAGTACTGACAGTTGTCACGTTGAGGAGGTAGACTCTGTAACCAATGGCAAAATTTGTCATAAACATAATAGTTTAAATACATAGAAAGAATTTGTAACCAAGAAATCAAATTAAACAGAGCAATACTTACAGATAATTTTTAAAGACATTTGAACCAGATTTGCCCGAACATAAATTCGCAGCAATTAACCAAAGAAATTTTAAGAGTATTTTCGAAAAAAAATGCTCTATTGTCCCCATTTTGTCTGTCTGTCTGTCCGTAATCACCCTACATCTCAACAACCATAAGTTCTAGACCCATGATGTATATATCATTTTGTAGGTCTTGGCCTGCCATGTGTGCAGCAAAAGTTCATTTCGCGATCTGACCTCTGAGGGCCGTAAAAGGGGGCTTATAAAGTACCGTTTTTTACTATATAAGCTATATTAATAAAGGAGCGCCCTATATCTCAGCAACCATAAGTTCTAGACCCATGATGTATATATCATTTAGTAGGTCTTGGCCTGTCATGTGTACATCAAAAGTTCATTTTGCGATAGGACCTCTGAGGGTCGGGCTTCACGGCTCCTAAGGGGCTTATATATTATATATATGGCCCCATTCTACACCTTGTACGTTCAATAACCCATTCATTTGGTGCGAAATACTGCAGCACGTAGTTTCACCAAGATTTATTAAGAAACTCATCAAATGAAATAGTAAGCTTGTGTTCTCAGTTTAATTGAAAGTATCAGAGCTATGCAACAATTGACGGAGTTTCCGGACGATTAAATGACTACAATTTCGAATGTTTTCAATTATGAGTCCTATTTCAGTAACCACAAACCACTTGTAGTTAGATTTAAAAGAAAATATATTTTTTTTCAAATATAAAGAAACATCTTTATAATATTTTTTTTAACAGATATATGCATTACACAATTGAATTTATAAACATTTCCAAAATTTACAAATATTTACTGAAATCTAACAAACGTACTGATACATAAAACGAAAATGCGCTAACACGTCCTGTGTCCAGAATGGAACAGGCTTAATTGCTTGTTTTTATAATGTAATTTTTATTTTGTTTATCTCAAGAATGCTGCTCTTTTGAAAATCATGCTATAGACTACTATAGTTCAGTTTATTTGAATATCGAAGTATGATGCACGACTGGATTTAGAGGCGGACGTACCGAACACAGGCCTTGGACGGACCCTTCTCCCACCCGCCAATTGTCTTCTGCGCTCGGGGAATTCAGTAAGCCTCGGAGTGGGTGGGGAGAGTGGGCGGTTAAATAATATTATAGCTGTAACAAGAATGGTCAGCTACTCTGACGCCTTAAAAGGGCCAACTCGGGACAACCGTGGTAAGGATTGAGGTAGAATTAGGTCAAGGGGAAAGAGTACATGACCACATGACAAATACTTATAAATCTTTACCACTTCTGGTGTCAATGAAGACTATTTTTTTCTTTTTGTTTGTTGGTAATTTTGATGATTTTGTACCGAACTGTAAACGATGCATTATTAGAACATGTACATGTCTTGCTTTTGTATCATTAACTTAACATTTTACTTCATTGTTTCTTTATGTTACATCCAAGTCTATAGAAAAAAGACACCGGAAAATTGCGGGCGATTTGGTTGATATGAGGCAGAACGAAAAATAGCTCGTCTACAGTATACATACATAATTTACATAATCTATATAAATAAGCAGTCTACAGTACACATACATAATCTATATAAATAAGCTTAGCTATATTTAAACTTTATTAGACGGAACCCGAAAAAATAATAATACAGAGTCCGCTTAGTGGAACCCTAGACACTGAGTAACGAATAAATCATACGATTCAAACAATTATGAAAAAACAATAATAAAGTTTATGTATAGCTAAGCTAAGTGCATATTTGCCACGGGTCCGAATAACAATCAGACTTTATTGGGACGGAGTCTGAATAAAAATCGGAGTTTATTGGTACCCGGGTCCGAATAGTCACTTCGTATTTTTATAATTAATAAATAAAAATACTGAAGTCTTTAAAATATTTTAAATAATGTATCATTTTACTATTTGCTAATTTGATCACTGAAATAACTTTTTATTACTTATGAAAATGGCGACTAGTGAAACCTCAGTCGAAAATAATGATATGATTCTGGATGCACTGAAATGGTTTGTTTTTAGTAAAACCGACATGCGTATATTTTTCAAGTTTCTGACTATGGGGGTGAACGCGGCAAAATTTGCATAACTTTTTATCAGCGGCATGTTTGCGTGGCGCAATTACAAAAAATTTTGTCTCGTGTGATACTATCTTAATAGGAAGCTGGAGCCGTGCCGGAGCCGGAGCTGTCAAATTTGTGGGAGCCGGAACCGGAAAAATATTTGGCGGCTCCGCAAGCCTGGACTCACAGCACGCGTGCCATAAGTTCGACATCCCACCGCACTATACTAAATCATCTCCTCCGATCAGTGAATTGTAAAGCCTGGTTGTTTTGCCCTTACCCAAGGAGGGTGGGGTGGGTTGTGTGTGTGCGTGTGTGTGGGGGGGGGGGGCTAAACGAAACACGTTTAACTGGTTCTCGTTGTGCACACAGTAGACTCTGGTTCCGCCTGAACTATTATAGCATGTACATTGTAATTATAGGCGGTGAATGGATCTTTTAATTCAACTAACGAAACCACGACACACAGCCCGTAGCGTGCGGGGATGGCCTGGGGGGGGGGGCGGGCTCCCCCTGCGTTTTGTATGGCCTCCCCTCTGCTTTTTTGCTCTACTTAGTAACATTTTGTCTGTCCCCCCACCCCCCTGCTATTGGCCTGGCCCCCTGCTGTAAAATTTTCACGCTACGGGGCTGCACGAGACCTTGATTGCCTACCCCAGAGAAAGTCGTTTATATATATATGTATATATATATATATATATATATATATATATATATCAACTGGGTGACGCAAGAAATTTAAAATTTATGAACTAATGCATTAACAGAAACTTAGCCCACCCCAACACACTAGCAACACACCGCCCTACAATGCACACCTTTAAACTAACCAACAGTATATCAGCACTCAGGACAAAAAAATAGTCTCCACCTAAAAAATATAAAACACGTAAACAAAAGAGAAGTCCATGAGCTGCTGAATGTAGACTTGGCGTCTCAACATGACGTCATCTCACTGAACGAGAAAAGAAGACACCATTACAAGACAGTTTTATTTTACGAGACATACTTACACTTTTGTTCCTCGGGATAGATTACCCACGCAGACTGCACAAAATGATAACAGACTAACGTCATATAAAGTTTAGATGCAAGATTTAGACACACTAATCTGACATACACTTTACGTTTCCCACCTAATCGCACTCAATTGTTAAATAATTTCAGGTTATAGAAAAACGAAAAAGTCCCAATACGGACCGCAGATTGTATAGCCTTCTTGCTTTTCATTACTTGGATCAACTGTTCAGTTGTGTGCCGAACAATTAGTTGCACAACAATATAATTTGTACTTAGTCATTACGAAAAATCATCGGTGGATGGACTTACAAGTAGGGGTTCATTCAATAATAATCATTTCTGTTCAACGAATTGACTGATGAGTGCAAATATCATTAATGGCGGATATATGAAGGCGATTAAAATATTGTTTCAAAACTACGATTGTGCAATCTCTATTATATCTAATCTGTGATACGGACTAAATCTTCTCGCGACAAAATGTGAATATATCAAACTTACGTGTTATCTCGTCATTAAGTGCTGCAGACGGTCTTGAATAGGAGAAGTGTATTTTTTACATTCAATCAAACATCGAGGGGCATTGCATATTGTTAACACCTTCCGTCGGCCACGTATATTTTGATTGTAATAATACACGGATTTCCCGATATTATATGTGACTAGCTGTACCCTGCTAAAACCTTTGCATAGAGTTATATCCCCTTATGCTTGATCGGTAGGCTAGGCTATTTTTTGCTTTCGGGCAGATCCAATTTTTTTCATGATTGTATTTTAAACTGGAATACTGTTGTATTAATTCTTTACTTTCGATTTAACGCACACTGGAAATGAGTATTATTATATATGATGCATGATGACCTGCTTACAGTAGGGATGAGAAAGAGAGAGTTAGAGAGGAAGACGTGCAAACATCGAGATAAGTGGAGATAAGTAGAAGGCCCACAGCAGAGCAGAGCCACAGGAAGAGAGGGTTGTTTTATTCTGGGTTAACTCTGTCGTAATCATAAGATCCACCGAAGAGAGTGATTGGCGAAAGTCAACTAAAGAATTAATATTTAAAAGTTTGTTTTTTTTTTTAAAGTCAACAAACTTAAACTAAGTAAAAAAAAATGTTTAGTTAAAAGTGTTGTTAAACTTTTTTTTTATTTCAGTTACTGACGACTAAATTGTTTAAAATAAAAAAAATATTTAGTTGCTGAATAATTTTAAGTTTTCTACATTTTACATTGGCTGATTATTTTTTTACTAGATATAAGATAAACAGGTTTAGATGTAATTTATATGTAAAGTTACATTTAGGGAAATAATAACGAAGTTCTTTAAAGAATACTGACCTTTGTTTGTGAAATATCATGAGGAAACTAATGGTCGTGCGGTAAAGCGGTAAAGCACTCGACTGTTAATATCAGGATTTAGAGTTCAGTCATTTAATTCTTCAGAGAAAGCTGCGCTGGACTGTTTATATATATATATATATACACATATAGTAATAATAATAAATGTACTTTACTTACCCACATCCAGTGAGGACCAATAGATATTTCAGTCCCCTCTTTATATCCCATGATACTTCCAGTGCAACTGCAATATCGGCTGTGGTGGAGATGAAAGAAGAACAACATAAAAAAACGTCCTTTTAGTGGTTTATAGCAGTGGTCCCCCAACCTTTTTCTCGCCACGGACCACGGTCGGCGTTTGGTAATTTCGCCGTGGTCCACTGGAAAGAAGGGTGGGGGGGGGGAGGCGTTGATTATTTCTCGTCTATGGAAAGTCGCACAATCATCAGAGAATTAAATCAAAAGGAAATCATTCAATGTTTCTTGGGCGGCCCGGTCACATTCGTTCCACGGACCGGTACCGGTCCGCGGCCCGGGGGTTAGGGACCACTGGTTTATAGGATTTAAAAGATTTCATCTCATACTTACACGGACTTTACACACTGACAACTTATGTTCTATTACAGTAGTCCTCAAATTGGTCGCCAATAGTTTAATAATGACTTCAACTAGAATGTGTACAATAATTTTTTATTTTCTTCTATCATTATACGCGGGTCACGAAACCTGAATAAGTTTTGTAGTGGGCAGCTGAATAGCTAATGTTTAATATACACTGTTCTATTCAGAGTAACAGAATCGGAAATTGCCGAAGGAAAAAAAACGATCATTGTAAGACTTGATGAGACAAATAATAGAGAATTTAAAGTTGGCCCCTGAAAAGTCATGTCCCCAGGATCCAGCCCCATAGCGTGAAAATTCTACAGCAGG
Organism: Bulinus truncatus; assembly: GCA_021962125.1. Lineage (NCBI taxonomy): Eukaryota > Metazoa > Mollusca > Gastropoda > Planorbidae > Bulinus > Bulinus truncatus. The sequence continues at coordinate 7,164,935 of JAGDYQ010000031.1, read as the reverse complement.
GGCCAGGCATTCTACAGCAGGGGCCAGACCAATAGCATGGGGGTCGGGCAGGAAATAAATGGGCCTGTCTGAATCGCGTCCGGTGCGACTTATACTTTTTTTAGTGACCTAACTTTGGAGCGGAGGACGAGTCTGCACTGAGCCTGCCGCTTGCTAGGGGTCGGGCATCAACTGTTATTGTATTTTACATTTACAGAGTCCGTCCGGTACGCTCTTAAAAAATAGTTACGCCACTGCTGACACCCACACTTTAAATTAGGACTTCGTCGTTGGTCATTCTGGTCGTCATGCGGTTAAGACGGCGGTTCTTAACTTTCTTCGCTACAACTGTAACCCCCACCCCCCACCCCCAAACGGTGTGAAAGAATATCCGCGGGTACCCCTCACACACGTACGTTCTCAAACAAAAAAAATATGTAATTATTTTCATAATGGAATGTTCTTACCTCTTCTAATGCGATACTCCGTCACGTGATTTAGTGATGAGTCACGAAGCAAATTTGCGACCTTCTTGCACCTTCTTGTTTGTTTTAAACGAGACATATATGTCTCTGCCTATCTCTGTAAACCCTTTTGTTGTATATCCCTTGGGGTACCGGTTGAAATCAACAGATAAGTCATGATATATAATATACTACATCACGCGATCTTGAGTAGTTTTTTTTTTTTAATATTTCTACAAAGTATATAAAGAGTTGAACATAATTTAGTTATGAACAATCTCTGGCACTCTTCCAAAAAGGAGGTTTAGTGGATTTTTTATTTCTTTTAAACTCAAATTTTCTGAACATATTTGTCATGGGTACTTTTTGTAGAACCATTTATGGTATAGTTTTATATATATATATATATATATATATATATATATATATATATATATATATATATATATGTATATGTATATATATATATATATATATATGTGTGTGTGTGTTTGTGTGTGTGTTGCATTTTTAATGTAATAATCTTTATTCTATTTCTAATAGGGTCATCCATACACATTAAACATCCAGGCTATAGATATGAGAGGTCAGGAAAATGAACAGGCTACAGATATGAGAGGTCAGGAAAATGAACAGGCTACAGATATGAGAGGACAGGAAAATGAACAGGCTACAGGTATGAGAGGACAGGAAAATGAACAGGCTACAGGTATGAGAGGTCAGGAATATGAACAAAAAACTTCGTCTGATTTACGACTTATGGGGGAAAATACATTTTACTTCAACTGAAATGTGAACCATTATTCAATCCTCTGGCCTATATGTAAAATAGAATTATCTTTCAATAGTATGTAACCTGACAGGTCATTAGACCAAGCGTTTAATGCATGTAATAGATCAACTGTTATGTTGTTATTTTATTTTATATATATATATATTTTTTTTTGGAATGTTTTTTTTTTTACTACATAGCTTACGAAATTCTGTATGAAATAAAGATCAAAGCGACGTGGAACATTATAATTTGTATTGCAATAAATATTGGTGCAACAATAAATGATTATTTTCATATTAAAACAACAACAACAGCAACCTAATCTTTTGTTCACCCCACATCGCCACCCCACCCCCACCCCTTACAGGACGCTACTGATAGCACCGTGCATTGAACAGATTCAAGTCGTATTCAGCATTGAAATGGGTTTAAGAATTTAGCCTGTTGTAAGGGAGATAAATACATAGGTAATCGTCGGTAAACTTGGTATTCCATACTTCTTTAAAAGAGTTGCGTGGTTTGGATGGGTGAAACAACTGCACACTGGTGTAAAATTAAAGTTTCAATATTTATTTCATGTGTGGTGCCTGAGGAAATTTTTAATTAAAAAAAAATAATTGTATTTTTTTTTAACAAGTAAGGTCTTGCGGGGCTCCTTTTCAACCTGTGCCCCCATTCGCTCCCCCATTTCTTCTTAGTAAAAGTAAGGTTCCCTTAGCCCTAACGGGTAATCGGGACAAATTAAGTGTAGAATTCATCTGTTTCTATAACCTCGGCATATGAAGGGATTGTGTGGTTAGCACAACGCCCAGCCGCCTTTACTTCCCCAACTGATAGTCAGGTGACCCATTTAAAGCTGGGTGGACTTGTGGGGCGACTTTTGCACTAAATTTAACCTGGAAAAATTCATGCGCCTCACCGAGGATCGAACCCAGGACTCTCAGGTCGACAGTCGAGTATCTACACCACTCCGGCTACCCGTCCCATATTTCTTCTTTAGCTCCATCCATTTTCATCCAATTTTGCCGACAGATGAGTTTTTTTTTAGTCTTTTATTTTGTTTACCACCTGTGTCCATATCTCACTTTTACTATTTACTTTGGTGTTTAACAAGTACAATTTGCGTTCCAAGTTGTAATTATATTTATAACTTTTACTCATTTTTGTGTAATTTATTATTTGAAATTTATTATTATTTTTTAACCAATAATTTCATCTCGTATTTCTCTGTAAAATGTTGTGCCTAAGATGTAGGAATTGGGTTCCATTCTATTGTTACTTTCTGTAACGTAAAGATCATCATTCATTCATTTAAACACGTATCTCAACATTGATGAGTGTAACTTGATATATTACTAATGAATCATTAACAATTGTGCATATGATGGCATAAGACCTCTTTAACAAATTGCCATTTAAATTCAAAAAATTGTGTTAAAAAAATAGTCATACGCTAAAAATTGTAATGTGCAAAGAAACTTTTTTAATTAGACTAAAAAATTATAAACAAATCATTACGAAACAAAACTATTTCTTTAACAAAAAATGTAAAAAAGTGCATGTATATTTTAAGAATAAAGTATAATATACAAAATGGATAACTTAAAAACGCATAAATGAATATAACTAACAGTATTATGTGTGGCATAGGTACACTGGAACAAAGAAAATGTTGTCCGAATTGAATTGGAACTGACGAGAGACATTGATCGAGTTTGAACATTACTAGCTTTATCCCTGGCCTCGACTATGGTGGTGGGTATTAGGGTCGCCGTTCAGCTTATCTTGGGCCCCCTGACAATCTTCACCACCATGGGCCCCTCTGATTACACAAACACTGACTGTTTAAAGTCATTGCTTATCAGATTAATGCGCCCGACGAGGCCCTAATGAGCCAAGTGGCCCTGACAAGTGTTTTGGGCTGCACATCTTGTAGTGGCCCTGCCGGTGTAACGATCCGGCATTAAGAAAAAAATCTACAAAAAACTAATGCCCCCATAAGAGGTGACGGTAAGAAAAAAAAAACATGTAGCGAGTGCAGGGCCGTAGCTGGCCATTGACGCGCCCTGTGCGGGCTACAGTTTTTTTTAACGCCCTCACCCGTCTGAAAATTGCAACAACATTTAACAGATCCCCATCGGCGCCCCCCTTCCTAGTTTTGGCGCCCTTTCTTTGCAACCCGTTTTTACCATTCCTACGCTACGCCTGAGTGAGTGGATACATGCATACACTTCTACGGCTCCATTCTGTTCTATTCCGCGACCTAATAATTCCAGATCTAGCAGTAATTTCAGGTGTAATTTGACATCAAAATATATTTCACTCATCTTTGTTAGTAGCTTTCGGTTGATCGTGCTAGTGTTACGACGTTTCAGCAAGATCTTGAAAGTGAAAATTTCCCAAGCCACGATAAAAAAAGCAAATGTTGAAAGCGTATTATACATTAAACTACATGTGATAAGACACATATTTTATAGCTGATACCTTTACAAAAGAAGAAGAAAAAACAAAACAAATGTTGTGATAAGTATAAAACAACAATTTTGAAAAGACCTTGAAGGTTAAATTACTCTAATGTAATTATTATATAATTTCGTAGTTCTCAAATTCTTGGTCAATCTTGACCCATTCAGCATCCCGTTCCGTTTCCACGTGTAAATTAATTTTTAAAAATGGGTAAGTAATTAAAAGAAAATCTAGATTTAATCTTAGTATAGTCGCGATGAAGTGATTATTCGAATTTTCGGTGACCTACTTCAAATCGTAGCCTGGGAATCTTCGATGGGTACTTGACCCACATTTCTAAACCTCTGATAAAATGTAATGAGTTTATTTTGTTTTTCTTCTTTCTATTCTTACTGCAATTTTGGATTTCCACCACCTGTCACAGGGCATGCTGATGGTGCTGATTTCCATCTGCCATGCCGCATTTACCTGCACCCCCCTCCCCGTGGTTCCTCCCTAACTGTTGCACCCTCGACTATCAAAACTATGTCCTTATATAGGAGTTTATTGACTTGGTATCGACCCAGGAGATATAACAAACACGCTACCCTGGACCAGGGACCTGAAAGCGCCCGTGATCTTACAGGACCAGGTTTAACGTGTAGCCACACTGGTGTCACCACCTAGTTTCAATGACATTTCGCATCTCATCTCTTTTGAAAGTGACCAATAACCACTACAGTGTAGACATACGACTAACTATCCGGCCTTACAATCCTGACGGACGGATAAGCAGAAACTCTATATAAATAACCTTATTCCACCTTCTCACACCTATTTAAAAAAACAGGCATGGAAAAAACTTAATATACTTAAAAAAAAAGAACGTTCTATTTTTTCTTGTCCATCTTTTGGATTGTTTCAATGATTGTTTTGTTGAGCCACTTATCAATTCACTTACTAGTTGAATCCTGGTCAAAATATAATTTTCAACTGATTAACTTTAAAAAAAAAAAAAATTGATTAAAAAAATCTATGTATTTTTAACATAAGGATATTTTAGGTATATATGTAATATAATTCAAAATATAAATAAATATGTAAGAGAATCAGCTACTTAAAATTAGTCTACATAATTACGACGAAATATATATTTAAATGTTTATATAAATACATATATATAGGCATTTATATATATATATATATATATATATTAACATATCAGGGTGGCCATATGAAGGTTCTCAGGGCCGTCTGCCCTCTTCCTATAAGTTACATACGGCTCCCATCCTTTTTTTCTTAATATTTAATTAATTAAACAAGTTCGCTTAATTTAGATAAACTATGGCGTAACCCTTTTTAAAAAATATGTCTTCGCCGCATTTTAGAACCGGAGTGCGACCCCATCACTGACCTCCTACCGATATGCCACTTACATCATATGTATATACACGTATTTAAAAGCGGGTTGCTCGTTCTAGCTAACGGCCTATCTATTCATAATTAGGCCCGTGAAACGTTTCTAATATAATTTCATAATAGAGAATTAAAATATATAATTAATATAGGTCTACACTAAATTTCCTACTACTAGTGATCGCTGTCATCCATATCTGATTCTCACTGTTCTGTTACCTATCGCGTTATGGTGGCTTTCCTCATTTTAGTTTCAGCAAGCTGGGAAATCCATAAGGACAAGCAGTTATTACAATAATCATGAAAATAAAAACTGATTTTAAAACGAATTAAATGATGAGTAAAACTTACTGCATGATATATTCATTAAAAGGTCTATAAAAAATTACTAATAAAAACAACATGGTACACGTTGCTGGATATTAAATTGTAACCATAGATACAAAGAACATTAATTTATTCATCATTATGGAGTCGAGGCTATTGGTGTACTTTATTTTGGAAAAAAAGATGCGCGCAAAAGAAATAAATAACTGAGTACCAACCCAGTGGCGTCATTTGGGGGGCGTCTTAAAATAATTAAATTAATTGGTTAAATCAATGGATTTTGATGACTTAATTGATGGAAAAATGAAAACCAGACGCTATTTGCCCCCCCCCCCCCCAAACATTTTTTGCCCCCCCCCTCAATATTTTGGTGAAATGACGCCACTGTACCAACCGCTTCTTTAAATAAACCATAACCAGTGTACAATGAAGAATACAAAGATTAATTAAAAATAGCAAAATTATACATTTGATAAATAATCACATTAAAATACATATAACATATTGATAAGAAAAAAAAATTTCGAATGCATTCAAATGTATTTGTATATTATTTGAGTGCATTCATTTGTATGCATTCTTTTTGTAAAAGTGATTTTTTTTTATTTGTTTTGTATTTTAAAATTATGTCAAAGCAAATATGTAAAACGGTCATAGTGTCGCCATTGATTGTCGTTACCGGGTATGCGCGGTGGGCAAACTGTTTGACCCTTGTTTGACCGGTCACGTTGGGACCACCACGTGATACAAGACCACCAATGACGTAGTGTGTCGTACAGGACAATTGGCAGGAGAGTTTCATACTCTCACCCATCCCTGACTCAGGGCAAGGGAGCAGCCGAAATACTCGGCCCGGGACTCCGGAGCCATTGTGCCCTCTGCACCTCACATAAGCTGCTATAAAACAACTTTGCAGGTGGCGGAGGGAGAGGGGACCACTGATTTTTTAGAGATCGGCCGGGCGGGCCCGCCAATGGACCTAAGGCTATCTGACAGCGGCCCATCCTCACTTTGGCTCGGCCTAAGGCTACCTGACTTAAGGCTATCTGACAGCGGCCCATCCTCACTTTGGCTCGGCCTAAGGCTATCTGACTTAAGGCTATCTGGCAGCGGCCCATCCTCACTATGCTTTGCTCAAACAAAATTGCCCTAGCACTTATAAAGATCAAAATGAAAACGTCCTAGCACTTAGAAAGTCTAAAATTTGAAATAATTGAACATTGAATAAAATCAGTTGGGTAAAGAACGGAGTGGTTGAAGGGGGGGGGTTGAATCTTTTTACAATGAAATATAATATGTAAAAATGATAGAAATTAAGTAAAAATTTCCCCACACAATAGCATATCAATGTTACGGTAAAGCAAGATTTTTAAAAATATTTTTAATCATGTTTCGGTGTAGTTTTTTTTTTTTAATCAAATGAAGTAAAATTAGTGGAACAACGTATTGATCTATTTCTGAAATTACAATACGACACGGCTGTGAAATGTATGTGGATTATGTTAACTAAAATGTGGTATCGTGAAGAAAGAAGAGAGGATGAGTTGAAAGAATAATAATAAAAGGCGGTTTAATCAGTTTCATTTAAGTATTAGGATCTTATTATCCAGTTTTTTTGGAATACGTTTCGTAGTTAGCAAAAAAAAGTCTAAATAAATCATCAATAAGGTAATCTTTAATTAAAGTTATTTTTTTTTTACTCCACGTTTGACGAGAAATCGTTTGATCACTAAAAGTATGTTAAAAATTCGAATTTATTTTTTATTTTGTTGAATAAAAAAGAAGAAAAAAACTGGTTGGTCATGTAAATGAAAATTTAAAAAAAAAAATTTGCAAGTAAATAAATCTATAAAATGGGTATCAAGTGTTTCTTTAAAACTCTTATCTTAGGAGAAAAATAATCATTACGACTAATTTATAATGAATCCTTGTATTTATATTTATGTTAGTAATGTTGACGATTTCAAGGGATAGAGCTGTAATTCATTAAACAAAAAAAAATACAACAAAAAAAAAAGCACCGTACTTGGTAGATATCATGGGGTTATTTCTAAGTTTTTGTTTATTTTGTGTGAAGTATATTGTATAGTTTGGCCAGATTTTGCTAACTTAAGATAGTAACAAGTAAGGTTAAATTTTCTAAAAAAAAAATCGCACATCGCTATCTAGTATTTTTTTTTCGAATACTCTAAACCTAAGTGGTCGTAGGGGGTAACGGACTGACTCATCAACAACGTGCTTTCTTCTTACGCCCGTATAATGGTATTAAACTATGACATGATTCTTTGCTAATCGCTGTCACTGCTTGAATCCAGCGTAACATTGGTTTGCTTTCTTCTTTTTAGACAGCACACTGAAATATGAAATGTAAACATCAGAAAAATCCACATTTGATGGGTGTGGTGTGACTTCAAAACTCGGTATCACATTCGTATTAGATTCTATTAATGTGTGTTACGTCACATTAATCAGGCACTCAATAAGTCGCTGGCGTTACCTCATTGTTAAAAATACTCAATGTGTACTACATTACTTTCCATTAAAAAATACTCAGTGTGAGATACGTCACATTCATCAGGCCTCAATAAGTGCTATGTTACTTTCATTAAGAAATACTCAATGCATACCTGCGTCATTCTGTAGCTTTCAATAGAGGTGCTACGTTACTTTCATTAAGAAATACTCAATGTGTGCTGCACGTCACATTCCTTCAGGCACTCAATAGGGTGCTATGTTGTTTTTCATTAAGGAATAGTGTACCGTCACATTCCGCAGGCACTCAAGTGCTATGTTGCTTTCAGTAAGAAATAGTCAATGTTTTGTGATATGTCCCATTCACCAGCGGCCTCGATAAGTGCTATGTTACTCATTAAGAAGTACTCAATTGTGTGCTGCACATCCATTCATCGAGCACTCAATAAGTGCTATGTTGCTTTCTTTCAATAAGTACTCAGTGTGGCACTCGTCCATTCTGCAGCTAAGGCCTCAATAGAAGTGCTATGTTACTCATAAAGAAATACTCAGTAACAATGCTATGTCACATTCATCAGGCACTCAATAAGTACTGCGTCACTTTCATTAAAGAAATGCTCCAGTGTGAGTGCTACGTCAAGTAACGTAAGTTATGACCTGACAAAAAAAAAATCTGTACGAATTATTCCAGCTGTTCTTAAACATGGGCTAAACTATATTGGGGGGCCCACACTGTCAAGGGCCCCATTACAGGATTGAAATCTCCGTTATAACACTATATAAAATCTATAACCCTCTTCCATGAGGCTGTCATTATTTACATATCCCATAAATTTTGGAATTTTCACCCCCCTACCCCTTGTCAGCAACTTGTCAGAAACTATCAGGAGACCCACCCTATAGGTGCGTCAACGACGTTTGATTACTACCTCTAAAAAAGGTGGCTTCAAAATGTTTATGTGGCGAAATTAGTGGGAATATATTTAGTTTAATTAAAATACTGAATGTTAAGCAAATTGTGTAACACCGCGGACTACAAACGCTGTAATTTCCTGTTTATTAAGCGGTATATTAAATTAAAAAAAAAGTAACATTGTTGGCGTCAACTTTTTCTTGACCTCCCCCCCCCTCCCACTTGTCGACAATTATCAAGAAATGGTCAAAAATGTTCAATACCCCCCCATTTTATTGACAATAATAATTAATGGACCATCCCCTATAACCCCTAACTTAAATCCCAATTATCATAACAGACAAAACCCACAATTATACCGTATCTCCAGAAGAATATATATTTGTTTTCCTTACATTTTTATTACCCCCCCACGTTTATCTATGTAAAAAAATAAAAACAAACAGACCAACAAATAACAGCGGATAGTCTCCCTCCCCCCCAACACCTCCGCACTCACGATCCTTTGAGTTACAATTAACTCAAACGTGGACGGTCAGCCACCCATAAGAAGCTAAAAATGTTAGTGTATGTAAATAGCAAAGAAAGAAAAACAACTCTTACTTGGCGTAGTCAGATTGTGGTGGTGTGACTTTACCAATAGCTTCCAGCGGATGAATTTCATCTACCAACATCTTTGAAGGTCCGGCTTCCGATTCTGTCAGGGACAATGTCACAGGGTCTGTGGATAAAACAAAAATCATTTAGAAATTCAATTTCTAAACACAGAATGGATATTATTTTAACAACCCATTTTGCATAGCGGTCCTATCTTACTTTTTTTTACCCATAAAATTTTACAACATTAAGACTTTGTACATAAGTACCGTTTGCATCTTAATCAAGTAATGTGTAGAACATATTTCCCTGTTTACCTTTACTAAACTAGTCATTGCTCTGATTGTAAACACAACTCTTTGTTTACATATTTTAGTATAAATAAAAACTTTGCTATTTTTAGTCAACTGTTGTTTTTTTTTCCCTCTCTATCGGCGGTGCTTGACTAGATTAAGATAGACGAATTTATTTTCCCCAGTTTGTATTATGCAATTATTGGCCAATTCTGTACCCTTCAAAGTGAACCATCACCGTATGGCTTCAGCAG